>VTPC01091012.1:599125-689390 GCA_011009095.1 Ignelater luminosus | reverse complement strand
AATAATCAAGGACGCCCAGTATATTTAACTGCAAACCATCAAACATACTTATTACATTCAAATTCTATAATTTACATAAAAAGATTATATAAGACCTTTTTTATTTTTTAATAAAACGTTAGAATATTATCACTCGCGACTTTACTACCATGCAAAACTATTTAAATTCTAAAAGGTCATAATTTCAAAAGAATATATTGGCAAATACGAGACGGAAAGACAATATTGTGAAAAACGTGATAGGAACACAAGTAGAACATCATTGGATTATTTCTTGAAATAAATAACACGAACGAAATTAAATTCGTAGTTTGTTATTGCCAATAACTTGCGTCCATAAATACACGTAATCGAATTTTTCATGAAATGTATATAAAATATAATCATTGTTGGATGGAGTCTTTTTAAAAGTTGCTCTTTATAATAATGGCAATGAAAAAGAAAAATAATTTCAAAATTAGTAAGAACATCAAAGCAACTATTCATTCGTGTGGCCGTTATCGATCTAATAATTTGACATGGTCATCATTTATTTGTGCAAAGAAAAACAGATCTACAGGCTACAGGTCAGTTTTCGTTATAGTCTTATTTGAACAAAACAAATAGCTCTGTTTGTAATCCATATACCATTCGTTCGGTTTGGTTTAGATTTAGAGATAACATAACCTCAATAAACATTTCAGTGAAAAAAAAGTAGGAAAATACGTTTTCAAGTTTTTAGAAGCTTTTAATTTAATCGTGTCATATTTTGATAAAAAATTAAACGAATCGTTGCTTGTTACATAAATTTTGTTTTCTCAACTTATCACTTAACATTATTTGACACTAGTAAGGATTTTCTACCGTCTTTTGTACGAAAGCAGCTTAAAACTATAAACGTCAGACTACAACTTCACAGGTTTCTATCGGTTTTCTTAAGGTTTTGCTTCACGTCACTAAATATACATTAGTAGATAAACCAGGCATTGACTAGACATTTTAGCCATTTACGTCGCGTCAGATTAAATGTAAAATTTAAAGCATACTCGTGATGTACGACAGCATATCTCATAAATATATAGAATCTATGAATATCTAATTTTGGAAACCGAACGCGTATATATCTACATATCGAATATTCATTATTATGTCACGTCACGTAGAAGATAGGAACTACAGTATTCGATTCCGTTTTACGTTTACATACTCGCACAATGTGCACACAACACACGCCCACACACATACTATACCAAAAAAGCAATATTTCAAATGATAAACGCTTGAGGAAAGGTAAAAGAACCCAGAAAGATGCAAAATGCACAATTCAAATAATTCAACCTTTTTCCGACAAGGTAATACCAAAGGTGTATTAAAAAATACGTTAGGGGGATGCTGATATTTTAGTATGGCAGGCACGTTCCGGCTTAACATTCAAATTTTACTACATGTCCGATATATTACCAACTGAAATAAAAGTATGTCCGGTATTTTTCCTGCAAAAGGAAGAAAAATACGTGAAAATTAACATTATTTTCGAAGATGTATGTTGCGTATTAAATCGTAAGCTTTAATTTTATGAGTGCATAAGGTGGTTATAATTTATCGAATTTTAATGCTGTTAATGATGATAGAACAAATTTAATTAAATAGCAGTAATAAAATGATAATTTTCGTTTGTATTACGGAAGTTTAAAATATTTCCACCTCGAAGTTAATAAGATCCTTTGAATTTTCCAAGGATTAACATCGGATCTTGCCGGGATTTGTAAATCGTTAAAACTTTTGCAATTAAACATTGTTTTAGGTGGTATTTAAGAACTTTTTTTTACAAACCAAGACGTTATTTTTTAAAACGTTATTAAGACGAATTCCCATGTAAAATAAAAATGCAGAGAAGGATAGCAATAATTCACAAACACTTCAATTTTATTTTTAATGTTATGGAGAATTACTTTTATGTTAGTAGTACTTGGAAATTCCAACATTCGCATTAATGTAAATACACATAGTACACAAATGGATTTAGCCCAGCTCTTTCATTAATGCAAGATTGGCTTCCTATTCACCAACAGTTTGAAAACAGAACGCATATCACTACAGAGAATCTTGTAACACCCATTTTACTCTGTAAAAATTTCTTACGATAGTGTTTTCCCCAGGTGATCCATAATCTGCCCTGCTTTCTATTTCCTTCACTATAATGTCTTTCTTTGGGTGTTCAATTCTTCATTTGCCTTTGATTGTGAAGTATGGTCCCAGTTCAGTTCTTTTTCCTTTACTATATGCTTTTTTTCAGTATAGGAAATCTTCGGTTTGCAATTTGATCTGCTAAAATATTTTAAAACAACGAAATTTGTTATCGCAAAGACTTTCATGTTCACGCTCTTTAACTTTGGAGATAATGCATTTACAATCTAAACTTGTTCAGTTTATTCTAAGTTGCAACGCGTTTTTATTACAAGTAAAAATCGCTTATTTGTAGATTGCCTAATATCCACCCTGCTAGCTAGTTGGTTGCCTTGTGTCTGGGTAAGGAGGTTTCACGAAAATTAGAACTAAATAAGAGGCCTAAAACACTGTTTTCAGGCCGAGATTTTAGAACACAGCAATGGGTTCATAAAATTTTCGAAAGTATAGGAGTTGTTTTGAAAAATGACTCATTTGAGCTGTAAGCTTCTTAAAGTTTCTGATTGTTAGACTTTGCACTGTAAAAATCAAACAGTAAAAATTGTAAAAATAATGAAAAACGTGAATATTCTCTAGCTCAAGTGCAGAATAGAATTTAATAAGTATCATCGAAGGTTTCTATTAATATATCTCTTTTCGTTATCCTTCATAGATTTTCTGTAGAATTCAAATTGGAGTATTATCATAAAATAAATTCTTGCTCTTCAACTAATTTTCTACTAGATTGATCACATGAATGATTGTTTTGCCGATTGCCTTTCCTAAAATTCTTCCCACCTATTCAATTGGTTCTTTTAAATTGATTTTAGATTATTCTTTATCTTCTACTTACTAGATAAAATAATAAGCCTTTTAGAGATGGATTATTTAATGCTACTTCACCACATGCTTAACAAAGTAAATTACATTTAAAAGCTTCAGCCCTTTCTCATATTTAACATCAATTAGGTGACCATGCAATACAGTAGGTAGGTAGTTAGTTATGTTTGCCCAACTAAAATCTCAGTTCCTGGTCTAATCGAAAACACCTATGTTAACCATCGCGAGAAAGTCGAAGCAATCCTCCTAACTTTCAAAATGTTCAAATTTATGAATATTGTAAAATGAATGTTTTAATATTAAAACCCATAGTTTGAATAGTCTAAAATTAAAAACAAGGAAAGATAAGGCTGCAAATATTTGCTAAGCCCTGTAACAAAGGAAGTTAATAATATAAAAATTAAAACACAACTGGCCTCCCCATTGTACGGTTTACATGCCTTTGAAAATAACAATTTCACTCTAAAGGCATAAAAATGTACCTTTATTGTAGTAAAATATACGGCATTTCCCTGTATATTTTAAGGTTATATGCGAGAACATACATAACTGCGGAACATTATTATAAATTATTAAGCAAAATTCAGAGGTAAATAATCCTGAAAAAATTTTTTATTATATAATTATTTTACATTTACTCATAAAAACCCCAACAAAAATAATTTAGATAATCTCGCCATCCATTAGCATTTATCATTTTATCTTTGAAAATTTCGCCACGAGCAAAATTTTAATTTATTTAGAAAATCCCGTTGCTATCAACGGTTGACAAGCCTGGCTAAACGAAGTCAATCTGGCGGGATACGCCGAGCTCATTCTACGTGTCAAATGAAGCTTTAGTAAATTTTTGATATACGTATCTATGGGTAGAAAGATAAACCGCGGAGACTTTTGCGGCTAGAAACCGAGATGTTGCATTCCTCCTTCTTTTTCCTTTTAACACCATATTTGCTCGCTGCGATTGTCCTCCCAATCATTCTAAATCCTGCTGTTTCCTTTTGTGTTAGATATCTCAACAATTGGGAACTACTTACATTGAGAATTTCACTTTTCCGGTTTCTTGTTCGCTTTTATTGTCCTTTGAATGGGATGTTCGTTAAGTGGAGGCTATATCTTTTATATTGCGGTAACAAAAAGGGTATATTTATGCAAGATTAAAGGAGATGCATGTAAGGTTTGAATGGGTAATAAAATTTACCAACTACTTAGGATTAGTAGATGAGAAACGTCTGATAAAATAAGGAAGTTGCTATAAATTCGGCACGGCAAATGACATAAAAAAATATTTGAAATTTTACGCTTTACCTTTGAAAAATAAAACCCAAAACAACAAAGTTTATTGTACGCAATATTCCTGCGTATATCAAATACGAACGACGTCCTCCGTGAAATTAAACTAAAAAGGCCAAAAAATAAAACCATAACCTCACTTTTTGTGTGAGAAACTTCTTTATGGCACTTTTGATGTGAGGGTAAGCATTAACTCTGATTTATTAACTTGTAAAAAACGACTATATCTTCCGATTCAAATGAAGGGCTCCATTTTTTACTTATCTTTCAAGAATGTCCTAGTTAACTACTGGCGAGATCATTCATTCTGTTGTGAAAAACAACCTAACCTCACTTTTCTGAACTGACTATCATTACTTACGGCACGCAACATTTTCTTTCTTTCAGTACTTTGTGATAAATTACCTTCTACGTTGTTCATTTTCTTTTTTCAATTGTGCGGTATAAAAGTTGGTTCCATATTGCTTTGAAAATATATTTTTGTTGTTTTACTCCATTAATATTTTACATTATCCAAGAAAGGAACGCTGTTTCGTTGCTTAGTATTATTGTTTCTATTTTTATTTTAATTTCGTTAAAGACAATCTAGTCTTCAAAGAATGCTTTTCACCGCATGTTGGTATCTGATAACATCTGTAACATGCAGTCACGATCTGGCTTGTATAGTTTTGACGAAGACTGGCTTTTAACCGTAATTTTTTTGTTATTCTTTACTGTATTTATTTTCTTTCTAGTACAGAAGGAAGTCTGATCGTAGACCACCGAAAATAGGCTTTTGGTTGATCAGAACCATCCCTACAACAGAATTAGATCACTTTAAAACAGTTAGAAATCTGTAATGAGGAAACAAGAAGGTTAAATTCCACGACTTATCCTCGTCTACGACTAAAGGCAGCTAAGTGACTAGTTCGGTGCATATAATAAACTGCCATTTACCTATTGTTTCAAGTACAAAGTGATCATTTTAAAACTTCCCACCTTGAATAACTCTTTAATTAGTAAAATTATCAAAAATTGCTGAAACGCGTCGATTTCGTTTTGGAGGGGGACATTTGATAACCTACTCTAGTCAGTTGAGAAACTTTCACCCCCCCCCCAACCACTCCCAGCCCGAAATTTTAAATGGCACTATCCCATGTGTGATATATCATTTTAAAGGGTATAAGATTCTCAATCTTTTACATCAAAGAAAATTAAAATCGGCCAGGCCGTTTGTGAACTAGAGATAAAAATGTATTTAATTTAATCACTACACTTGTTTCTAATTCACGAACGGCTGGGCCGATTTTAATTTTCTTTGATGTAAAAGATTGAGAATCTTATACCCTTTAAAGTTTCCCAACTGATTAGAATAGGTTATTAAATGTCCCCCTCCAAAACAAAATCGACGCGCTTCAGCGATTTTTGATGATTCTACTAATGAAAGTTATTCAAGGTGGGAAATTTTAAAATGATCACCCTGTAGATTTCCGAAAACTTGGAAACGCATATAACAGATGCTAGAGCTTTCTTAGGATTGACAGAAGCGTGGTTCAACTTCCGGATTAACCGGAAATGTTTCAACTTTTTTATTTGAAACAGCACAATGAAACTTTGGACAATTCTAAGTCATCAAGAATATTTAAGTTCAATCTCTTCTTACTGCTTACGGTGATCTTCGCCACTAAATGCAAAATAATAAAATAAAAATAAAAGACAGTTTGGATTTTCAACTAGTTTAGCCCTTCCATTCAGATTTTTAATACTGATATAAAAGATTAAGTTTTTGACAGACTTCTCCCATGACCATAACTCAAGTAAAGCTGAGAAGAATATTCTAAAGTTCAGAAAATATTCACAGCAGCAGAGTATTTACTTAGAATCAAAGTACACAGATTAATCTATGAACTTATTTTGATTTTCTACTGTTTTCCAAGTATCATATTTTACTGGGTGATCCTACACCCAAGGGCGCCCGGAGGGGGAGGCAAGTGGGGTCATTTGCTCTCTCCCCTGGGTTGCAAAAACAATTAAATGTATACAAGAAAAAATAATTTTATGCTGTCGACAAACATAGAATTGGACGGCAATCTTTATTTTACCCCCCCCCCCCCCACCCTGGAAAAAATCCTACGGGCGCCGTTGCCTACACCTAATACAGTTGGGTGGCTGCTTTAAATATCTATTATCGTTTTCCATTAAAGATTCAATCAAACCAGTTTGTTTATAAATGATCTTGTGAACCTGGTATTTTTGGGCGGTGTATCGCACAGAAAACGGAACATAGAATTTTGCTTACATAAAATGTTCAGAAGAGTCTAATGAGTTTTGAATTATTTATCAATTTAATATTAGCTGAGTTAGAATGAAATGTGAATTTGTGAATGTTACAAACCTATTATGTTCCGTTCTTCATGAGACACACTGTATAAAGGGGAGGAAATAGTTTTCATAAAGGCTTTTGTTTTGAAGTGTGTGATTGTAGATATGATGTTTATTACAACAGTTCTGCAACGAATAGAATGTTTAGATTTAAGACACAAAAACTTATTTTAAAGATCGCTGACACTAAAATTTCTCAGAATGGCACACCTGGAAATAACACTAATTTTATTTTCCAATTAACACAAAATAGCTTTACATTTCTCAGACATCTCCACTTCACTTTGAACTTTAACTTCAAAGGAATTATTATTAGAATGTAATTACAGCACATACAAGTTCCTTTTTCGCTTTTTGTTTATTCGTTACAAACACCTCATCAGGGTTACGTTGAAACCACACGTGTTTTAGGTGTTAATTTAAATGTAACAAGTATCAAAAACATTTGATATAGTGTTACTTTTATCCCAAAAGTGGAGGTTTATTTCAAAGCCTTTTATAGCCACAACAAGATTCTGCTTTTGAAGTTTATTCTTTACAAACATCTCAAGCCACTCCAGTTAACTTCAAACTTCAACCTAGATCTGTTGTGAGATAGAATTTTCCGACTTTCAGATATGTAGATGACAAAAAGTTTAAAATCCTGTTTTATCTATTACATATATAACCGAATAATGTAAAACATTTAACTAATTACTTTTGCTTTCAAATAAAGAAAATTTTCAAACTAGAGAGGAAAACCGTAAAAGCCACAAAAAGTTTTCACAGGAGAAATTTCTATATGCGTAACAGAGTTCCAAGCATCGAATTCACATCAGTCTTCTTCTGAAAATACCGTTTTCCGCAGTTGATTACAGTAAAAGATTAAAAATACATTATTTCTCGTCCATTCTTGGTTTTCAGTTATTGTAACAAACAAAAAAGAAAAATTTATTTAAGAACATTTTTAATCTATTTTTTTCAAGTATTGTCACCGAAACGAGCCTTTAATCCTTTACAGGCTCCGCTGAAAGGCCATTAATTTTCCTGAAAAGAGAATCGCAAAAAAAGGGAAAATTCAAGCCAACTATTTTTTCTTTTATAATTACCTTTATTCAATATTACTAAATTTTCGAGTTAATGAACAGGAGATAAATCACATACCTTATCAAAAATCCTTAATGGTTCATAAATTTCAAAGTGTTAGCAATAAAGGGGCAAAGTGTACAACTAAAACATCATATCACACAAGAAGTTAAGGAAACTTCTTCCTTAAGTGGTTTAATATTGCAAGTACTAGTTATGCAATTTAAACTTTGTTTAAACTTCCAAAATGAGCATTATATTATCGCATTAGCAAACTCGAATCAATTCTAAAATTAAAATCTCTTAACAATCGAATTGTCAAACGAAAAACGAAGATAGAAATTAATTAACGCCTTTCAAGTTAAAAAGTTTAAATTCCAATTAAACGTTTAAAAAGAGAGAGCTTTTCATGTATTTGCATTTTTTTCTCTTCTGTTATCTCAATTGAATGAAATGAGATTTGAATGAAATTTTTTTAATTTTTATAGATGAGGAAAACAAGATTATGAATGAAATTATAAAGAAGGGTGGTGAAAATTAATTGAAATTAAATTAAAACATGTTTTGACGAAGAAATAATTCGATACAGGATAAGGAGTGTTGCAACACGAAAAGATGGCGGCGGGTAAGTGAAGATATGAATATGTGAAGAAATAAATAAATAATAAAGACAGTTTGTTAGTCGCTTTCATATGCAATATACCTATCACGACCTCTTTCCCTATTCTTTCATTATCGGAAATCTACACATAAATCTACGTAAATAATGAAGTAAAACCATAAAACGTCAAGAGAAAAACTTAGAACGATAAAATTTTTAAAAGTAAAACGCTGTACCGGGAAACTCAAGTAATGCGATCTAACTTCCTTTATCTTGACCCATTCAGAATTCATGCCAACAAAATGCTATCTGATTTAAAGTTCATAACCTTATGGATCTTTTTATTTTTTTTGTCTTGTGTGCTTCCAGAAGAATTTATAATCCAATTCGTTTGGCTCTTGCAGATAAGTCTCAAGCAAGCGATGTGTCATTGTTTTTTTTTTCAACTTTTAACCAGCAAATCCCCGTTTCTTTAAAACTCGGTAAATTATAGTTTCTAATATTCTTTTATTATTAAATGAAAGTCTATTTTCTTAGAAATTCGATAATTAACTTTCTAATGACTGTATATTTTTTGTATGAATAAATGCATTGCACTGGCCCTCATATTTCCTTGAGGAACACCAATAAATGTACCTTTAATTTACATATCACACAACCATATCAAGTAGATAGGCTAAAGGTTGGTTTAGTAGTTCTAAGTTGCTAACTACTTATAGTTTATAAAAGAGAGAACTGATCTGAAATGTAGTATATACTAACAAACAAAAAAAAATGCAAAAAAAGTTTCCCTTGCGGTACCAGGACTATCTTTTCTGTGATAGTTTTAGAAATACCATATCAAGCCATTTCAAGCCCCCTCTAATGATGTCTAAAACTTTTCTTTTTTCAGAAAGCAGTTTACAGGATATTTGTTGTTGCATTCAGTGATTGGAGAACATAAACACAAACCTGGTCATGAAATTTAGTCATGTAGCACTGCACAATACATAAGTTTCACAAACGTCTGGCCGGGATTTCAAGTTCGCCAAAAATTGCATAATTCAAGAAATAGAATTAACCAATAGTAAATGTCATGGCATTCTCTAACTAATTCTGCTTAACTATCTAGTATTTATAGTAGAAACACAAACAGTCACTAGATCTTAAAGAGTTATGCTATTAAAAGGTCTGCCGATATTATCTCCACGAATCATACTAAATCGTTTTGGTATTGAAGCACGAATTACTAAACCGAAGAAACTACATAGAAGTAGAATTCAGGTCTCACAACCAAATTAAGTACATACGTTATTATAGATTTACTAAGAGTTTTCATAGCTTCAAACAGAGGCGTTTTCAGAAGGGCCGACTTACCATCTCTGTCAACGCCTTTGAGTCTAAATATCATACAATATCTCAGCTTCAGATAAATAATTAGATTATTTACGAGGGTCACTCTGGTTCCAGTGAGATATAAAAAGACTAAGTGCAAATTTGACATTATTTTATTATAAATGTTGGAAGTAGTCCCCTTCGACCTCAATACATTTATTCAATCTTATTTTCCACAAATCAAAAGCTGCTCGCCAAATATTTTGTGGAATACTGTCAGAATACTGATGAATTGCTGTTAGCAAACTGGTTTTCTGAAGAAAATCTTCGCCCCCGAAGGTGTTTCTTCAGATTAAAGAACAGCCAAAAGTCACACATCGCCAAATCAGGTGAATAAGGTGGATGTTCAATCACGCGGATATTATTTTCCTTCAAATAATCAACAGTAGCGCGCGCCGAATGCAAAGATGCATTGTCATTGTGCAACAAACGGCCCCTTACATCAAATCCTTCAAAAACTTTAGGCAAACATTTATTGATGTACCAGTTTGCAGTGACTGTACGCTGTTCTTCTAACTTAAAGGCTTTGACTAAACCGATGATTCTAAAGAAGACGGCGTACATAACTTTTTCAATGTCGCGTTGCTTTTTTGGAGTTGTCGGTGTTAGATCATCTTCATAAATCCATACACGAAATTCCTGTCAAGTTGGAGTATCATAAAATGGGATGTACGTCTTATCGCCTGTCAAAATTTTGGAAATAATCCGATGACCGCTATTTGAACATGTTCAAAGTTTTCCAGCTGATTCTTATATCTTCTGACTTTTAGAATTCCGTTAAATGGTGTAGTACCCAGCGACAAACGATTTTCTCCATCCGCAGTTCCTCATGTAAATTTTTAAAAGTTTGCGGATCCAATCCCTAATATCCTCCGTATTGTACTGTATGTGCAGCGTGGGTCATCGGCAATCAAGCTTTGGACACGAGCAACATTTTCTGAAGTGACTACAGTTTTCGGTTTAGCTTCACGTGGTTCTTCAATTAAGGACCTCCGACCTCGTTTAAATCCAGCAAACCACCGATAAATGGTTGCCCTTGAAGGCATCCACGAAAATTCTCTCTACTCGACTCCATAACGTTAAGGAACTAAATAATTTTTTGTTTCTAGCACACTTGATTGGCATTTAATGATATTGCACGACTGAGACACCTGATAAATCGGCTTCCTTAAGATATTATCATTTATCCAAGTATGCACACATTTCAACTGGAACCAGAGTGGCCTTGTATTTAATATTAATTTATCTCAATCGCCTATCAACGTAAATCTTAATTATTAAAACATTAGATTGTTATCACTGTTAAATGTTTTGCTTGTGTAAGATTGTCATGTAGTGACATATTTTATCTTGTGGAATATTGTAAAAAAAATTATCACTAATTGTTAACTCATCAGAAATCTTCAAAATGTGTTTAGTTTGCAGCATTGTAAAAAATATTTTATAAGTGATGTGTGAAGGTCATGCCTGCAACCAATTATCTTTAGCATACTATTACGCACTCCACAATGAAGAACACGGCAAGATGATCAATCTCATGTAAGTATTTTGGCCCAATTCCCAGATAGATTTTCCTGTTCACAGGTAACATTGCGATGCATTTCCGTATTGACATTTTATCTTTAGAAAAGTTTACCCCGACAATATATGAATTCGTTATTTTCAGTATTTTCCAACCAACCAAAAAAATCTTTCAAAAGTAAGACTAAAATACAGTTCAAACTAAACCAATTTAACAATCTAGCTGAACTGCCTTTTATTCATGCGATTTTCGGTTAACCGGTATCATTGTTTTTGTTAAGAATGTAAAGAGTTTGTCAATCACCAACAAAATTATTGGAATACTTACTTTGTGTTGGACACCAAGAAAAAGAAGATTCACCTTCTCAAAAAGATAACAATTGCTAATGATAAGAAAGTATTTTGCTAGAAATACCCGAAAAGTCCAAAAAGCAAGTTCATCTTGCTCAATCGACCCAAGAACTTAAAATAGACTATAATCAGAGTTTGATCGAGCTGAAAAGTCTAATATAATCCCGAAAGATGTATAGCATTTGAAAAGGGTCAGCCCAAATTCAAGACTGCTCAGCGACCCAACTTAAAAATCTGACCCTTGCAGTTTAGTCTGATCATGTAATTTAAATATGTCAAATTGTTATAATTTTACCTAGAAGAAATTTTCTTATAGCTTAATTCCAGTGTATGTAACAGACAGTACATATTGGATTTTGTATTAAAAAGAAATGGCGAACAGCAACTAACCTGACTCAAATCTCCATCTTACATCTTTATTGCTCTAAACATATATCTACCAAAGATTTTGCTTTAGAATCAGTGAAAATAGCTATCAGATGAAATTGTGTTAGGAGTAATGAGTATCCCCTAAAGAATTGGAATAAAGTTAATTTTCAGCAGCCAAAAGCTATCAGGTTTCTGATGGGTGCTTTGGCCGAATTGAATAAACAACGTCCAAAATCAGTGTTTCTGCATAACACCACATAAAAATCGTCCTTAACAAGACAATGAAAATTTGATACAGAATTCATAACAAATGTCTTCATAATCATATACTTCGTGAAATAAAATATTTGTTTTATGTTCTACCTCCAAAGCACCCCTGCCACTAAGTATTACTTTCTTCTGACCTAAGTTGGTAGGATGCATGTAGACTAATCAATAGAATCAACTTGCATCAGTTTGTGAGCCAACAAACTAGAATTCAGACTGCGGCACCAATTACATTTGATGTTCACTTGTGAAAACGATTTTATACATTCTTTAAAATGAGAAGCCTCATTGATTGCCCCTCAAACCACGAATCTTGTTGCTGCTAGATCAAGACTCAAGCCATGGTGAGTATTTTTAGACCTTTGTGGCCCAATTCTGAAATTCTGAAGAAGTTTGGTTCACGTTCTCGACAGTTTGATCAGTTCAGTTTGGTTTGATCGTGAATTTCAAATGAAGGACAGAATCTGAGTGGATACATGCAGGTTTGGCAGGCTAAAATGAATGTGCAAATTGGGATTCAATCAACCGCAGAAACAAGAAAGGAAAGCAGAGAAGTTCAGGCAATAAATCTAAATAAGTGGAAATAAGTCATAACCATTCATACCGGGTTTGTAAAATCCTCAGACTGGAAAACTGATTTGATATTTACGTATTAGCAAAACAGAGACCGCCAATCTCTAGACAACAAATATTGAGAATGACATAAATAATAGTTTAGAAACACAGTACCATGACACAAAAAAGTGAATCAAGAAATGGAAAAAACTCCTACAACTTTGATTCATACATTCATACAGCTAAATTACACTGACCAACAATGAAAATGTTTCGGTCTCAAAAATAGCTGATTCTTATGTATTTCCACCTGCTGAATTCAAAAATCACCATAAAAATTACCGATTAGCTCTTGTTTTGGAGATACAGCGACATTTTATATTCTCTATAATCTATATTTTCAGTCAACTGTCAAAATACAACAGTAATCTAGCTGTGGGTAGGTTAAAAACGTAAACACACTATTACTGTGACGGTGAATTTCATATTATTTCTGTTGTAATTAGTGCAGAATTACTTGTTTTGGAGTGTTTTTAAAGAGTAAAATTTGTTACATCAACATGCCACGGAAATGTGTAAATTCAGTAAACAATTTTTGTTACATTTGTGGTGATGGTAACGTTTTCCTCACAGAAACGCAATTTGACGCCTCTTGTGAAGACTGCCTACCAGCATTATTTGGGTATGAAGGTAGGGGACCGGGATAAGTCATGGACTCCACAGTTTTATTACGAGAATGGCTGAAAAATAAAAAACGATCAATGGCTTTTGCTGTGCCTATGGTTTGGCGGGAGCCTACAAACCATACATTTTTGCTTGACTCCGCCTATAAAGGCAGGATTGTCGATGAAAAAAGAGGAACAATTCAATACCCGAATCTTCCATCTGCTATTCGACCTATTCAACATTCAGACAATTTACCAATTCCTACTCCACCCCAAAATTATTATGAGTTGGAAGTAGAAAATGAAGACACAGGGTGGAAGAAGAATGGACTTTGATTTTGAAGAAAAAGATGATCAACCACACAGATTGAGCCAATCGGAGTTGAGTGATCACATTCGAGACCTTGACTTGTCACAAGAGAAGGCGGAACTTCTAGGTTCAAGGTTACAGCAATGGAATCTTCTTCAACATGATGTCCGAGTTTTCAAGTACAGACAACGTCAACGGGATCTGCTTCCTTTTGAGAAGAAAAACAATCTTGTTTTTTGCTGTAACATTAATGATTTGATGAAAAGATTGAATTTGAAGCATGATCCAACTGAATGGAGGCTATTCATAGACTCCTCTAAGATTAGTTTGAAAGCTGTATTGCTTCACAACGGCAACACTCTTCCTTCTATTCCTGTTGGTCATGCAGTTCACATGAAGGAGATTTATGCAAACATGACAGCCCTTCTCGACTCAATCAAATATGCTGAACATAAGTGGAAAATCGGTTAGGGTACACTAAATACTGTTGCTTTCTATGTATGTGGGGCAGTAGGGATAGAAAATCACATTATATTCAAGCAGATTGGCCTGCAAGAAATCTTAACTCTAGAGAGAAAAATGTCGCCTCTCTCGTGGATCCAAAAGATGTTCTTCTTCCACCCCTACATATCAAGCTGGGTTTGATGATGAATTTTGTCAAAGTCATGAACCGAGAAGGTCAGGCTTTTAAATGCTTGAGGGAAAGATTTCCTGGATTAAGTGATGCAAAAGTCAAGGAAGGCATCTTTGTTGGGCCACAAATACGTCATCTCGTGGAGGATCCTGCGTTCGACCTAGTTTTGAAAGGAAAAGAAAAGAAAGCTTGGGAAGCTCTCAAGAGAGTTATGCATGGATTTTTAGGGAACAAAAGAGATGATAACAACACTCAGTTGGTGACAGTACTTCTACAAAAATACTATTAACCCGGATGCAACATGTCCCTAAAAATTCATTTTCTCCACTCCCATCTCGATTTTTTCCCACCTAGTTGTAGAGGTGTCAGTGACGAGCACGGAGAAAGGTTCCATCAGGATATTTCTGTGATGGAATGGAGATATCATGGCCGCTGAAATAAAGCAATGCTTGCAGATTACTGCTGGTTTGTGTGTAGGGATGCTCCAGAACTCACTTACAAGAGGAAAGCCAAAAGACCACCAATTGATTCTCTGTAGATCTAATCACCTGGTAGGTGTTCTTTCATCAATTTAGGATGTAACTGTCATTAGGAAAAAAAAACTATCACACTTTTAATGTTGTTAGCATATGTAATTAATATTTACCGTTTTCTCTTAATCCTTTAAAATGAAAAACTTTCACCTATTGTATATCACAGAAACTAGATCTAATAAAAACTTTTCTTTGTCATATTCGTTTTTCTCAACCCAAAATTAGTAAGAATTGACTCATGAAGTGGAGGAAACATTAAAAGAATTGTTTTTTGTTGGGCAGTGTTATCAGACACATGCAAAGAAAATTCTGTATAATAGTGATGAATCTTTAAATTGAGTCATATAAGTATCACGGAAGGTTTTGAGTTGAAAGTCAGTCAGTTACCACTGATAACTTTGACTAATTTTACCGTAGCATTGTAAACCTTGAACTTACTTTGAATCACTATTGAGAAGACAGCTGACTACGCATTTCTATACAGTTTACAAAGCAAAATGTCAAAACTTTTTAGGAATACAATGTTAGGTTAGTCCCACATTTAATATTTTTTTAAATCCGAGCAAAATCGATTGTGGTCAATATTTCGGTTATTTACAGTCTTGTATGCGGTTTATTTGCGAATTACATACCAAACTTCAAAGTACAACTTTCTCTTTGATCTCTTGTTATAGGCATATTTTTTACGTTGATTAAACAAAAGTACTTGTCATGGACTCTGTACATATAAAATGCAGAGTTGGTTTTCATTTTTAGTTTTGCTTAACATTTTAACATAAATTAGTATAGGCGAACAGATAACTATACATGACTAGAATAAGTCAATCGTAATGCCTTGCGTTATTGTGTAATTTCCGGCAGTAATTCTACGTCTCGTTTAACCTTACGACAACCTGTCGACCACTGTTACTAGGAACTGTATTGCATTCTGTTAATCCGCTTCAGTGAGATTCCCCTTGTCAGATTAGAGGAAGGTTATTATATTAATGAATTTGCAGTTGTCCAGTAAATCGAGCTTTTTGTTTTCAATTTATTTCAGCTGTATCACATTTATCTTACCTTTTAGGAGGGCTCGCCAATAATTACGAAACATTATTATTTATTATGCATTAAAATTTATGAATTTTGGTGTTTTGGAATATAACTTTAGAAATAACCTAACGACTTTCAAAACTTAAACCTACTTTATATGTATACAGAGTAGTACATACGTGTTTTTATAAAAGAAATTTGCTCCTGTTGTTTCATGCAAATTATAATTATCAAAAACTCATGAATCTTCATCCAATAAACGTTTGTGTATCAACATACGCATGTAAATGGCGTTCCGTTTTGGCTTGTCATTTAATGGGTATTTTCAAAGAGCGTCATAAATTCAAAACGAAAAACAAAATAATATTTTCCTTGTCTTTCATAAATTTGCCAATTTTGAGAGAACATCAGAAAACTGAATAATCTTTGATTTACGCTCTTATCACGCATCAGCACAAAAACTGATAGATTGAAATTATATTAATGCTCTAACAGTTTAAATTTAAGAGGCCCGTCTAAAACTTTAGGAATATGATATATCATCAACATTAATTCCCTCTGCAGTTAACAACCGTGTAATGCGCGTTCTGTCAGATATTGTTAGCAAAAACTGCTTCATTTTAACCAACCGTGAATGAACATTAGCATATTTAATATATGAACCATACTGCCATTTTTTAACATTTAAATCATCAAACCAAATTGTTCATTTTATTGCGTTTCATAACGTGAAACACGCGAGTTTGAATAAAAATCCCCAACCGAACACATTTTAAAATTCGACAAAACAAATTTTCTACTTTGTTTATTCATTCCTGTACTTTTCCATTTACATATGTACATATGTATATGCCGTATACAAATAATTACTCGTCAACAACCGTTTTAGAAATTAAAATCGGGAAAACCGACAAAATGCCCGCTTTAGAATATTTCAGAACTGATGAATTTTCACTTAATATTTCATAATGGCCTCTTTTCTTCACGACCAGTCTGGCGCAAAATGCATGTACTTTCCCCGTATATTTTGCGGCGAAAAGGAAAAGCCATAGAGGAAATTTGAAACGCTTTCAGCCGTATAAAAGCCTAAATTTTATAGACCTTACATGATGGCCTGAAAGGATGTAAAAAGTAAACGAATTCTGGTTTAGTTTTAGTCTTTTCCTCCTTTATTCGTCTTTGCTTGTGTGTTTTATGACTTGCCTAATTTTACTGCCAAAATAGAAATTTAAACAGTCCTTTTGAAGATAACACGTAAAACTATGTAAATATGTACTACGTGAGCGCCATAGAAATTAAATACTAATTATATCTGACATACGCTTAATTCTGGGAGATTGGGAACTAGTCCTTAACAGGGACTTAATTAAATATGGAATGCGCATTAAAATCACACGAGAGGTTGGAGTTAGGGTTAAAGGTAAAGCTCGAATGCAAATATTTGTACTAACAGTTCATTAAATGCAAATACACTAGTGGATTTCGAATAAATCTCATCACTAAAAGTGAAAATGTCAGGGTAAATTTTGTAATACTGTCATTTTATAACAAGGATTTTTATTTTACAATGAATTTTATGGAAAATCCCCGAATGGGATGCACCATTTCCCTTCCCTTATTTAACTTGCGTGCAAACAGCTAAAGTTTGTGTAATCGTGGTTTGAACCCACGAACTTTTGATATGATAAATATACAGTTTGTGCTGTGACCAGTATTTCGTAGACATGTGACTTGTTGAGTTTCAAAATTTAAAAACCAAATAATTTCTGATTCACAATTTTTTTAGATATATTGAAGAATAACTGAAAATAGTCTTTGATTTTGATGAATTCATCTTTCCGTTTTTCCGTTACAGATTTGTACGGAAATTCTGTTGTTCGTTCGATAGTAAAGGATTAACTTAAATATAGCATACAAAAAGTTAGATTAGTAACTTCTAATTAGATTATGTCAAAATACAAATTGACTTGGTGTAACAGAAGTCACCATAAGGAATGGTCGCTTTAAAATCTGGCAGATTAAATTGTTGCAAAAAACTGAGAAAAACACGTAAATGAATTAAACTTTCTAACCTACAAAATAATGTAAAATTATTTATGAAAAATTTTAAGAACTAGAAAATAACCGAGTCTTTTTCTTGATTCCAAACATAAGCTTTTGTACAACATCCTCATTCATAATTCTAGATGTCTGTCTCCATTTTATTCTAAATTGGCGCATGTCTGAAACGTTAAATTTTGTATTTCTCAGTTTTCTTTTTGTTTGCGCCCAATAATTCTCTATAGGGCACAACTCAAGGCAATTTGGCGGATTCATAGCTTTAGGGACAATTTGAACGTTGTTTTCTTCGTAAAATTCTTTTGCACCACGACTATAGTGGCACGAAGCTAAGTCCGGCCAAAAGAAAGCAGAAAAGGGTTTTAGTCTCTTTTTTAGGCATTCTTGCACATAAATTTCGGTGTTAATTGAACCAGTCGTTATAAATCCTTCACTTTTTAAGCCGCAGCTGCAGATAGCCTGCCAAATCAGGTATGTTTTTGAATATTTGGTAATCTTTTTATGTTTATATTTAGAATCTACATTTCCTCTTTGATAAGCAACGTAATACTCTTGACCTGGAATCTGACTGAAATCTGGAACGCAGTAACTTTCGTCATCCATGACGCAGCAATCAAATTTTGTTAGAAAATTGCCATATAATTTTCTGGCCAGAGTTTTGGCAACTTTTTGCTTAGTACAATTTTTTGTACTTTGTATGACTTTAGACCATTTTTCATTTTAATTCGATGAACTGTGCTTTTTGATGTACCAGCTACCACAGCAACAGTCTTTTCTGATGTGGTTGGGTTTTTCTGAAATTGCTTAATTATATTTTTCTCTCTTCTTGTATCAGCTTTCCTGTTTCCACCTGAACCAATTTTTCTTTCTACTGACAAACGTTTTTTATAAATACTTATTACATTTTGTACCGCCGAACGTGAGATTTTTAAACTTTTTGCGAACCGAACTTGAGAAATATATATTTTCTAAATATTTGTTCAAAATTAAAAGCCTTCGCTCTTTTTCATTCATCTTAAACTTTCTCCGAGAGTAAATTATTTTGAAGTGGTTAATTGCTAAATTAACATTGCAATGACAATATTAACAAGTGACAAAATTGTTTTACAATCGAACTGCTAACAAGGCTACTACACCAAAAATTATCCTGCCAAATTTTAAACGAACCATTCCTTAATTCCCTTTATTTTCCTTAACTTATAGAATATCAAAGCAAAATCACATTTTTTGCCGTGTTTGATTTAACCAAAACCAATGTTAACTTTATTACTTGAAATGTAATACCTTGTATATTTTTTCAATTTTGAGGTCTATATCCAATGATAAAAAACTTGTTAGTTTTCAATCAAAGCTGTCATCAAAGCAAATCTCTTGTTGTTCATAGAAATATTGAAGGTAGGTATAAAGCAAAATTGTAACCAAGGTGAAGCAATGAAGTCCTGCCTTAAGTATAAACTGATGTCCCACTCCGATGTCTACCTTAACTGCAAAAGAATTACAGTACGGGAATGGCGTTGCAAACCTGAGCGGGAAGAAAGAGCCAATATTTGAAAATTACATCTAGAGTCCGCTCTTATCAGACAGTCTTGCATATTTGCAGACTCAAAAGAAACGACATTAATTAAATTCTTAAAATTAAAAACTGCATTAAAGAGTTCATAATTATCTGATCTCAGACTTTGGATGCTCTTGAGTAAAAATCAAACAGAAAATATGCCCGTTAAGATAGCTTTTTTGACTCAAATACAGTCCTTCACCAACTCTACCGTTAGTTATGTCACTGATATTTGTAAATTGTAACCACTTAGTCTTGGAAATCCTCTATCCATAATACACGGAGTAGTAGAAAAAAAAAAGTAATAAAAATCGCCAAAATGGTTTCATGCCTCATATACAAAATCACTTAGTCACAACCTTGGAGTAAGGATTCGAAAAACCGCGTTCACCTGTAATGTAACACATCGTTCAATAAGTCCCGAGACTAACCCAGAGATGGTGCTAGTAGTACCAAACTAGCCACGTTTCCCTAGAGTGCGAACCTTCACATGAAACGTGTAAACATTTCACGTCGATTGGACCACAAACAGCAGAGTTATCGAGGTTAGAGTAAAGTCACTTTGTAATTTGTTTGAAAAATGGAACAAAGCGAGTTTCGCGTGTTGATAAAACATTGTTTTTTAATGGGTAAAAACACCGTAGAAGCCCAGCAATGGCTTGAGAAACGTTACCCGGACTCCTCTCCATCCAAATCAACGATTTGTCGTTGGTATGCTGAGTTTAAACGTGGTCGTACGGACACAAACGATGCGGAACGTTCGGGTAGGCCTTTGGAAACCGTTACACCGGAAAATGTGAGTGAAGTATTCAAAATCGTAATGAAAAATCGCAAAGTAAAGGTCCGTGAGATTGCAGAAATGACACAGATATCATCTGGAAGCGTATTTACAATCCTTCATGAAAAATTGAGCATGAAAAAGGTTTTTTCCAAGTGGGTGCCGCGATTGCTTTCAATGGAACAAAAACAGCAACGAATCGACGATTCAGAGAGCTGTTTATCGCTATTTACTCGCAATAAAAAGGATTTCCTGCGTCGACACGTGACCATGGATGAAACATGGATACATCATTTCACTCCGGAGTCGAATCGGCAATCATCTGAGTGGCGCAAAGCCCAAAGCGTCCAAAAACGCAGCAATCTGCTGGCAAAGTCATGGCGTCTGTTTTTTGGGATACACATGGCGTCATTTTCATTGACTACCTGGAAAAAGGTAAATCGATCAACAGTGATTATTATATTGACTTGTTGGTACGTTTGAAGGAGGAGATCGCAGCAAAACGACCGCACATGAAGAAGAAAAAAATCCTTTTTCAGCAAGACAATGCACCATGCCACAAGTCCATGAAAACAATGGCAAAAATCTACGAGTTGGGCTTTGATTTGCTTCCCCACCCCCAGTATTCGCCAGATTTAGCCCCCAGCGACTACTGGCTCTTTGCTGATCTCAAAAAAATGCTCCAGGGAAAAAAATTTGGCTCGAATGAGGAGGTCATTGCCGAAACTGAAGCCTATTTTGAAGCAAAGGATAAATCCTTCTATAAACATGGTATAGAAATGTTGGAAAGGCGTTGGAAAGATTGTATCACTCTAAAAGGAGATTATATTGATGAATAAAAATGATTTTTGAAAAAAAAAATGTTGTTTTCGTTGTTAGTCTCGGGACTTATTGAACGATGTGTTATATCATGCGATGCGTATTCTGTGACTTTCAGACTCCAAATAATAATTGATAAACTTAAAAGGTTCATGACTTGCTCAAGTTGAAAAATGACGTAAACTAAACTTCCATGGCAATTTCCTCTTTTGAATTAAAATTAAAATATTTCTGTTTTTATAGCATAATAGGCCTCAGTAGTAACAGAAAGAAAGGAAATCAAGAACCACAATCATAATGACATACGTTTAAGCAAAAAAAGAAGAAAACGTATTCTTGAAAGCAAGATTTCCAATAGGAATTTGGCACAGTCCAAATCTGTTTTGAGAAATTTCAAATCCTGGATAATGGCTAGAACCAATTTATTAGTTTGCACATAATTTGTATGTGATAGCCTCCAAAAGCTCAATTTGATGGAGAATCAAAAAAGAATTCAACACCAAAATTTTGCATTTCAGAATCGTGAGGTTAACTTGGGAAGGCATTCTTTTAATTAAAGTAATTGCGAAAAAGTTACTTACTTACTTAATCCTATACCTTTCTACTGTTAGGTGTAAGGCTGGGGGAGTTGGTTTCCTTTACACTTTTCTTTCCATAGTTTTCTGTCCTGTGCTACCTGTTTGATTCCTTCCCATTTTATTCCCTTTTTGTCTGCTTCTTCTCGCTCACCATCATTCCATATTTTTCTGGGTCTTCCTTTTTTGTTTTTACACACGTGTCCAAACCACCTTAATTGTCCCTCTACTATTTTTTCATATATGGGTTCTATCTGTAGTTTTCTCCGATATTCTTCATTTTTTATCCTGTGTCTCTTAGTTTTCTTTTCTGTACATCCTAAGAATCTCATTTCCATTGCATTCAGGCGTGTTTTAGATTTCTCTGTTAGTGTCCATGTTTCGCTGATCTACCACTTTTTTAACTACTTCTGTTTTTATTTTACTGGGTATCTCCTTCTTCCCTAAAAATGTCGTCTTCATCATATTAAACATCCTTGCTGTTTTTCCCTTTCTATCGTTAATTTCTATTTTTCCATTACTTTCCATTATTGATTCCAAATATTTAAAAATTTTACTTATTCTATTTGTTTTCCTTGTAATCGTATATTATGTGATTTATTTTCTTTTGACATTATCATGCTTTTTGTTTTCTGTATATTTATCTTCATGTTTATTTTCATCAATTCTTGTTCTAACACTTCTAGATTGTGCTGTAGATTATTTTCTGTATCTGCCACTATAGCCATATCATTTGCAAACATAAGTTCGTTTGTTTCTATTTGTTCCATTTGCCAATATCCCAATTTTAATATCTTCATCTTTTTCTTTGCTTCTTTTATTGTTTCGTCTAATACTATTGAGAACAAAAGAGGGCTCAACGCACATCCTTGTTTAACTCCTACCTTTGTTTCGAATTTTCTTGATACTTCATTGTTGGTTCTAACTATGTTGCTGTTATTTTTATACGTTGATTTTATTACTTCAATATTCCTTTTATCTATACCTCTTCTTTCTAGTGCTTTCCATATATCTTCTCTTCTTATCCCATCTGCGGAAAGGTTACCAAACCAATAATCTTCGGTTTTTAATGCATTCCGTACGTCAGAATGACAAGTAGCTTTTTCTGTTTTTTTTGCCCAGGATCTCTATCTGAACTCTAGAGAATGACGACTATGATGATCAATGTTTTATTTTTCATCTAAGTTCTCATAGCCTCTTTTGCCAAAATAGTGGAAGACTTGTTAGTGGATGTATATACGGATAGGATATTTGGGCTTGATGCAGAACGTGGTGTGTATGTCATCGACATGACGACTAGGATGTTGTTCATCGACATGAAAATGGCAGCTGACGCGGTGGTCACGAAGTGCAAAAAACGTATCGGAATAATGAAGGTTAGGTTCCGTACTGACACCCGCGATAGGGCCAATAAAGATGACTTTTCAGGACCACACTTCCACACGCACACACTATAGAGTTGAAGTTCGGTGGAGGCCGAAAAAAGATTATTTTGCATTTAAATTGCACAGATTTCAAAACGCTTACAAATTAAGACACGATATGCCATCTAGAATAATGACTTAATCTTTCCATAGTAATAATTTAGGTAGAACTGAAGGATACATACAGAAATGCGTTTTTGGGCAATTTTCGGTAGCCTATAATCCTGGCTTTTGTCAAGGAGAAATTAGATTACGCCATTTGAAATCCAACATACTGATTGATTGAGTGCATAAAAAAATTAGTGACAAATCAGAACTCTTGGTTTTGAGTGCCATAACCTTTCCTACTGCTTGACAAATGAAATGGATTTGTATATTTGACAGTTTGAACTTTAATCCCAAAGTTAGTCTTTGCCGATAAATTTTGTACGAGCCAATTCGACCTATAGATCTAAAAGTAGTCTGCCAATATTATTGGATTCTGCTTTGTTTAAAAGCAAGATCGAAATCACGCCGAGTATTGATAAATGACTTTACTGACTCTAGTCTAACACTTTATCAAACCACTCAGTGATCAACTGTAATAATACTTTAATTCGAACTGATTGTGTATGAATTACTGCGGACCACTGCCTGACATCCGATCTGTGGGTTTCTGAAAATATCTCCTACATACATTACCTAAAGATAGCATTAAAGAATAAGTAACAAATTTTTATTGTTGCTGTAAAGATGGGACTGGACTAAAACTCCAAAGCATCTCGATTACGATGTCGCCGAATAAGAATTTGATTACAAAAACTAAAAGCCTCTTTTAAGTTTTGGTCACAAAGATAAATCGCAGTTTGAAGAGGAGCTTTCGAAGCAAGTTTCAAACAAACCCTTCGAACCATTCAAGATTGAGATAGATTTCTTTCCTAGTTCAAAAGGAAAGTCGTGAGTAGTACTGATGCAGCTTACTTAGTATTCTATTCGAAATTCAAGCGAGAAAAAAAGCCTGCTTGATGCTAAGAGGATGGTTTTAAAACATTCGCAAAAAAAGTCAATGTGGAGTTTACATAGTCTTTCCTTATATTACTAATACTTTAGGTTTCTTAAATCTTCTAATATCTTGAAATCTAGCCCATATCCTTACTATATTTGGTTAACACTCCGCAGGATCAGTTCAGGAACCTTTCGATATCACCTCGTATCCCCCATCATCTAGAATTCTAAAAGACAGGAAAAACACAGAAACATTTCCATGATGTATCACGTCAATAATGAAGAAGCTCGACACTTGATTTTTTAGATATTTTTTTTTATAGATAAATTTACACTACAATGTAGTACAACGTATAGTGCGTCGTTCATATAATTATGTTACAGAAAGAAATTTCGTGTTTGCGTGTTTGGCCGATAGGTACTTTAACGGGAGTCTGATAATGGCCAGTCAGGTTCGTTTCATAATAGGTATATTAACGATTTCTGTAATTAAATCGTCCATACTCGATAGTTGACTAGATAAAGAAAATAAAAATATACCTAATTTCAAAATTACAAAAACAAATATTGTGTACGATGATCAAATACCTACTACGCAAAATCTGCAATTTTTATTTATTCAACAGGAGATTTTCAATATTTCCCTGAAAACGCAATTTTCTATGTAAAACCCTAGCAGAATCCCTACTATGTGAACGTTCGCACCATCCTCAGAACGATTTTTAAACACATAAGAGAGGCACTACTATCGTTTCAAAAAAGGCTGGGAACGTCGACTATGAAGCCAAACACCCAATACATGAAAAGGGCGTTTACACGCATGTAATCAAAACGTTAAAGGTTGCGTACATGAGCTTTTCTAACCATTTTACATCGAGCAAAAAGCAATTATTACAGTAGATAAGAGACAAAGAGATTAGGGCGCGGCATTTTCAACTATCATAGCCAGGACAACAACTTGAATGCTGAAACCCAAATTCTCCCATTCTCTGCGCCCGTTAACATTAACTTCATATTCGTTTGTTCTGGTTATTTACTCAACATGGTTACGTTTATAAATGTGCCTAATTACCATTTTTTTCCGTCCACTTCCCATAAAATGACACAGCGGAAATGTTTATTTTCCCTAATCTTCCAACAATAGTTATCAAATCCCAACAAAATATGAACTGAAATTAATTTTTATTCATTCTATCATAAGTTTTCATCTTTTTAAAAATGCTATAATTTTATAAATTGTAAAGAAAAAGAAATAAAAAATGTTTAGACGACATAATAAAATTTTCATAGACGTTCGAACACAAAGGTTATAATTTCAACTACTTGGCAACGTACTCTTTTGGATTATATTAAAAACTGCTAGTTCAAAAGAATTTCTACTTCAGCTTACAAGTCATTTCATTTAAATGAATTTAACATTTCAGTAATTTTGTTTACTAAGAAATTCGTTTGCCTTTTAAATTATACTTTTACAAAGAAAATTGCAAAAGCATTTTTACTTTTTACAGGACGACTTCAGAACGTATTACTTGTGCGTATGTATTAGCAGTACTGTAGGAAAAAGATATGGAAGAAATTGACAAATTTAAATGACAAAAATGTCGACATATTAAATATTAAAACAAACAGAGAATCCAATTCAGATTATATCCCAACAAACTAATTATAATTGCAAACCCTCAATGCATTATTGAAAGTGGATTTTGATCGCATTTATACGGTTCGGCACAATATTATTATAAATAATAAAAGCAAATTTGTGTACTGCAGTTTGGTAATCTTTCCAGAATTAAGCGGTTTTCAGTTCTTTGTAAGTCTCCTTAGAGTTCTTCCAGAGCACTTTTATACAAATTTCTCAACAACTATTTTAACTTAGAAAAAAAGGTAGAAGAAGATATAATGGCCAAGTTGTATGCGTTGCCCGAGAATTATATAGACCATCCTATATAAATATAATATGCAATTTTGTAAACTTACCGCAATATCTGAAGAGATCTAACAACCTAACACGTAGTGAGTTCTGATAGCAATGAACTTCTTACCTGAAAATAAAACTAATTTCAGTAAAATATAAATTTCATATCAATGTGAACAGCAAAGTTAAATACAATATACAGTGGAACCTCCATAACTCGAAATCCAAGGGGCGCGATTATTAGTTCGAGTTATAGAAAATACTAGTTACGGAAAATTATGTGCAATTGGTATTGAAGAGCAAGGAGACGCAATAAATTTCGAGTTCAAAAGAAATTCGAGTTACAGAAGTTCGACTTATGGGGGTTCCACTGTAGTTCAATAAATGGAAGAAATCTTGTCGAGTTATCTATAAAGAGAATCCATTTCAATTGAGCGCTCTCACGTTTAGAATATTTTTGAGATTTTTCAGAATTTCGACCAATCATACTTCTACATTTTAAGGAAATTTATTGTGAATTTCTAAGGTGCCTTAGAATCTCGGTTTACCTCAAATAAGAAATGTCACGTTCATGGTTTCTTTTTAAACTTTGCGGTTTTACCAAGTTCTTACTGCTCGGAACTGGGATGAATATTCAGTCATATCAGAGAGTTCCTAGGAATATCGATTTACTTCTGCTAAGAGAAAGAGAGCTTCAACCAAAAGCTTTCAAGTTAAAAATTTCTTTCAAAATTTCTCAACTTCGTCTGGTCTTGGTTCCGTAATTTTGCCAATTCCTAGCAATCCTAAAATATATCGATTTCAACATTTCGTAACTTGTTCCAGTCGTGGTTTCGCCATTTGAACAGAAATTCTGCAATTTGCAGAATTCGTTCACATTTCTCTTTTGCTACTTTCAACTGAAATACTTCTTCAAGTTTAAGATTTGTTCGAAAGTTTCGTGATTGCCCAGAATCTTGTTCGGTCGTAGTTTCGCCATTTACTTAATGAGTAATTTCGATTTTCTTGGAATATGAATTTGGGTAATCAACCAAAGAATCTCAATATTAGAATTTCTTTGAAAATTTATAACTCTAAAGATGTATATCCGGTCATGGTTCTCCCACTCCGTCGGCTATTACGCAATTTTCAAAATGAGTTTAAATCACAATGTTAAACTTTAAACCCTTATCACGCTTCGAAATTTCTCAGCGATTATGGCTTCTTCATTTTGGTAGGTTTTTATTGAACAACTCCCAGAATTCCTTCAAATCTAGATTTACTTCTACTAGAAAAAAGATTTCAAACAAAAGATTTCAAGTTTTTAAAGTCTGAGGTTTCTCAAATTTCTTACCGGCCAAAGCTACAATTTTAGCAAGAATTTACCCAGACATTTCTAAAATAAATTCGAATAAATATCTATCTGCTTCTACTAGGAGAATTCAACTTCAACTCTAGAACTTTTTAGAATTTGTAATTTGTCATAATTTACCAGTCTTACAATATGTTCCGACAATTTGGCGGAAATTCACTGAGCGATTTTTTTCTTTTCATTTGCTTCTATTTACTCTAAGAAGAAATTTCAACCAGATCACCATAGTTTTCAAAATCTGACAGGCTATAGTTGCCAATCTCAAGATTTCTAATACAATAGATTTGCCATTGTTTGGGAAATGTGCACTTTATTAAAAAATCTAGGTTTTTCTTTGGAAATTCCAAAATCTTTCAAAATCTTATTTGGTCATGGCTTCCACAATTCTGTAGAAAACTACTAAAAGATCCCCTAGATTTATTACACAAACTACTTATTTGTTTATTTGGGAAATGCGTTACGACCAAAAAATCTCAAGTTCTGAAGTCTTTCAAAGATTTATCTAGTCATAGTTCCCCTGTTTTGGTCAGAATTTACTGAAAGACTGCTAGGGTTTTTTAAACAATTTACTAATTCGCTTTTATTTAGTAAATGGCTTGACCAGGAAATGTCAAGTTTATTCTTGGAAATGACTAAGAGTTTCAAAGTTTTATCTATCTATTTTGATAGGAATTTATTGAGAGATTCCCAAGATTTCTTATACAATTACTCATTTGCCTTTATTGAGAAAATGTGTTTTGACCAAAAAATCTCAAATTTTTCTTTGAAGATTGTCAAGTCTTCTATCCAGTCATGGTTCTCCCATTTTGATAGAAATTTATTGAGAAACTCCCAAAATTTCTTATACAATCTACTTGTTTGTCTCTATTTGGAAAATATGTTTTGACACTGAAATCTCAAGTTCTTCTTTGGAAACTTCGTAATTTT
Organism: Ignelater luminosus; assembly: GCA_011009095.1. NCBI lineage: Eukaryota > Metazoa > Arthropoda > Insecta > Coleoptera > Elateridae > Ignelater > Ignelater luminosus. The sequence continues at coordinate 661,091 of VTPC01091012.1, read as the reverse complement.
TAAAATTTTACTTAGTTGTGGTTTCCCCCATCCTGGCGGAGATTTATTGGAAGATTCCCAAAATTCCTCATACAATTCGCTCATTTGCTTTTATATGAAAAATGCGTCGACCAAGAAATCTCAGCTTGTTTACACAAATTTTGAAGTCTCAAAATTTTATCTAGTTATGGTTCCCGCATTTTGGTAAAAACTTATTTAGAGTACAAATTTTCCTTGAAATAGCAATTTGTCTCTACTGCAAAATGCAGTTGAACTAGAAGATTTTAAATTTAGAATTTCTTTGGAAATTGTAAAGTCTTTCAAAGTTTTATCTACTCATGATAGGAATTTATTAATAGTTTCCCAAGATTCCTTCAAAAGGTGATTTGCCTCTGGTAAGAGATTTTTAGTTTAGAATTCCTATGAATAATTTGAATTTTCCAGAATTCAGCTAGCCATTTTGAAAAACAAATCTATTAAGCGATTCCCAAAATTATTTTGAATATCTAATCTCGTGTATGAGGAAAATAAATTTCAACCAAAAGATTTCTTCCAAGATTAGTTTTCTTTAGTTTCCAGGAATTTTGGTCAACCATAGTTTGGTAATTTTGGCATTGAATTGAATTTCTATTCGAGAATTGAGATAGCTCTATTATTCTCAGCAACACATTTCCAGTCTTTTCTTGGTAAATAATTAACTGATCACAAACTCAGTCTATGGGCATAAGAAGTTTGCAAAGCTCTTGAAATTCAACACTCAGAAGTGTTCAGAAAAAGCTTTTTATTTATCTCCCAATAAAATTCCAACACATGGGCTCACACAGTTCCGCTGTCAAATATTATTATTGACAGACTCCTGCAAAGTTATTTTCATAAGAGATTTCATTTCAAACAACACATCAGTTAGCTAACGCGACGTTAATAGCAATTAAGTTTTCTTATAGATGCGATAATATCCATCGTGATCGCAACAAGATTGCAAATTCAAAACCCACACAAAACTAAAGTAATGCCCCAAACGCCTGCGCATGGCTGACATGCATAAGATTTGTCTTTTTCTTTCAATTTGTGGAAATTACAACACGGCCATATTTAAGTAAACAAATTGAGAAACCAAAAAAATACTTTAATTCAACACTTAGAATTTTATGTGCAGTGTTCAAAGTTATTTAAAAAAGCTATCCAGCAAGAGAATTTCAGGTCATAATTGAAGCCAAAATGGAATGTCATCAAAATTAGGATTTTCTCGCATTATTATAATCAGAAGTTATAATCGATAGGTCAGCCACACACGAACAATAACCTTGAAATTAACCCTTAAAATACAAAGATCCCAGAATTAAATCCCTTTTCAGGATTATACATTCAGTTGTTCTTTGTGCCTAAATTCGGTCTGAAATTTATTACCTTAACTGAAAACATAAAACATTAGAAATAATTTTCAACAGTTGTACTTAATATCACTGGAGATATAATTAATTTTAGAGGATTATAGTAAAATATTGGTACGAATGAATACACTTATTTAATTTTACCCTAGCGTTATTCTGATGTTTTATACTAACTTTATTAATAACAGCTTCGTTCACGTTCCATTTCCTTGTTCCCAATTTGAAGGTTTATCTTTTAACTTTTAATTAGATTATTCCTTGAATCGCCTTAGTTAACATGAAATTTCTTCCACATTCTTTTCATTTAATATTAAAGCTCACAATAGCATTAACAATCCAGCTCTACCACATATTACCTTTTTCTGTTCTATATCAGTAAACTTTCCAATTTCCTCTTCAAGAATTTATGTTAATAATTTATCAAGAGATTCCACAGATGATATCTGTTGATGAAAAGATAAGGTCGGGGTTATTTATATCACCATTTTCGGTAATTCTCTCTTGCTTTACTTAATGAAACTTACCTATGTGCTTTTACCTCCAAGTCTCGGGCTGTAGTAATTATTCCAGTTTATATCAGCGTCGCGAATCTCGCTGAATTTCTCAGTGCCGGATGTTTGAACTTCGTTTATAATATGTAATTTTACATGACGGTCGTTTATTTGATTTTCACTTATAAGCAAAAGGAAATATAAGCTTAATTTTCCGCTTGTCTTGCTTAAATTAGTTTTAAACAAACTTAAAATGTGTTGTTGCTGCAAATGCTCGTTTAAAAAAACAGAGATGTTTAGACTAGGGATCAAGCATTAAATTCAGATTTTTCCCTAAAGAAGAAATGTAAACCGTACAAATGTCCATTTTACGACTTGTTGTACAGCCAATATTTTCAGCTTAAAACTTTTCCACTTTCAATGTTTTGGCGACTCTTGATGTGCGTAAAAACAGAAAAGGTCCCTCCGCGAAGGTTTAGAGCATGACCGCAGTTTTCCCGACAAAATCTCCTAACGCCGTTTTTGTCCGGTTTTAGTTTTTATCTCCTTTAGTCCACGCAGAAATGAGGATTTCAACAACAACAAAAGTTGAATTTCAAAACTTTTTTCATATATTTTGTAAATTAGTTCTTTCAACTTACTGATTAAATTTTAGATTTTCAGGGAAAATTCTGTTTCGCCCTCGAGTTAGGATGTACCAGGTACGTAGAATTTTTCCAGATAAAGTTTCTGCGTTTGCTCCTGTGTGTATGTTTTAGGGAGACTTTTTCCTCTTTTGCGTAGTATATGCGACAGAGATATGCATGTAATCCTATTCGATATGTGAGTGGCAACGGAAAGGTGCTGAAAACGCCGTTTTCGGTCTTATCTTTAACATTTATTGAACTCATTCGTTTGAGAAGTTATAGCTTTTGACAGTTTTGCGTTCTTTCTTTTTTCTTTATCCTTCAATAGCTACTTTTATTTTTGATCTACACGATATTACCTTTTAAACTTGTACCTTGCAATAAGCGAGATTTGTATATTCTGATTTTATAAAATATACTAGTATACCTTTGTTGTTCCAAATTTGGAAAGAGCACTATAAACAGATATCTAAGGAACTCACTTCGGTTCTGCTGTAATAAATTGGGCCAACTGTTATGATACATTCAGAAACAGAATTCACTGCTTAAGATCAAATAGGTAGCTTGAATTCGGAACATAAGGTTATGCGTAAAAAGATTAAATTGGTTATAATCAAACGCACCGGATTAGTTGGTTGGTGGTCTTTAGATAAGCTTAAAGGTCATTACAGTAGTTTTTAGTTGAACCATTAACAAGAAACGTTTATAATACGATACCGTACATTATAGTAATAGAAAGAAGTACACAATTTCATCGAACGGCCATGAGATGAAAGTTCGCTGTAATCTGCTAGTCCCTAACCTCATTGGATAAACCATGGTTCATTGGCAGTCAGGTAATCATAGTCTTTTTTGCACTTTGGACAAAGCAGAGAAATTCTTATATTGTTGTTCGATATAAAATGTTTTTACTTCGAATTTCTTATCATACTTTTGATAGTTTGCAGAGACATTCTAAATCTAAGCATGGCCATTACATCCCTGAACTTTCTCTTTCACATTTTTTCTGCTTCTTCTTCAATGGGTTCTTTTCATAATTCTGTCCGTAGTCCTTATGGTGCCAAATTTCATTTTCATTTCAACGAAACGTTCTCTTGTTTAAAATCCCGTTTTGATACATTAATTCACTAAAATAGCTAAATGAAATTCAAATGACTCTTCTACCATTTTTTCTCAAAAAGCTCTGATTGGATTTCCTTTTTTGTTGCATAGTTCACCTTTGTACATAGAAATCTTGTAAAGAGATGATTAAGTACTAATTAGCTAGATTGGAACCAAGTTGCATAATAAAATTGGACCAAAAAATCAAGGAATCTCGAGTGGTCTGAGAAATACTTGGGAAAAGATCATTTTTGAAATTTTAATAATACTAGGGCTATTGGGAAAGAATTCAATGACGCCTCAATGGATTCCTCTTCGAATGGTAATAATGAAAGTAAACAATCTTGATGAGACAAATGATAACAAATTGCGAACGACTTAAAGACCTGAATATTCCATTGTAAAACCATTATAATCTTAAAGAAAGTAAAATTCGATAAGCCTTAAAGTTCATTTACTGAAAACAAATATTAGAACGATATTAACGAAACTAATAGAGGCCGATGGGTAGTAGTAGTGAGTAGTTGTCAAGACATATTATTTACAAAAATCAGGATTGTGTATTCTGTTTGATTTCCAAACCATTGATTATTTTCATTTTTCTCGTGAGAAATTTTATAGAAGCCTTCTACTTCTATATTCAACATAATACAAAAGTTACACTCAAAGATTTCTAGAGGCTCGAAAACAATTTAAAATTCTGAAATGGTTATTCGCTTGATTAAGTGAAACTTCACAAAGCATTTCGTCTCATACAATACAATTAAAGCAAAAAGTATAATACATAACATTTAAAAAGTTTTCAAGATTTCTTCACAAGTAATAATAAAGTAAGTTTTATACAATGAAACAGATACATACACGAGTAAAAAATGGTTCCTTGTTTCACCCATGAAATATACTGAATTTTAGAGAAGCAATTACATTAAATAATAATTCAACAAATGTAGGTAATATCCTAATGCGCATAAAATTTTTTCCAAAGATGTTAGCTACAGCACTTACATATTTTATTACAGCTCTATTTCACGAATGGAATTACTTTAACGACCCCTACATAACAAGTCATAACCTATCTCTCTGCATTTAAGAATATAACATCCACTAAAACGACCACTTCCAAGACATTCAGACTTATATGTAATTGATATAAACAGCGTTATTAAAACTATACGATACTTCGAAAACCCATAGTATTGTTTTACAGATAATAGTCAGCACTGCACTGAAAGACTTTTAGTGCCTACTTGACAGTTAATAATATTTTATTTTATTATATTTTTATACTTGAAACTTCACAATTGTAAGTGCAGATTTACAATTAAAATTTTAGAATTAAATTCGAATTAGTAATTACGCTGCAATGGGCAACTGCTGTTAAAAAACAATTGATCCTCATCATAACTACCTTTGTATTCTATAGAAATTATAACAACAGCGTACTAATTAAAAAATGATTGAAACCTCCACAATTTACTTGGTGCATTTCAAAGCATAAAATAAAATCGATGAATAATTTCGAATAATTGTTTTGCTTTTAAATTGCTAAGGCAAGCCATTGCTTTAAAATATGTCTATGTTATGCCGAGGCCGAGCTTAACTCCAACTAAAGCGGGGAAAATGCACGCCTAACAATTCAGTCTAGGTATTTATACTGACGACAATGTGTGCTCGCATCGCTTGGCAATTGGAGTGTCCTAACGCTTTTTCCTTCCTGGCCTAAAGGCCATCAATGTATAACTTTAGTTTCTCGAATATTCATACATCGAATAAACTCTCTTATCAAATTCCTTCACGTTCATTAGCGCCTGATTTTCTCAGCACATCTATTCTTCACCACAGTTTTTATTTTTTTTTGTTTCCTGTCCTTTTACACTTCTTTTAGTGTTACCTAGCTTGAGATTTTGAAAACCAGGTAGTATTTTCACAAGTTTTCACAATAAGTTGGCGTTTCAGATTGCACTTTGCACTAACTTTCTTTCTTTTCTTTTGCAATGTTTGCATTAAAGAGAGCAACGTTTAGAAAGAGCCGTGGGTAATTAAAGCTCGATAAAGGTAAAGTTGGAGCTTTTAAACTGTGGGTCGCAAGTGAAAATCTACATATTGAATGTGTGTAAGATGTTTAGTACAATTCAGTAGATTTATTTATATTTAATAAAATCGACTGATTTTAGGTGTTTATTTCTTTTTTACAACGTAGGAAAATGTAATAAGACTAACGGCTTCTAAATTGTTTAAAAAATAATTCTGATTTCGTCGTAGACAAAAAAAGAATAATTTTGTCGAATAGTTCATAAACTCGCTAAGTATACAGCCTTGTTTCTTTAGTTTTCGTTTTGTTATTTGCGCTCGTTTTTACAACAGCCGGAAATATAATGTTGTACTTGAAGCATAAATTATAAGTACATTTCGTAATTAATGCCTTATATTCTATACTCGATAACATACTATGAAATCATAAACATTATTTGCACTGAGCACACTCAGCAAAATTGAGACTTTAAAAGTTTTGACGGTTCAGCATCCCAGTTATCTGTTTGTTTTAAATTGTCCATAGTATCATTCTCCACCGGCCAGAAAAGTACTATTTAGGGCTGTCATTAAATTACGTAACGCTATAAAGGGGGGAGATTCAGAGTTGCGTTATGCAGAGCTACCAAGGAGGGGGTGAGGGTCAAGAGTAACGTTACGTAACGATAAAATGTTATTGATTAAAATATTATTTAAACTCATATTTACTTGTCTGAACTCAAACAGTCTGTGTGTAGACCACAACGGTCGCACGCGCGCCACTTCGATGCATTCCCTTCTAATAAAATCTTTTTCAATAAAAAAATTAAAACATTTTCATATTAAATGTAGGGGGGCTTAGAGCAGTGCGTTACGTAATATTCAAGGGGGGGTTCGAACTTGCGTTACGGTTGCGTTACAAGGGGGGAGGGGTTAGAAAAATCGTTCAATTTTGCGTTATGTAATTTAAGGACGGCCCCTTTTGATGGTTGGCTTTTACTCTTATGTAACTCTTCAGATTCTGCTTCGAAATTCTTATTTTACCACGTTTGCACCTTCCCCTACCAATAAATAATGTCTTTCTGGTGAATTTTGCTCAACAAGAGCAGTTATGATTTGTTTTCTGTTGAGTGTTTTATATTCTCTATCTGACCCTTTGAAATACTTGTCCGTAGATCTTTTTGCGAACTTTTATATCCTCGTCTAACAGTTATTACCATAAAAGTAATACTGCATGTGAAATTTAATTTTCAAAATCAGTTTTATTTTTCTGTTAGTTTTCCGTTTGTACATCTGTAATTGCAATTTATGATATTTGCCCTGAACACCAAGAAAACTAGAATAGTAAGGTTTTCGATTATTGGTACCTGCTACCACATCCAAGCTACTAACGATTTGGTAAATCTTGCCCTTGTATGAAGGGCGTAGCCAGGTAGGGGCAGAGAGGAGCAGTTGCCCCCCCCCTCTAGAAATAGCTAAGAAACTGCCCTGAACAAAGCGAGCGATTTTACAAAAACATTGGAAAGATTTTCATCAAATCCGCGAAAACTGGTGCTGACTCTCTATATCTGTTTATTCGAGTGACAATATTTTTCCGTCTTTTTTTTTTCTTTTAAAGCTCACGCGAAAAAATGTTAATTTGTTGCATTTGAAGAGTTCTCTCCAAGTATCAACTCGTTTAAAAATTTTTGAGAGGTCGCTCAATAATTTTAAAAATAAATTTCTATAAACTTTTATTGATTTCGAGCGACCTTCAAATATTAATATTTTGACTTCAGATTTTAGTATGTTTCTCTACAAACTACATAGGAAAGATTAAATTAGTGAGAAACTGAAGAACTAAAAAAAAGAAAAATTGGTTTCTTTTGTTTTTTGAAACTTTTAAAATTCTTGAGCGACCTCTCAAAAATTTTTAAACGAGTTGATACTTGGAGAAAACTCTTCAAATGCATCAAATTAACATTTTTTCGTGTGAGTTTAAAAGGAAAAAAAAGTCGGAAAAATATTGTCACCCTACTGTTTATGTGCTTGAACTATTGAAGATTGTTTTAAAAAGATTTTCGCATCAAACTTATTGTATCATTATTACACCTAAATAAAAATATTTTTCTACTTTTCGTCCAAACTTATTTTTCCGTTGAATGTTTTTTTTAATGGACGGAATATTTGCTCCTCCCTAATATCGGTTCTGGCTACGCCCATGTCTTGTATTTGGATATTTCTTTAAGTAAACGCTCAAGAATTGCAGTTTTGTTACTCGGTATCGAAGAATTCTAACATCACAAATTTTAAGATTTTTAAAACGGCATGCAAGAGTATGTATAAAATGTACTTTTGTAAGCATTGGTCGTTGTTATACTCCACTGATGAGTTCATAACAAGGACGAAACAATCGCCTGGAGGTATGGTGGTCAATACTTGCATAATTTTAATATTTTTGAAGACGGTATGGCGTCTGTATATTTATAGGAATTCTTCTCTTCGTATTCAATGAGAGATTTCTCATATGACCACTCCTAAATTCTTTCTGCAATCTTTAGGGGACCAAAGATGCCTTCTATTGTGGCAGGCAGAAATGTGACTGACGCAGTAATTGCGCGAGTCAATTTCGTACACAAGTTTTTAAGACTGAGGCACTGGAATTTAATGAATTGCAGTGGACTCATAGAATGCTATACGTAGAATACGTAGAAAGCGAACCGCAAAGAAATAAGCTATTCTCGGGGTTTTCGTCAAAAAAAAGTGACCGAGAAAGATATTCTTGTATTAAGTACAAAAATATGGAGTTTATGGTTTTCAATGATCTCCGATAGAGTTCAGTAAAACGGCAGAACAACGGCAAGCTAAGACAGAATGCACCAAATGTAGGATATAGTTATCGTATGTTATAAAGAACTTCAGCAGAATTTTGGAAAGAAAAGCTCAGAAATGTAATAAATATTTAGTGTTCGTCCAAATCACAAGAAAATGCGGACTGCCAAACTCGAAAGTCAAAACAGGATTTCTGTAGCTTCCTCAAGATCTCGATGTTTAGCTGAATGCCCTCAATACTGTAGAGATTGTAGATCTGTTGATTGTTGCTCTCCGAGAATTCTTTTTATCAAAACGAATTTTATTATTATATGGCCCAGTTAATATCAGTATCCGTAGTCACTGACGTAGTCCGCTGTTTCACTAATGCAAGAGGAAGATTTCCTACAACGGAAGTCCCTGACAGTGTAGAAGCGACCTTCAAAAAACTTCTTTCAAGGAATAAGGAAAGTTTTCCATTATCCGCCTGTAAGTTCGATGTAGAAATCTACACTGTAAAAGGTTATCCTCAATCTGGAAGGTTTTGATTGTTTTAGCATTCATAACACCTAATGTCCCCAAATGTTTCAAGACCAAAAAAAATACTAACGTGCAGCTAATCTTTTTAAAACATTTACAGATTTTATCCTTCTAGCTTTAACTGATAAGAGACAGCACTACTTCTATCTTGTTCTTGTAGATTCCAGGCTCTATTATGTTTGTACTATTAATAATAATTTACAAGAGCTCTAATTCCATTTTTCTAAACACATATTCGTAAGAGTTTAGCTTGTGAAGAATCTTCTTAGACTTACACAACTGTTACAGATGACTACTTGACAAATCTCGTTAAATTTAATTTGTCTAGTAAATACGACATCAAAACCATAAATTATGAATGAAAGGCTACACACCGATATGTCAACTTGTAATAAAATGTTATTCGGTCAACCAAAACAATAAAAACACCATATGCATATTCCCATACTTGTCGTTTGTTTAATCTTAAATACTGCCAACAGAATTTTAAAGATTGGTTCTTCGAGCCGGATCTATGTTCGCGTAAGTTAGCTGTTTTAATAACAGCAAAATTAATTTTTTAGAATTTTCCAATTCAAAGATGCTCCTCATAACTTAAAAGATCTAAAATTGTAATCACATTTATCTGGGTAAAAACATATCTTTCAGTTATTATCCTTCGTTACAATTTCACGTTTACTTAGTTGCGAAATTGCTCTTAATAAAGCACGCTCCATATAATAAACAATAATCTCAGTCCCGTCCGAATGTTCAACAAAAAAAAAAGTAATAAGTTTATCCTGACATTTCGGATTTTCTCAGTTGTAAATCGACTGTAAAAAGCAGTACATAGCATCCAATATGTTACGTCAACAACTGGAATACAGACACCAAATCAATATTTGGACACCAATCTCTTTATAAAGATAGAACTAACATCTTGGACGATTTGTACAAAGAAGATTTACAGTAATATTTAATGGATATAAAATTGATACTTAAGGGCACAAAGAAACTTACAAATTTATTCAAATATTTTAATCAAGATAGCATCACACAAAGAAATTCCTTTTGAAGCAAAAAATTCTAATACTCTTAAAATGGCTGTGCCAAATTTTAGATGTCCAAATCAATCATTACTATCAGAAAAAAATAGTTGCAGAAAAAGCAAAAATACGAAAAACTAACAAAAGAATTGATTAATAGTTCTCCTAGAATTCTGCAGATTACTGAATAAATTAATCATCGTAATATCCTGAGTGAAATGGTTGCGTTTTCCTGAAAACTTTGTGTTTGACTAACTTTCATGATTTATATTTCAAATTCGTGCTATTACAACAAGTAAGCAAAGATGCGACTTACTTTAGTGAACTATCAATCAAGAAAATATCATTTTAGATATTATCCTGGTAAGAATAGTTGGACCGTTTAAAGAACACTTGACGTGTAATTTGATGCTACGCTGAAGAATCTTTTAAGTAATCCTTCGGCTTTTAAAGATAGTATTTATTATAGATTGACGTACGATATAATGAAGATGTTCGGATCAATCTTGATTCTACTGATATAATATCTTAAATAGAAGTGAATAGATTTTCCGAATTTTTGAACTTTAGATGTAGTATGTCGTAAAAATAAATACATTTTATGATCAGGATGAATGCAAACTCAATCGAACAAAATCACACTTCTATATAGAAAGGGATTTACCGACCTAAAATGCATATAGAAGTTTTCATACATAGAGATATTTTATTAGTATTCCGTACGAAATTGGTGTAGAACTTTAGCAATTTTAAAACCAGCAATGGAAACTAAAAAGCGAATCGTGTTTTTGCATAGCAGTCAACTTAATAGAACATAAAAATTTAAAACTGCAATATATTAAGTTTATAACCATCCGAATAAAAATTTAGCACAGAGAGAATTTCGCTTTTCCAATTTACGAGTAGGGACATTTAGCGGTACACGGGGCGTCAGCTTCATACACATCAAATGAACCCCAGCAAAGGACAACCCGCATATGCATATCAAAGCCTGTAGGTGTTACAATTGCAAATTACAGCCATTTAAAATTAATTTCCAAATAGTCATGCACCTGGGACGAGTTTAAACGGTCGAATCTGTATTTTATGGATGTATTTCGGATTAATTTGATACCAATCGGGATTGGATATATTTCAGCGTAATTATTATCAGTAAAAAACACTTGTTTGCCGTAAAAACAGACAAGAACTTCTAAGCAAGAAAGATGATTACGGCTTTCGTTTGTTTGTATACTGAAATAAGAACAAGATTCTCGGAAACGATTAAGCACGTGGGTGTGTAAAACGGACTGCTTTGATTAAATCCCCGTCGCGGACGAATTTATCTTGATTAAAGGACCTCCAGCAAAGAAAACCAAAATCGATTGAATGCTGCTGTCGAAATATCCATGTTAGATACATTACAAATTACCCTACTCATCTTATAAACGTCAATAAATTATCGACACATAAAATGCTTCCACACCGATGGCTAGTATTAGAAAGCTGTCACGAAAGAAGGTTAATCAGGAATCAGTAAAATGTCGTCATAATAAATAAAAAGATCCATTTTCATCTCCCCAATAATTCAAAGAAAAATATAATTAAGGCCTTCGGAATAAATGATTCCAATTTATAATTGTTTATTCTTAGGGAATTTATTGGACTAACAAATTTTAATTAGCAATAACAAGATTTAACTAAACTAGAAGATTTCACAAATTATTATGGAACACATTTGAAAGTTTAAATATGCAGGGTACTTTGGAAATACGTACACTAAATTAAAAATATGTACACGATGTTAGATTTTAAATTAGAACTTCTTTTTCCTCAATATCCCAAAAAGAACGTGTAATGTAAGGAGAGAGAATTCCCTAATGATTATCACTACGTGTAAAGACCTCTCCTATTTTAGTAATCCACATTCTTATCGGCGACAGAGATACGTGAAAGGAAGAAAATTATGTTTCTCCATTGACAAAGTAAATTCACCATCTCTTAAATCAAAAATTAAAAAAGATCATTTGCATTTTTCTCTAAAACGCATCGCTTTCAAGTAAAAAAATTATAAAATCTTGATTTTATTAACTTTTCAATATTTGAAAATCTGTAAGCAATGACTAAATTAAAGCCTCTGTATCTTATTCACGAAAATCAGTAACCGATAGATGGCGCTTTTGAACGAAGGGATGCACATTGACGCAAACGGAAGGGTAACTTTAACAAAACCGTAAACGTAAAAGAAATAAATATGTGCAACTAGGGGAAAGTTGAGTTTTAATATATAATAGTAGGAAGAGTAAATGTTCTTCGAAAATTCCGCAAGTTCTGCATTAAAAAAAGCGATACTTCGTGACAACTAAATTGGGTGTTAACAAAAACTTACACTTTACCCATCATGCTGTCTAAAACATAGAGATCGATTGATCCAAGCGTTGAATTATTTAACATTCCACTGATACGTTGTATGATAGCTTTACGAGTCTATAGAAATGATGGAGCATTAAGAATCAGTAACTTCAATTGGATTTGCTGACTTCATAGGAGACTGCTGAATATACTTGTCTATAAGCATCATATGAATAAAAAGCTTTATCTTTTTCTCATTGTAAGAAGATCCATATTCTTCTTCTTGTCCATTTGTATGCTCAGTAAATGCAGAATTTGGCTTCGAAATTAAAAAAGGAGAATATGAATCTTTATACAGTGAGAAAAAGATAAAGTTTCTATTCCAATGATGTTTCGATAGACACGTGCAGCGATCAGTTTTTTATGAGGTCCGCTGTGCAAAATTTCAGCTTTACAGAAATTACTTTAGACGACACGAAACCAACCATCGGCTGACATTGAGTTTTAGCAAGTCACAATCAAGTTTGGGTAAAAGCCGTGTTGGACGACTGGACGAGATGTTGACAGGCTTCGACGGCAGTAACAGTAGTGGTCTCACCCTAAGACGTTCCCATCACAGACCTCCATGACATCGTCATTCATTCAAGTCACACTAGTAGATTCGGGCATTCCTGGCCCTTATCCAGGTGATGGCCGAAATGGGTGGGAAGGCGGCCGAATTCTCCGGTCAGAATGGAAAATTGATTCCTGTGGTGGTGGTGATGATGATGGGAATTTAGCACCAATGAAAGTTCTTATGAGGATACTAATAACCTCGCAGTATTTGCGTACGTGGACGTCTCTTCGTGGTGGTGGTGAATGACAGCGGCAAAAGGTAAATGAAAGTCTTCATCATACGATGAGAACCGTCGAATGTGGAAATAGACTTCACGTGACGGAGAACCCAAAAGCAGGAGATTTCTGAAACGTCATTTTAAGGATTCACATACCGACAAAGCTGAGTCCAGTGTCAAAGAACAGCAGTGGCATAATTTTGTTCGAAATGTACGTTAGGGGGTCAGGAACACTGTTAATAGCCAGGACAATGGTGGTAACAAAAAGAAAGCATTTTGCCTTTCAGAACCACACCACGAATTGGGGTGGGGGAGAGCGGTGCCGGACGTCCTAATTGACAGGAGCTGCAGAGTTTCAATGGCTTACGTGGTGATTCACTTCTCAATGATTCATTGTAGAAGCAACCAAGAGCACACGGGCAGTTCGGCGACGGCTGTAGATGGACTTCTTCTCATAACAGGACAATTGTGGAAACGCTCAGAAGGCCTGGTCCCCAAAACTCAGGAAATGTCTGAAGCATTGTAGAAGGATTCTCCAGCAACCGGAGTGGTCAGTTCCAATCAGGGTGCGAAACGCTTCAGTTACAGGTATAAGAATGGTGCGGGCATTTTGGACCAGGCTTACAATAATGCTGTTAACAATAATTCATAATATTCTTACATTTTCTTAGCAAGATGTGTCATCAAATGACAATAGCTAATATTAACCTTCAAATCAATTACAGATATTTAGTCCAGAAGGCTGTAGTTATTTGAGTTTTCAAAGTTGAGTTGAACGCAGCAAATATGCATAATACTGGAGGAAGTCAACGTAGACTCTTTCTCTGCATTCCCTATTTCAATGTATCAGCTTAAGTCTCTTTCTATGCAGCATATTGAAAAATTTAGAAACTTTTTACATTCTAATACCTTTGTATTGCATAACTATTAAGGCGCAGTTCATGTAACTTCCAGATTTGGAACTGCTTTCGTTATGTTGCTCTTCAACATGATACCCCTAGTGTATTTGGTACACAAGACTTCTATGGGTAGTTGACGTCTAGCCTCTACGTGACTGTCATTTAGTCTTTAATTCACGATTGCCCATGACAGGCTCTTTCGTACATATTCCTGGACTTCTTTGCAACTATTAGAATTGAGGTATTCTTGTAGATTATTCTTCTTAGGCAGAAAGGGAGAAAGTGGGGAGGTTTTTAAAAACTCTGAATATTAGTACCAGACGAGATACTTGAAGTATATTTCTAATACTTATTGAACTTCAATCAGTAAGTTTATATGTTTGCATCAAGCATTTGGCCAAATGGCCAAGACATAATAAGATTCAAAACCCACTCGTTGTTTAACCGAAGTGATCTTTCTACTCATATAGACAGACAGTAACCCCTACTTAGTTGGCTTTCTAAATACCGTTGCGTTTCATAAGTGATATTTCGCTACTAGATTTGTGCAAGATGCATAAGTGGTCTGGAACGCAAAATCAATTAAAGGAAGAATTATTATCTTTTTTCAAACGTAGGTACCACATACAAAATAAACAGTCGAGATTTATTATTATAAGTTTGTCAGTTCTGACAATTCCATTCTTATTGTATAGCGCTCTAAGTACCAAGCAATTTTAGAAAAAGTTCACAAGGATTAGACAACTATAAAATAATCTGGAACGGTAAGGAAATCATCATTAATGATTTTGTTGCCTTTGGTAATTTTTGCAGAACATTTGCTTTCAGCAGTTCAAGTCATTCAAGACTTTCTAAAACATTAGGCCCTTTGATTGCAGCACTCACGTATTTACCGAGTGGCATGTCTTGTACTTGCTTAAAGACAATAAATTTGTGATGCTTTAGAATGTTCGAAAATCTGCAGTTTAACACACATTCCATTTTGGATATTTTTCATTTTTGGAATGAGATTTGAGCAACTACAACCGCAATCAGACTACCATAGGTAATGCGGGTTAACGAATAAATTGAGAAATTTTAAAGCTTCGCCATTTGGCTTCTTGTAACATTGAGGTATAAAATGGACGTGTCTCAGGTCAAATTAGTTTGTCTTGGTAAATTATCCAAACAATTCAAAGGTTCGTTGAGTACGAATATCAAGAATCCTAGGCAAGACAAGGACCTACCAACCACAAATATTAAACTTGGTGTGCCTTATAAAACGAAAGCCATGAAACGATTTATTTCAACAATCTCGAAATAAATATTCGTATTTCGATTTCATAAAAAGTTTAAAAAGAGGAAAGTTCTAAACTATAATACGTCGTTGTTGCTTTAACAGCTGTCGGAGTTTCACCATCAGTTTTTTCAATGAGGTCACTATTACACAAAATCCGTTCTAAGCTAACGACCATCGGCTTTACAGTTTGCTTTCAATGAGATTAATTTAAAGTTGGCTTGAACATTCTCGATATTCTTTTACTTAAGTTTACTTTCACAACTACTGAAATTTTACAATCCGCTATTTCAATGAGGCCTTTTTAATCCAATTGTATTTGACAAATAGCAAGTTTTATATTAAAAATTCCAACGTCTAAATTGGAGCTCGAGTGAAAATAATTACTGCCAGGAATTTTAATCAATTTAACTGAGAAATTCATACATTTATAGAAACAATAAGAAACAGTCTTAACCCATAAAAAATTACAATTACCAAGCAAGAAAGAACTAAAAACAAAAAATGGTTACATCATTTACTTCATAACAGAGAGAAACGGCCCTTAAAGTCGTTTATCAAGCAGAAAATTTTCGTCAACAACCCGGAGAAATGTATCGAGATGACGTAAAAATATAAAGCACGTCTAATAAAGTATATCTGGGGCTTTATGGAATTTTTATGCAAAATACCAAAGAGTATGTTTTTCATAAACCACAATTTCCACAAGCTTATCAGCAGTAATCTCGTCGGATGAGGGCGAATGTATATAATAATCGATTCGCAAAGATAATCCACCTCATACTCCTAGCAGGTGGCTTTGTACGCTCATTAACGATAATCTAAACATCTATGTATTGGCATCATTAAACTAAAACCAGGAAGCCTTCCTCTTATGCACATTCTACATAGTTTCCCTATTTTGACCAACTTTTCAACGTAACTTAGCACTTCCGGTAATTAGTATCATTATTTAGCAATTTTCCTGAAATGTTGACGTTAAATTATTGATAATGAATCGCTTCCCTCCCCCTATTAACAAGCGATTTCCAGGACCAATTTTTCCTAACGGGAAAATTCTGGTTGACTTCACTTTGTCACCAATTCTTTGTAAATTCTCATTAAATGGAAAAATATTTGCTTATTGAATTTATCTGTTTGCTTATTTTAAAGGTTCATAATATAGTAAACATGAAAAACTTTCCCAATTTTCCTATGTATAATATCCACAAGACTTTAAAGGGCGAACGCGGTTGCGTATGTATCGTAGCTTGTAGATAAACTTAATATACGTGCTGATCCTAAACAAACATGTGCATAGCTTTACATCTCATTTTATGTACATCTAAAGCGAAGCTTAAAACAAAAATTCCCTTTCTAAAACATTTATAAACTTTGCTTTTTGTTTGCTTTTATTGTGGCGGTTAAAAACGCAAGTTGTTTATTTTCGTGATTGAATTTAAATTCGTCTCGAAAGAAAACCTTCAGTTGTTTCCATAACATTTTTCATCCGTTTGCTTAAAATTTCCAAGGTGTGCTTAACAAGAACAGCGGGATAACCGAGATCCCTCCATTGTTTACCTGACCGAATCGCTTAAACGCCCCTAAAAAGGATTAGATCTGTCCCATAATATAAAGCCAGTTATATTTGCTGTTAAGTTTCCTGAAAGGCTACTAAATTTAATCCGATAAAGATTATTTTTGCGGTATTATTCGTTCCCTTTTCGTATCTGTTTTTGATATCCCACTTTTTTTCAATAGTTCCATCTTTCATCAGTGAATGTAATGCTTGGTTTCACCCGCCTTTACTCTGATTGTGCATGATTTATCTACCTTAAAAAATACTTCAGTACTCCTGAATTACTTTTTTTTTCCTAAAACGATATCTAAAATTAGAATCGTTAAAAAACACGTAACGAATAATAAAAGAAAGAAGCGAAGAAAGCTTTAGAATTACTAGAAATATAAAACCATTAACAATTTAAATTTGTTGTTGAAGTCTGTTTAATGTGTTGAACGCGAGTTATCTTTTGTTTTGTGGATTTTCAGCACGAACGTTTGGAGCGCGTTGAAAGTTTCCTTATTACCTGAAGGAACCAAAACTTCAAATGGCTAAAAGAAAAAGAAAATAAAGTTTTAGTTTATTTTTTTTTACCTGACGGCCGCAGTGGTGTTTCAGAGATTTACAGGAGCAAACATTATTTCTGTTGGTAATTAGTAAAGTTTAAAACAGACTTTATGAAAGCTTGGCATCTTGACTGTGGTGCAGGGTTATTTACGAAATGATTCTCTAAAAAATGTAAATTTGAAATATCCAGAAAGGTAGTTTAATTATACGATAGTAAAGAATTTTCAATTCCAGGTTAATTGCACTATTGCTACCAGCATGAGAAGAATTAATGCGCCCATAGTACCAATGAATTCATTACAGTGTAAATGAAATTACCAACAGTCTGGCGTGATAAACTTCAGCATGATTTGTTTGCAAAATGGATTTACAACTATTAACGATCAGATTGGTTCTAAATGAAACCTTGCATAAAGATCTATCTTCCTGTGTATGTACATATTATTCACGCATACGAGAATAAACTATCACAATAATTAAATTTTCCGTAAATTTCCAGAAATTTCTTCTTTATTGTTATGGTTTCACGATTTAATTATCTCAATCTAATAAAATCTGAGGTTACCTCAACTGAAACAAAAAATTATAATAAACACGTGATGTATTTGTACTACAAATAAAACTTGCAGCAAATGTTAAACAATACAAAATGTGGCTCCGTACAAAACGTGATATGTTATCTCACAGCAAGATTGTCAAAACGTCCAAAAATCTGCATTTTTTTCAACCTCAGTTTCAGAAAAGATAAACTTAATTTCGGGAAATACAGACTTTATTTCAGAAAAGGTAATTTTAATTTAAAAACAAGTCAACTCCAACCAAGTTTTGAAAGCGAATCTACATTTCTGAAAGTAAATCAACATTGCCTGAAATGATGTTACTTTTTCTAAAATTGAGATTAAAAAGTGTAAAATACCTTGGCAGCAAAAAGAAAACTTCGTTCTAATAATTAAACAGAACGATTTTTGGTAAAAGCCAATGGCTAAACTTAAAAGTCACGTTGTGACTTTATAAACTGATTATTATCAGACCCTTTATTTTTTCAAGCTTGATTATACACGGGAATTTATTCGTTATTCGCTATCAATTTACTGATCATTTGTAAACTCGTCTGTGCAATAAAGTAGATCATCAATTTCTAAAATGGCATCCAACGATCAAGTTGGCGAACGAGGTAAATTGTCCAATTGGCTAATACCAGTGTCGTGTTATCGGTTCTTCAAAACATACTTTTCCGTAGAAGGTAAATGTAGGAATGAACACTTCTACACGACACCCCCAGAGCACACTGCAGAACCTAACCAAGGTAAAAATTACTTTAGCAGATCACAATCGTTCCAGGTTTGTCTCGACTGCTGCAACGATTGTTAACTGGAGCTTTTTCCTGATTTAAGCTGTACTGCACTGAGTTCACTATGGTTCACTAGAGATCCTTTCTATGGAGCTATGGAACATTTTATCGAAGAAAAGGGTTTTTGCCTAATGTAGGAACCTGAAGCCAATGAAATAAAAGTGATGTTACTTCCATCAAAAACGGTTTTGTCAATCTATGCGCATCTAGTCTCATTAGCTCAATATGGTATAATCCCTTACACTAGATCAACTGCGTCACTAAGACCAGGTTGCACAAACCTTTGTCAAACACTTGATCCATTGATCAATTGATTAACCAATCAGAAGTGGTGAAATATTCAGACTTAATCGAATCAAATCGACTAATCAACTGATCAACTTGATCAATGATCAAATTATTTTTGTGCAACCAAGCTTAAGTCAATGTATTTTTTGCTTCGTTTAGGAAGAAAATGATATGTTATAAGTAAGGATGGGATAACAGGTAATCGAATTCATGGAAATTAGTTCTGTATTCACCTAAATTAATAAGCAAAATCATCTTAGTGAGAAAAGTCGTTTCGGAGAATTAAACATTGACCTTCCAAATAGGGATCTGGATGATTGAGGAAGACCATCAAGAACGTCATGGGGATACTCTAAGGCAACAGCCACCACATGTGATTGAGCATAACTCTGCTTGAAAATCGCATGGCAACTGGCTCCTGCACTTGGTATACGTATCCTCCACCACGAAGGAGTCATACTTTTAAAAATAATCCCACCTAATCATAATGTTTCTAGGGAAAACTTATTTACATTCAATAGCGAACTCCAGAATTAAGCGTTCTTCTCATAAACGTCTAAATCTTCTATTACCAGTTGAAAAACTCGAGGAAACAAACCAAAATTCGTTTTGTAAAGCCGTTCGATTTCATTGTTCATCTCAAGCACGGTGCACATTCGTCCAACTACTGAAGTGGAGCAAAGTATAGTATTCCAAAAGATATAGTGCGTTTATGACTTAATTGCTACTTAGCTTACAGTAAATTTTACAAGTCCGTCACAGCAGGGTGTCAAAATCCGCTTACCTGTGAAGACCTTTTCTGACATTGACACAGGGTCGTATTGAGATAAGTTTTACTTTCGTAAATACTTTCAAACTAAAATATTAGAAAAATAAATTATTTCAATACGGTCCTTGGTTTACCCAATCGTGTCTGGCACGTGCCACTACTTGTATTTGTTGATTTTTATGGGTGACCGCTGTGAAATGCTTAAGTAGTCAAAGTCATAAACGCACTATATCTTTTGGAATACTCTAAAAGATATGTTGGTCGGTCGGTCTTCATTGTTACTCAATGGCTGATTCTCCCCGTTTCTGCTATTAACTGGAAACTGCGGTGGCGATCTCTTAAAGTGAACAGCTGGGTCTTCCGTTTGTCCTTTTGATGTCACTGGTGCTCCACAAGGATGTTGTCGAATCTCTTTAGTCCTCTACCTTTTGGTAGTGATGAATATAAAAAACAGGCATCGTGTAGCCATTAATGCCCTTGAGGTCAAAATTCTTGACTAATGAAAAACATGCCCCTTCTCGCTCTTGGTATTAGTTCATATTTGTTACAACAATGCCACAATAGACTACCAGCAGATAATCAATCAAAGGTGACAGGCAGTGATAAAATACGAATTCTTGAAAAACATGTTTTTTTGAAGCATTGACAGATAAATTAGTACATATTGGGTCATTTCTTTTCAGTTATCAATTATCCTTTAAGTTTGGAAACATTTTGAAGTACAACTTTAAAAAATATTTCCGTATCAGATGTCTTTTCCATTTAAATAAATATCAAAAGCAAGACAGATTAGATTACGTATAGTATTGAACCACCTGCCTAACTAAATTAATGAAATCCTGATTTTCTTGCCATTGTAAGAACATACCAAGAGTTTAAGAAAAATGCGACCCTACCATTTTGATAAATGAATTTGACTAAAGCTGTAACTGTGTCAAAGCTGCTAATGAAGCAGCCATCAACATTATGGCTGGGTTCTCGTTTGGCGATATCAAACTCTCCAGGAGACATCGAGAAAACCGCTTGCATCAGTTCAGTTCCTGTAAATTCACAGCAGATTTTCATGCGAATCATAAAATCTGAAGAGGGCTTAGAAAAGTATTTAAGGCTCGAGTTATCCTCTAGACCAACTGCTGCCTTCGACATTCGAAAAACTTTTTCCCAGCATTCTGTTTGTCAGAATAGTCCTAGACACTGATGTGCCTAAATTAGGGTAGCCGCCTCGAGTACCGACATTCTTATCATCCCCATCCAAATGATGACGGCTTCTTATAAATGTCCAGTCGTTGTAGCATCACTTTTTTAATTTTCAACATCAAGGAGATTCATAGCATTCCTGATGGTTTGAACAACTCTTCTTCCATGCTATTACCGAACTACCTGTGATTTGTTCGTTATATTTAGGCAATAGCAAAGCATTCTGTAACGACCTCATTCGAGTTTTGGTCGCCCTCCTACCAAAGAGAGTGGCTTGTGGGTAACATTCTCTACGGCCCAGATAAGAACATTAAAAGTAATAATGCATGCTTCGTCATTGGTTTGTTTTTTTTTTTTAAAGATTTCTCTGGCATTTAAGCCTCCTGTCGAACTGAACTCAAGAGTTATAACCCAGTCTTTTCTCTTACATTTGAGCATTATATGAGAATTTTAGACTCCACTGTCCCTTCGTAGCGTCAATTCTAGCACTTGCTTGCACTTTTCCAAAATCGCAGGTGTGCCTAAAATTCCAGAAACTCAACATAGGAGATTTGGAGACTTTTATTATGTTATTAAAAACATCAAATAGAACCACTATGCAAAATTCCAGCTTTACAATAATTAATTTTAGGCACAAATCTAAAATTCCTGGGTTAATTTTCCAAGTATAAAGCTTCAGACTACAAAAATCTTGTAATGTGTGAATTTATCAAACTTTCGTTATCAACCTTCTTTCTAGAACAATATTTTCGTGGTTTGTTACGTGTAGAGCAAACGTACAGAAAACACCAAAAAAAAGAGATTTCTGGAATAGAAATAGAAAGATTTTACAGTCTAGAAGTAAAAAGTGTCAGTTACAACAGTTATAGTACCATTGTAGAGCCTATAAAGCAAGAGACATAAAGCAACTAACACAAAAGCGCCGAATTTTTCAAAAGAGTGAACAAGCCCTCAATAGAATGTAACAAGAATCCTGAAGATTGCAGTCCTGATATTCGTCGTGCTGATTATTAAATTCTACTATAAGACCACGTCGCTCAATCTGCTACTTCCGTACCTCTAATTACTATGCTAATAAATCAATCTTTAAATGACAATTAAAATTCTTAAGAACAGAACGTTGTTTAAGTAAAACAGAGAACGTGAAAATAATAACAAACAGCACCTTTTTACTTTTTAGAAATGTTTAACTCTCATCACAAATTACCATTTACATTTTTATTTTTAATGCTGGCTTCCTAACTCTGTATTTATTAGCAACTCTGCACGCCACAACTAATAACGTTAACAGATAGTATACCAAGACGAAAGCTTAAATATAAATGATACCGGTCATTAGGAAAGTAATTTAATTCTAAAAGTTGCTACTTTAAACAGTCTACATTCAGGCCGTTAGCTAAAGACTTTTCAAGAAGCATTAAAATAATTGATAATTAAGATTCTCGGTTAAACTTTACCTATAAAGTACAGCCTTTGAATAATCTCATAATGAACCCAAAGTAACATATTGTAGATTCCAATTTTGACTAAAAATGAAATATAGTAACAGAACATGCAAAATGTCCTTTTGTAATACTATTCTCAAAACACAAAAAAGGAATTGATTCTCGATTTTTTTATAAACTTACAGAAAAAGGAAATTGCAAAAACCACATGTGAATGTGACAAATGTTACTCTCCGACTTTTTACACAAGGATTCTAGAAACTAATATTAGTCAATTCAATAGCCTGTGAAAACCGAATTGCCTTGTTGTACCATACATTTCCTTTTGAACCTTCTTCACTACTTTAATATGCAACATTCTATTCATGCCAATGCGACATTTCTATAGATTCGCTAACGTTGCATCTGTGAATGGATAATACGAATACTACTACGACAGCGTGTCTAACGTTTTTTGAAATTGACAAACTTTTTGTTCTGTTTGCATCAAATATTCTCAACAACGTCAAGCTGCTACAACAGATGATTTCCAAGCAAATAAGGGTTTCATACTTATTCTCGTATTTCGCATATGATGCGGTTGCAAAATTGTTAGATACATCAAGAATTTCTTTCCAATATTGGTAAACAAGATGATTTTTGCAAACTTTAACCAAATCGTAGATGAAGCCACAAACACAATAACTAATAATGTTAAAGAGGTACAGGACGTACAGTCGATTTAAAAAGTTTACTCCACGGTAGGTATCTGTAATTAGTATGCATTATGGAAAGGATAAACTTTTTTCGGGATTGTACTTTTAAAAATTAATATTTCAATTTGTGATTAAATGACTTGGTTTGTTGAAATTATTCTTTTATGTATGTAATTATCAAATCATTACAAAATGATACTATCAAATTTACGTGAAATAATTAATTTTTTATTATTAAATATTTTTAAAAAATAATAAGATTCGGCAGCATAGCAACTTTAACCGGTTTGCGCATGCGTCCACGGTATTATATTATTGTGTTGGTGATTCGTAAGTGTGTATGTTTACAAATAAAGCAGAGGTGAAATTTATTTAACAAGATTCTTGAAAGCAATAAAAAATGAACGAAGAAAAAAAACGTTATTTTTGGAAAGGTAAACGAGTCACTGAAAAAATTTATAACCAACACAACGAATTGCACAGCACAAATCTGGACAAAAAAGAAAGTTCGAGTGTCTTAAGTCAAAAAAAAAGTATCACTAACCTATTGAATTATTTGAAAAATTTAAAAACTACAATTTTATAAAACGTTTAATTATTTTTGCAATATTAAAAAAATTGGGCAATAATTAATTTATTACGAATTATAATTTTGTTATGTCTTATAATATATAATAAAAGATTTTAAAAACTTTAACATTTATTTTTTAAAATACGATCTCCTTGAATTTTGAATTTCCCTCCCAATCAGCCGTTGCGACGTTGCCGTCAACATAACCCACATTAACTATGACTGACTGCTTTTTAAAAATTAGTGTTTTTTAAAGTTAATTATTTTTATAAATAAAAATCCTTGACATAATTTTTTTTTGAATAATTTCGAAATTTTTTTTTATACACATGTAGTTTTTCAGAGCAGTGTCACCATTTTTTCATAGCTAACAGTATTGATATATAGGTACGCGCGGGGTCTGATATGCTGTTATAATGTTAAATTGCCTATTTTTAATATTTTTTTATACAAAAACAAACATTTGCAGACAACAAATGTTACAAATATTTTTATTGATCCTCAAAATTTCATGATGTTTTCATCATTTTCACTAAGGTCCTGTACCTCCTTAAAGGGACTGACGCAATAAAAATAAAATGATAATATGGAGAACTAAGTTATTAAGACACTCTAAACTAATGTTTCAAAATGTATAAAGATCAGAGATGTGCAAAATACTTTCTAAAAAGTAATTAAATACAAAATCCAAATTCTTTGAAATTTTCCTATTTCAAATACTAAATACTAAATACATTTTTGATTTGGTATTTAAATACCAAATGCAAAATACGTATTTTCAAAATCCTTTTCTTAAAATACTTTTAGTAAAATACAATGGCTCAGAAGGAAAACTTTAATTAAATTAAGTAAATATAATGTTAATGCGATGAATTTCAAACGTTGCAATACATTATGATATACATAGGTGTATACCTATGAAATGAGACTTTTTTTTCAATTTTAAACGTTTATTAACAAAAAATGGTTACAAATTTAATCTTCAAAATAATAGCCATCGCTAGCGACACATTTTACCCATCTCTCAGGCAATTTGTGAATGCCGCGCCAAAAAAATTAGCCGTCTTTGGCCGCAAACCAATCATCGAGCCATTTTTTGGCTTCTTCGTGAGAATTGAAGCGCTGCTCGGAAAGTGCGTGGCCCATCGATGCAAACAAATGATAATCGGAAGGCGCCAAGTCTGGTGAGTAAGCCGCATGCACCAGCGGTTCCCAATCGTACGTCTCCACCAACCAATTCCCGGGTCGCTCTTGTTCGATGTGGTGGTGCATTGTCATCAAGAAAAATTACTTTGTGACGCCGATCGGCATATTCTGGGCGTTTTCGGTGTATAGCGCTGTTCAAATCGGCCAATTGTCGTTGGTAGCGTGCACCGTCAACTGTTTCACCTGGTTTTAATAGCTCGTACCAAATCATACCATGCTGATCCCAGAAAACACACAGCATTGCCTTGCGGCCGAAGCGATTTGGTTTGGCCGTTGATTTTGGCTTGTGGCCGGGCGGACCATACGATCGTTTACGCTTGGGATTGGAGAAATACACCCATTTTTCATCACCCGTAACGATTCGATGCAAAAAAGACTTCCTTTTGAACCGGGAGAGCAGCATTTCACAAGTGGTTTTTCGGTTCTCTTGCTGCCTTTCAGTCAGTTCATGCGGCACCCATCTTCCGACCTTTAAAATCATGCCCATGTCTTTCAAACGTTTGCAAATGGTTTTTTGGGTCACTCCCAACTGCTCTGCCATCATTTCTTGCGTTTGACCATCATCTTCATTCAACAATGCTTGCAATTCGGTGTCCTCAAACTTTTTCGGTGGCCGGCCACGTTCCTCGTTCTCCACGCTAAAATCACCACTTCGGAATTTTTCAAACCACCTGAAGCACTGTGCTCTGCTTAGAGCATGTCCACCGTAAGCTTCTATAAGCATTTGATGAGCTTGAGAAGCGTTTTTCTTCAATTGATAACAGAAAATCAACGATGTCCGCAAATCGTAGTTTGAAGGCACGAAATTCGACATTTTTAAGAGCGAAAAAAATGCGTTGTTGTATGAAACATCACAAACAATGAATTGAATATTGTTGACAGATGACAGACGAAAAAAATAAGACATTTGGGACAGTTTAAAAATACTCCTAGCGACATCTGTGGTCTAATAGCTGAAAGTCTCATTTCATAGGTATACACCTGGTAGTTGCAGCAGCACTGCTAAAATGCTGCGATGCCGCGCTTGCTACATATAGTAGGTTTTCCAACATTGTATTGCATAATGTTATAGCAGCAATGTTGAGAATTCCATTTCTTTAGAGACGGTCCTGTGGCCATAAGAATTGGCTCAAATAAGGAAAGGTAATAGAAATTCGTTCCTTTAACAAAATTAAATTTTATTTTTTTAAATTTACCAATGCCGATATAAATTCTTACTGTCAACTGAAAAAGGTGAAAGTTTTTTAAAATCCTAAAAAATTTGTATAAGCACAATATGTGTTTACTGACCAAATTGTGCTCCACATTACAAATGTAAAGTTCAAGATTTTGATTTCAAGATCACTAATTTTTCAAATAATGCGTCATTTAGTTTCTTCCTATGTGGCCGAATGATCATCTCGCCGAATGAAAAAAAGGCAAATATGAGAAAAAAGTATTTTGCATTTTCAAAATAGGAAATACATTACTAAAAGTATTTCAAATAAAATACAAAATACTTTTGGTGATAAGGTATTTTAAATACAAAATATAAATACGTATTTTGTATTCGTATTTCAAATGCTTTTATTTAAAATATGTCACAATACTGATAAAGATTAATGAAAGATGAATTAAATTTATTACAAATAAAATTTGGTTCGCTGTGCTCATTCCAGAACTAACATGAAAATGCAACAAATACAATTTCTGCTAAATTAATTAATTCAAACGTGTAATACAATACACTAATCCTCAACTACGACTGGGAGCAAATGAAAACAGAAGTATTTTTTATTTCGATTATTAAATAAATACCTTGGAGACAAAGTTCAACAAAAACCCCAATCAGCTAATATGACGTAACAGAAAGCAATTATGGCTTCAAGAGTTTTCGTTAATAATATCGAAAAGACATTTAAGTGAACCCATATGAGATCCTGTCTACCGGAGCTGGAAATAAATTCTGGCATAAGATAAACAAACGGAACACTAAAAATTTTTCTTCCTGCAGTTTCATCAAAAAGAATTATCGCCATAATTAATTTTGAAGATTTCTGTTAACTTTGGAAAAATTCAAGTTCCACATTACTACTTTTAAGATTAATTATCTCTTGACCTCATATGAGGTTATTCTAAAATATTTCTCCACTGACACCTAAAAGAAAAGTTGAGTGACTTACATCAATTCCCACTTTTTCGATTTCACAACTGTACACAACGACCAAAAAAATATTATGAGTGGACGCTTACAGATTTCTAATAAGATGAACTCAATAGAAACGAATATTGGTTCCGAAAAAGAGGGCTTTTGATGCAGCACGTATACTTCAAGACCCAATAGAACTAATTTCAAAATTTTAATGGAAAAATGTTTGTCGCCCGGCCTGCATTAGCAAAATTAATTTGCGAGTTCCGGTTTAAAACCGATTTATGCGGAATCGAATCGCGAAATTGAACCATTGTTCTCCTTTCGCCGCTTCTGTTATTGTTGTTGTTATTATTTTCGTATAAACCAATTTTAAATTATGAACACAGTGTCTCATGCGGCTCGAGATTTATTAAACGGATTTGTTTTTTCCTGTTGTTGCTTTCCAATTCAAACACTATGAGGGTATAATTAAAAATTCTGAAAAAATTAAAAAGTTCGGATAATTGAAATTGGATTTTTCTTTGGGATTTATTAAATTTTCCCAAGAAAAACCTATTATGCCCTAAAACTTCTTTTTAATCCAGTTTTTAACCCCTACCAGATAGAAACTATCGATTTAAAACATTTTATCGCTGAGCATTTATCGAAGCATAAAACATAAATTGTCTCCTTTATAGCTCTACCCCACAATAACAATCTTGCAAGGGGTTTTCAAAACGCTCGATGCATTAACCCCCATCAAGTACCTGCTGGTTTGTTTTTTCTCACATTCTTTTCGCCTTAATGATGTTTTCCTTACGGTTAGGAGATGCGAATAAAAATTCACATCTTTTCGAAATTACGAGGTGTTATGTAAAAACATCTAAAGTGTTTATTCTATAAAAGATTCAACACACGTTACTGATGTAAAGTTAAGGGAAGTTTGTTCTAAGTTTCCTTTTTTTTTTTGGTAAATAAATGTTTGGGATTTTGTTTTTCTTTCGACTTCTTCTTAAGTTCTCGAGTTGTCAGCTTCTCATTTCGTGAAGAAGCCGTAGAGATTAAGCAGATTTTAATAAGAATTAATGAAATTGAGATTTTAGTATACGTTAAGTTTGTGTCTTGTTCACGAAACGATTTTATAAAAAGAATCAACAAAAGATCGACATTTTTAGCTTTTTTTTCAGAGAGGATTTGTGCATATGTGGGTAATCATGATTTATCAGTGATCGATATTTGAAAAGGGATTGCAAAATATAAATCTAAAATAAATTACGAATATAAGGCTAAATCCTAATATATTTTAGGATTGCTCCAATTTATTCGACGTTATGAGAAATTTATGAAAGTTCAATGTTGTTCAATCAGAACTCATCAAATACTTCTACAGAACTAATTCAAATATAACATGGATTTAAAAACGAACTCGCCTAAAAAAATTTGAATTCATCTTTCTTATTTTTTTATTCAATAGCATTTAAAAAGAAGATAAATTGAAATTGTAAATTTAAAATGTCTGCTGTGTTTTAGGTCACTATATCATATCATAGATTGTGTAAAAACGCCAAGAAAAGTGTTTTTGTCAGTTCGTTTGCCGTTCGTTCGAATCAACTTCCTTGATCTATACCAAAACTTAGAAGATGACTCCCTAGATATCGTTTGTCTTTACCTTCTTGTATGCTCTACTAAAAAAAATCTTTCTGTAAAGAATCGCGCATCAAAATTTTGACTTGCCATGGGCAGTAAATCGTTGATTTTTATGAACAAGCAGACAGATGGCAGACAATCCCTTACAGACATTATAAGGGCATGAGACAGTTGGAGACGCAGACATTCGGCTGCAGTATGCCTTCTCCCCAACGCTGCCCGACGGACGTCCATGCCCTGGGGAGAAACTAGACTACTACCATCAGTATATGATCTCCCTACTCTTCCATGCCACAAAGAATCGTTTGTCGCTACCAATAGAATAAAAGCAAAGTGCGACCATGAGCACGCTGTGATCATACCATCCGACCTACATTACGGCATTAACAACCACACATTAGCTAAAGAAGAAGAGTCTCATAGCAGCCTTCTGAGCCGGGAAGTAAGACAACGATCTTTACAGTTTGATAGGAAACGTTGTGATAACTCAGGTTAGTTGTTAGTTTTGTCGAGTCGTTAATATCTATCTCATGGTTTCCAAATAATCCCACAGTAGCAGCGCTGCAAGATCCTTCTCCCTTCAATGATCATAAAATGTATTTCGGGCAATAGATCAGACAGTTTAGCATTCTTTAAATGCTAAAAAGCAAGTCTCAAAAAGTAAGAATGCCCAGAATGTCAAAAGTATTATGTCATCCAAAACTGAGAACTCGTATAAATTCTGTATTGCCGGTTGTCTGATTGAAGAGCACTAACTAAAAGATACAAGATTTAAGAAGATCATACAACGATTGGCTGTAATAAAAGATTCGAAAAGAGACCTAAAAACGAGAAAAAGGTAAGACATCATCGAATAGAAAGATATAATTGATTGAGATCTATATACTATGAATCTCCCTCATTTTGTCTAATCATACTCTGTCTAATCCCATTTTGTCTAATGCACCATCTTGTCTAATGTCAGTTCGTCTAGTGACCCACTCTGTCTAATACCATCTCGTCTAATGCCAAATTGTCTAATGACCCATTTTGTCTAAAACTATTTTGTTTAACGCTAATTCGTCTAATCTTAATTTATAACTTTTAAGCACATGTCCATTCTTCTTCTTGCTTTACCTAACAAATAATTTGGTATTTCATTATATAAAAAACAAACAAACTAAAAACATAACAAATCTTATTCATGCTTGCCGCGCCGAACAGATAAAGTTATAAGCACGCGTTACCAGCACACGATTTAGAAAATAGCGTTCCTATTGATCAGGCAAGAAAACCACAGCGACACACCACTTCTTCTGTAAGCAACGTATCAACTTGATGAAATTTTCCCTTCTTGGGGAATATCCGAGAATTGCACGTGATTACTCTATTTACATATTTGGCACTGCAAGTGTAGTGCATACTACTTCACTTCTTTTGTTGCATTAGGCAAAGTAGAATTAGACCAAGTAGGCTATTAGACAAAATAGTGTAGTAGACAAAATAGACTTAGACTAATTGGAATTAGACAAAATGGAAGGAACCCCTATACTATAGCCAACTGAACTCGCAGACAAAGGTAATGTGGTCCATTGCAAACCAATGATCAAAAAAATCTACATCAGATTACTGAGATCGAAGCCAAACAGAGCAGAGTATGGCATTATCAAATGGTTGATTCTGATTCAATACGAAAAATTATATAACATCGAGTACATGAAATAGCGTTGATGGCAAGATGAGAAGACCGTGATGGATCAAAGAGTCATGAATCATAACGCGATGCTAATTATGACAGTGAACAAACACTTTATGATGTGCTCATTAGGTAGGTAACTCCAAAAGCTACTATAAGTAATCTCTAAACACAAAGGATAAGCTGCTTCGTCATGATACTAGCAAATCCCAAATCCTGTATATTTTCATACTAGATAGAGCGCCATCTCTTATGAAAAAAGCTTGAAAAGCGGGAAAATAAATCGAATTTCACCAAGAGCATCCTTAAAACTCAAAAATAGAAAGCGTGACTTCTCGATAAAAATCTGTCAACTTTGCAATTAGTATCGAATTGTAAAATGACTAGCCTACAACAGGATTTTCAGAGACCCTAACCTACTCTGTTCAATACACTTTCTGTCATCACGATGCCAAAACAAAAATACTCGAGCTACAAGAAGATCATCAAGCAAAGCTGTTGACAAAATTGTAACCAAATCAGGAAACATTTTAGATGGAAAGGGCCACACCTTAAAGAACGTTAAGTGACAAACAGAATGAATTATATCAAGAGACTTGAAAGACGGCCAATACACAATATTCGTGAGTAGATCAGAAAAAAAAGTCGTTCTGGACCAAAAAGTCAGTCAGGCCAGAATGTGCTACGCATAGATGATTTCAAGAGTTTAGGTCGAAGACTACTGCAAAATATCCAGTTAGTACTATGACATGACTGCTATAAGACTGCGAAGCGTGTGCAGTTCTACACCAGCCCTGCTGCAGTCAATACACTCAAAATAAAATTAACTTTTTGGGTAAAATAGTAAAAAGTTTCTAGACAATCTTTCTTAAGATCAGGGAACATATGAAAAGTTCCCTGTGGCAAAACCATGCAAAATATTATTAGATCAAAAACCAGTATAATGAATACCACAAAGTACAAAAAAATGTAATAGTAAAGTAGATCGAAACCATAAGAAAGAGATGTATTGGTATAATCCAAGCAAAGTTTTCTTCTGAGTTTCAATTTGTTTACCAAAGAGCAAGCTGCATAATAACACTTTTGAAAGTAATAGTAAAAGTGTTAAAGAGCAGAAACCTCACTTCTATCATTAGGCTTACCTTTTTAAAACACTAAAGACTAATTTTATTTAACGCGTGGATGCAGAGGTACCTATGAAAGTTAAAGAAAGCAAGAATCAAGTACTTTCGAACGTCTTAAAAATGCAACTCACATATTTTAGTGCTCACCAAGATTAATACTGAAGGAAATACAATTTTGTTTAATCAAATCACCTCTTGTTCCATTTTAGAACTTTCTGCGTTCTTAACATTTTTTATACTTAAATAGACAGTTATTGTGGATACTCGTACTTGACACATTTGATAAATAATATTATAGTCTAGAGCAGTTTGTAACAGAAATAAAAAACTAAAACTAATTTTCATTCAACAACGCACTCTTACTTTTTACAAAATGTTTTACATATTTTTTAATTCATTCATAAAAGAAGCATTAAAATAAATTTTCACTATCTAACCTTATATTTGTTTCGGAAATAATCGTAACAGTTACAAACTACCTAGCTGCTGAAAGAAGAAAAATGGCTTTTAGTATTTACTATCCCAGTTAACTAAAGAGAGATAGAGATTGGTAATCTGTTAAATACAATAAGAAGTAGAATTAGACGTCCAGATAAAGAAAATGGTGGTTTTTGTCAGTTAGAATTTATTTTAGAAAACTTTAAAGTCTGAACAATCAATATTTTCTTTTTGTGGAGATAAAGCTGAAATATAGAAGTTTGAAATAGAAAATTTCCGCTTTGTTAGTAAATAAATGATGCGAATAAAACCGATGAAAAGAAGAAACTTTCAACTCTTTTCTTATAAAAATATCAAGATCACTTTTTCTTGTACATAATGCTGCTATGGGTTCATAAATAGAACGATGTAAACGACTGCATAATAATAACCCTTTTCTTCCTTTTACTTTTCCTTTCTGAAATGTCTAGAGAAATTTTAAGATTTCTACAAAGCAGCAGTTAAGTGAGGAAAAAGGCACACTTTTTGCCATCTGATCCTATTACCACTAGCACATGCCAAAGGAAAAGTTTATTCTTTTATCTCGAGAAAGATACAACCTGAGAGCCGTAACGCGAAAGTATCGGGTTGAATCAATCGCACTTTTCGCGCTATATTTTCTTTTTGTCAAGAAAAAAACCTTCCCTTTTCTCCTTTTTATTATTGTTTATTTCAGATTTGTAGGTGTTTGTACGATTTTCTTTTCTGTCGACATCTAAAGCTACATTAACTAAAATAGCTTCACTAGGTTATTTTTCACAAAGACCAATCGATAAAACCAGAAATTCCCAAACATTTATTCTTTATTCCCTCTTCATGACTGTGTTATGCTGACAATTATAGATTTCCTTCAGCTCATGCAAATCTTATATATAATAATATATTACAGATTAAATCTCAGCGTGCATTCCGAACTAGCACAGTAGTAGTAGTAAATCAACAGTTTATCCCATAAATCTTATCTTACATAACATTGTTTGTGACAGGTTCGGCGGTTGCTATGATTGGAGCAAATCTACGTTTCGGAAGCAGCGTGAGCAACACCAGCCTCAATGCCACCAGAGTGTTCCAGTGTCATCCGGGCGGTACGGCGGAGGCTGCCCTCATATTCGCCTTGGGGTCGATGGGAATGGCTGCAAATGTTGCACTTATGGGCGTTATATTAGCTAATAGACAATTAAGACGGTGAGTTCTTATTTTTAAAAAACAATCTAATAGAAACAAATTCCAAATTAAAATCAAACGATTTACATATAAAAATTTTAAATGACCGCATGAATAGCAAGCAGGAAAGAAAACAATTCTAGTATAGCTAGAACTGCTAGACAAACATTAAACTTTTTTGAGTTATTTTTAGTTTGAAAAATAAAAGAGTTTTCGGGTCTATCTGTGTTCTAACTTTATAACATGTCAGGAGCTGTTGCTTCATGTTCATATCAACAAGATACATAACAGCCAAATAAAAGTTTTTCAAGATAAATTCGGAATTATAGCACAAGAGTTTGTATAAAAATAAAATTAAAAAATGTTTTTATTTTTTGAGACGTTAGTTAATAAAAAGAGAACGTAGAACTCGAGATTACTATTGAACACCATGTCCAATCTTCTTAATGACAAATTTTAAATAGTTTTTCCTGTCAATTCTGTGAATGTTTTCCTTTTATGTTTTTCGCCTACAGACTGAAAGAAACTACAATCAGTTTTACAAAAGATTAACTTGACTTTTTGCAATCACATTAAATAAGCTTTATACTAGATACAAAAGCGCAATATCTAAAGGAAATTTAAAATTGAGAATTATTGGGAAAAACCATAAAATCCAAAACGTTTATGAATTATCTATTACGAAACTAACGACATGAAATCAACGTTGAAGTTGGAACTATATAAATCACCTATTAGGTCTTACCACGTTTATCACATTTTGCAGTCTGCATTGCATTTACAGTCTACAAATCTCGACTCTTGATTTTATTTGGGTACGTGCTTTACCTTTGAATAAACGCCGATACTGAAGGCAAAATCTATAACCAAGCCTACTGCCAAAAGAAAAGTAATGGGGTCGTTTCCTGAAATGGGTTTATTAAAATCCAAACACATATTATCATTCTACACGGGATATATAGGTAGTTAATATCCATTAACAGTTTTTCCATAATATGATAACTAAAGAGTTATAAGAAAATAAAATAATTTTTCTTTACTAGTGACGTCGCAGTTCGTCGGTAGACGGTCTGTACAAACAGTAGAGCTGACAACGTCGCAATCACGTTGTTGTGTCTTTGCTGTTATTCGTTAGTTGTCGGGTTTCTCCGCTTTGTCGATTTCAACCAAAGATTATAAGTATCTGTATTTTTTACGTCTGTTATTGACTATTGTTTTGTGGTTTAGTGGTTAGTTTATTTGTATAACACTTTGTAAATATAATAAATATATAATATATGTATAATATAAAACCGCATAACCTCAACAATTCGAAAACTGAAACTTCTAAGCGCTTTCTATAATACCGACAGCATCCCCATCCGGCGCTGCACACGCAAGCGCTCCCATTTTCAGCGTTGTCATATCGTCAAAAACTTGTGACTTAACAGAAGTGGCGGGAAAAGTTTTTTTGAACTTTAAATTGAAAGAAAATAGTGAAAATAGAAGCAAAAAAAATCTGAAAAAAGGCCAGCGTTAATTTAAAGCGAAAGTAACCTAAACAAGCAAAAATAATATTTTAGGAAACGACCCCATTGGAACATGCCATTCTGCATCAACAGCGAAAGACTAGATATCGTCAAAAAATATCGAATAAATTCATTTTTCCTGAATATCTGTTTTTCCAAACAAAGTGTGAAAACAAATGTCTGTCACAAACACAATTCAAGCACCTTGAACTTGTATGTACCCCTTTTTTGTTTCAAAATTGCGTTGAAGAATTTTCATATGTGTCTCCAGCACACCGTAAACCGTCAGCTTAGATCCAGTAGCTATTTTGGAGATATGATGCAGAAAATCAGTCTTTTTTGCACTACCTGCTTTCCTAGTTCTAAATTCCTTAGATTTAAAGAAAAACTTATTTTCGTCGCCATACAATGCCCGTAGATGGTGGTAGGTTTGATAGAAATGCTGGCACCCCACTGCTTGATTGATAGCAATAACACTCCATTTTTATTTTTTTACTGTCAACTTTCAGGACATTTGGCATCTATATTTGTGCCATAACACATTTTCTTCTCCAATGAGACTATAACACTAAGCGGGCAATGTTCTGTAGATTGCTTGTTTGTTTCTTCCTATTTGGTAAAAACCTCTATTGCAAAGGTTATCGAACAAATACGTTGCCAAAAGCACATCTGCTGACAGAAAACAATGTACTATTCGCCAATTCTTTTAAGACTCCAAGCATGTCATACTGATGCTGATCACCTTACAGGTCATTGTATGAGAAAAACTGCAATTTTGCAACAAACAGAATACTTTATACTTTGGTGGGCCGTTGGGTAAGAATATAAAGCAATATAGACAATACACAGTGGGCCAAAAGTTATATAACGAGAAATTATTGTAAAAACTCCTACCCATTCAGAAACAAAGGTTTTGCTTCACTTGTTATTGTTGTGGAGCTATCGAAACATTCAGTAAAAGCAGTGTGACAGCTTTAGCCGCTATGAGAGGACTCAGTGAGGTTTTCAGGCTTATGAGGCTTTTGAGCTAGTTGGACTTTCTACACTAATTTGAGATTTGCGGTTTTTTTGGATTGCATAAAATCTGCTTGTCAATTGAGTTTTTTGGATGGGTCAAGATGATAAGCAATTCGCTTTCCGGTTTCATCTTGAATTCTAAAACATTTCTCCAACGAGAAATCCAAATGGTTAGATTTTTAAACACTGAAGACCTTCCCAAGATTTGATTTCGGAAAGAACTGAGTTCGCAACTTATTAGTCTATTTTGAGCTTTTTAGCTCAATCCTCGGACTGATTCTTCTTATGAGGGTAACCGAAAACTTCAGTCAAACTGGATTCAGCCGTAATTACTACCAGACTTTTTGAGATCACATCAACTGCATACAGCTGGCCTTTAAGTTTTATACAGTACAGAGCTCTAAGTTGAGAATCGTTGAATTATAAACTGTATGTAATGAATGGTATAAAAAAAACAAAACACCGGATCTAACCTTCTATTGTACAACTAACTATCCTATGTACACAGCACGCTTAATGTTTGCTCTTTTTCTACATCTCGACTTTCGTCGAGATCATCCAATCAGTTATGTACTTCATGAAGGGCATGACTGGACAAGTTTGATTTTATTCTGGTTGCTCTGTGAGCAATAGACAATTCCTTCACCAATAAAGCTGCCCCCCCCCTTAATGTATCTTTTTGATAACACGATGTAATCTGTAGAATTTCCTACGAAAGGTAAAAAGATAATAAAGAAAGCAAATCGCTAGTCATCTTACAGTGCAAAATTGGTTCACTCAAGCACCTCTGCTTAGTTTACGCTATTACATAAATAAATGACAATCAAATCGTGGAAGATACATAAACCCTTGTTTAAACCATTTTTTAAGCTTAGAGAATTCAGCTTCTGCATTACAAGGCTAAATTATTTTTTAGAATGATGAAGTTAACACTAAGCGTATTTGTTTACTTTCGTTTAGTTTCTTTTGAAGCTCAAAATTCAAAGGGAAAAGGCAAAGCAAAATGCAGTAACCTTAAAGTTTAAAGCCTACAACTTGAGAATTACAGGTTCCTTTAAGCTCTTTTTAGTAAAACTTAGTTCTTGGCAATTTTTCAGCAGATTAAACTTTTTAAGAAATTTCTCGTCCAGCAAAAGTGAAAAGAACTACCTAATATTTGATTTTAAATCTTTCGATTAAGAGAAAAGAAACGGAAGAAAATTAAATTTCAAAACAATTCATAAGCAAAATATTTAGAATCTGATAAAAGAAAGAATTCGTTTATTTTTCCTAAAAAAACTAAAAAAAAACGTACAACCCTCCTCTGCAAGTTTTAGTCATCATAATATTTAAATTTCGTACAGAGCTAAAAGAGAAGTTTCAACAAAAATATTTCCACTGGTATTTCAAATATAGGGATTTTCAACACAGAATGCGCTCAGGTGGCTTTTGTGTCTTTAACATGAACATCTAAAACTATGTAACAACCGCTTAGAGCTATATACACTTGCGGGATTGAAATTACGGACAAGCATTGCATCCTGCATCTAAAATCAGTTTCTCGACAGAATTACCTGCTTTAGAAGAGCACTCCAACTAACTTGTAACACCTACTAGACATGCAGCAACTATACAACATGCACAGTATAACGGTCTGTCAGTTGACATAATATAGATTTTCCTTTGAAGTGGAATTTAAAGGAACAATTTAAGACAGGAAGAAAAGAATAAAAATATAGGCAACTCGCTTCCCTCTCTACTAAAATGAAAATAACCATAAGACTTTTTACACACAAAAAATATAAATCAAAAGAGAAATTCATGAATCGCGTTTCCTTCGAGAAAAAGGTTTTTGAACTTATGCAGATTTTAGCTATATCAAAGGATAATTTACATACACTAAAGGAACTCCACTTAACCTAACAAGATAGATATTTTTAGTTGAATTCCTGCCAACTAAAAATAGCATATTTTTTTAAAAACTGGCAAAAAATTGAGTCATAAATTTAAATTAAAGGAAAAAATCTCAAATGAATTGGGGTTCCACACAATCGCTTGACCATCGATAAGTCAATGTGGACAGTGGGTTTGAACAAAGTAAAATATTAGTCCCAGCGGACGGGAAGGATCAGGAACACGATATACGAGGCGTGCTGGACTAGATATCGCTTTGAAATCTATGAAAGAAAGATCTTAAAACACCTTTCGACAAGATTAGGGAACGCGAGGGTGTTTTTTAACGAATCCCTTACGTCTACGCACGTTTTACTGCCCATAAAAATAAATAAAATTGATGCTTTGGCAAAATTTTAGAACTTGAACAAAACATTTATTTGAAATCAAAATTTATTTTCGTTTCTTTTTTTTCCTTTTTTGTTTCGTCTAGAACGATCACTCATCCAAACTTTATTTTTTTTGACAACCTCGATTTTAATATAAATTAACTGAAAGCTTTAATAAGTTTGCTATATTGTTCACTTCATATATTTTTGCTGAAAAAGATTTATCACAGTTGGTCTTGAATTACAATCATTTATTTCAAATTAAAAATTTATTGCAGAGTAGGTACGTGCTTGATTGACAAATTAAAAGACATTAATAACCGTTTAGACTTCCTCATACATCTCATTAAAGTTATGCAAAATGAAATGCATATTGCAATGGATTTCGGTAAATAAAGATACTAAATATAAAGCTAACAAATTGTGCTCGGATAACTAACCAAAACTGTTCAAGGTTCGATTTTTGAAGGTTCAATTTATCAGTATCGATGTAATTGTTAGTTGGCTTATATGTTTCCGATTATGTCCAAAATTACTACACCGATTTCAATGCGGTTTTCACTAACGTACAGGGTATGAACTCGGGAAGGTTATAGACAGTTTTACTTACGTACAGGGTATAGACCCCAGAATGTTATAAGTTATATGGAAGGTCGGTGGCGCAGCAAAGTGTCCACTGACCATACCGCAATATAACTTCTCTAGACTCCTATTGCCGAAAATCATCAACCAGCAGATGGCGCAGAATTTCGTCAGAATGTATGTCAAAATGACGGTAAAGAGGGTGAACAATAGCACAACTAACGTTGCCACGTCTGACTATAAATCTCCAAATCTGGAGATATACAACACGTATTATCACTGTTTCTGACGATATGCTGTGTAACTGTGTGGTTCACCCCCATACTACTTATAGTCCAGTCAACGAAGGAGTTATAGAGAACATGGAAAGGGGGAGAATTTTTCTGTTGAGGAATGTGTTGGGGGTAGTTAGGAGGCAAAGATGCTAATAGTCCCCGCCCCTAGCTTTGCCGCTTCCGATTTCTTGCTTATAACTCGGAAACGGTGCGTCGTACGGTAAGACGTACTCCCTACAGAATAAAAGATAATTAAATTTCCTACAAGACTATCTATATTCATTTTCTTTCTATGTGTTACAGTTTCCGAGATTGTCCTTCTAACTCCTCAGCCTTATGTTTTACAGAAAAGTCGTCAGACAGAAAGTTGTAGAGCATTCAGTCCCCTTTAGAAATATGTAATAGTTACTAATTTATCTTCTACATGTCAGAGGTTACGGCAATTTGAAGTTTTTGGATACATTTCGTGATTTCTCAAGAAAAGTCAATGAATGCCCAAAAGGGGATTGTAGAGGAATTCTTCTCTTGAGGAATATGTTGCGGGTAGTAAGGAGGCAAAGATACTAAAAGTCCCCGCCTCTAGCCCTGCCGCTTTTGTCGGTTTTTCGCTTATAACTCGGAAATGGTGCGTCGTACGATAAAAAGTATTCCTTACGAAATACAAGATAATTAAATTTCCTACAAGAATGTTTATATTCATTTTCTTCCTATGTATTATAGTTTCCGAGATATTCGCCGGCGCAAACCTGTAATTTTTGAAAAACTTTTTTGCCTTGCGTGTTTCGTCGAAGTTGTCTTTCTAACTCCCTGTCTGACGACTTTTCCGAAAACATAAGGCTGAGGAGTTAGAAAAACAACTTCGACGAAAAATGTGAGGCAAGAAAAGTCTTTCAAAAATTATCGATTTACGCTGGCGAATATCTCGGGAACTATAATACATAGGAAGAAAATGGATATAAACATTCTTGTAGGAAATTTAATTATCTTGTAGTTTGTAAAGAATACTGTGTACCGTACGACGCACCATTTTCAAGTTAAAGCGAAAAACCGACAAAAGGAACCTTTCCACCCCTCCCCTAAAGCGGTAGGGCTAGGGACGGGGACTTTTAGTATCTTTGCCTTCTTACTACCCGCAACATATTCCTCAAAAGAAGAATTCCTCTACAATCCCCTTTTGGGCATTCATTGGCTTTTCTTGAGAAATCACGAAATGTATCCAAAAACTTCAAATTACCGTAACCTCTGACCTGTAGAAGATAAATTAGTAACTATTACATATTTCTAATGGGAACTGAATGTTCTACAACTTTCTGTCTGACGACTTTTCTGTAAAACATAAGTTTGAGGAGTTAGAAGGATAAGTTTGACGAAAAATGTGAGGCAAAAAAAGTTTTTCGAAAATTATCGATCTTCGCTGGCGAATATCTCGAAAACTATAACACATAGAAAGAAAATGAATATAAACAGTCTTGTAGGAAATTTAATTATCTTTTATTCTGTAGGGAATACTTCTTACCGTACGACCCATCGTTTCCGAGTTATAAGCAAGAAACCGAAAAGAGGGACTTTTCTACCCCCTTCCCTCCTAAAGCGGCAGGGACTTTTAGTATCTTTGTCTCCTAACTATCCCCAACACATTCCTCAAGAGAAAAATTCTCCCCCTTTCCATTTCCTCTACAATCCGCTTTTGGGCATTCATTGACTGGACTATTACCTTTTCTTAAATTTAACTATCCTGTCTTCTCCTCCTTTACATATGTTTTGTAAGAATATCTAGTTTGAAGTACTCTATTATGTTTTTCTGGCGCAGTTATATAAAAAATATGAATATGAACATAAAAAGTCAGCACATAAGTAAAAAAGAACATTTTCATATTTTTATAGCCATTCTAAATGTAGTTAGAGTTTTTTACATTTTCAAAGTCAATAAAAAACCCAAAAGTAGAGTTAAATATCGAAAGTATAGAATCGATTATCTCTGTATTACCACAGTCTTAAAAAAAATTTAAATCCGGAACGAATGTAAAATAATGGCATAAAAGCACCCTTTTAAATCCCTTTTTACTAGTATTTGTGGGGATGAACTAAAAAGACGCATCAAAGTCGCTATTTCCTTTTTATATTGGTGACCTGAAAAATTTAATAGATGGTTCTTGGAAGATTGTGAATTACTTAAAAATAAAAAGGAAAAAACCTCAACTTTCGACTCGATTCTACTTATCTACAGCTGTTCTATTTTTGCTTTAAATTACATTCAGAAGCTTTCGAAAAGCTTTTTTTGAACAAGCAGTTGTTTATCTTCGAAGAGTTTCAGACCGTTAACATCTGTTTCGGCAAAGAACGTTATTGTTACTAATTACGAAGTTTTTTCTAGGTTACAACCGTATTATCACCGTCTACTCCTCTTCCATTAATAACAATTTTGAACAAAATATGCACGTATACATAAGCGAAATTAACATTTAAATCCACTTCAGGCTCACCCTCGTATTTTCTTTCAGTCAATGAGGAATATTAACTAACCTTCAGTATATCCAAAAAAAAGTTTGTAAGAAAGGTCGACGAATAGCGAGAAGCGGTTAAAGTTTTGCGCCACGTCCTGTACAGACAATACATAATTAAACCAAGGCAAGGAGGATACAACGTGCTTGGTTCTATAAATAATTCAGCTGGAGCTTTTTACATGATGGCAAGAGACGGTTTTTACAACACACCCGTTTTTCATTGGAGGGGTGGTTTGCCGGGATCGCATCAGATGAAGCACATCGAACCGCAGACCGACATAATTGTCCGAGTAATATGACAAATGAATCCAGTTTTTACGAGTTCCGTTTAATATATTAAAAAGTCTGCTGGAGAAGCTCCATCATGAACCTAAAACGGAATTGTCGTAAAAAGTGAATTAAAAACCTCATTATTTTCTCCGGTTGTTATCACATTTGAAAAATGAATTTTACAATGAGATTTTTTATTGTGTAAGAATAATCAAGATGGATGCAGTTGATTGTTTCTTAACCACAAGGCGATTGAGCACGTTGAATGTGTAATTTAGAGACTGAAGAAACACTAGAGTCGAAATTACCTCCTAAACGGGGGTCAACTAAACACACGTTCCAACCTTTTCATAATCCCGTTTAGTGCAGGGTGGTTTGCTATCGTTAGCAACCAAGAACCGGAACCGGCAGCGGTACTGACGGGGGCCAACCAACCGCTTAACGTGCTGTTGTATTCTCTCCCAGAACATCGTAAAACTAATTCATCGTATAGTGCACAATAAAATTTTCCAGAAGACCAAAAATTAACACTGTAGCGTAATAAAACGATTTACGATTTCATTATTCGTAAAATTTTAGTGGAAGAGCCTTCGGGTGAAAGCTCGATTCGTATAAAGTTACATAAAGTAACACTAAAGATGCTACTTCTTAATTTATACTCGTACAAGTTCTACACGTTTTCATTAAGGAAAACGCCAGAAAATAGATCCAACAAATAATAGATTGGACATTCTCGTTTACTAAAAATTAAATATCAGTTTTCTCCAACATTCTTCATTAACTTATGTGAATTATCTTTATATGTACAACAACCATAATTATATTCATCTTCATAATTGGTTTTATAAAATAATTAGTTTCAGCAGGAGCTAAAAGTAACTTTTGCTAATAATAATTAGCAGACCTAAAATTAATTTCTAAAGCAGGATTATAATAGAACTCAAGTTCTGAGGTGCTCTAAAATTTCAAGCCGTTATTTTGTTTCAAATGGATTTTTAAATGGTTCAACAAAAGCATTAGCTTGTAGGCAAATGTAACAAGCTACAAAAAAAATGACGACCTGTGGGGAAAATATGTTACAATTGCCAATGACAACGCTGCAGTGGTATTGTTTGTTTCTATGAATTAATTGTTGTGTGTGGCTTCAAAACCGGGATTCCATTAATAATTGTAATCGCAAAATGACAAGTTAATGCAAAATATTTCATTCAAATTATTTAAAGACAATCCGTTTGTGTTTTTCTATTCCGATAGAAATTATGCTTTTTCACAGAAGCTATCTTTTCTCTAAAGTACTGTCTTTTATGTATATCTGCTAAATTGCAAATGATACAGGGTCATATTATATTTTGTGCCATCCCTGATTGTTTCGATTTTTGACCTTTTAAATTTTTGAAAGAATTTTCCTATATAGAATTCAGGTGTAAAATATTAACCGGGAATGTTACTTTCAATTTCAACAAAAGTCGTTTCGCCTTGTTTTATTCAACTCCTTGCTTTGAAGATATGAAGAAAAACCAAAGCAAAATAGTCGAAAAGAAACCTTCGGTATTAAAACCTTTCAATTGAAGTAATTCTGGTTCGGTTTGACTGTCAACT
Source organism: Ignelater luminosus (assembly GCA_011009095.1). Taxonomy (NCBI): domain Eukaryota; kingdom Metazoa; phylum Arthropoda; class Insecta; order Coleoptera; family Elateridae; genus Ignelater; species Ignelater luminosus. Next base: position 617,957 of record VTPC01091012.1, on the reverse strand, counting down.
AGACGGTTTTCGAACGACTGAACTCTCTTGATCTGAAAATGACCAAAAAATTTTTGAAACGGTTTGACACGCTTTTGTAACATTTCAGAAGATAGGTATATTAAAAGTCAAATTAAACAGTAAAGTAAGGTGTTGATGCATTTTGACAACTGACATTGGATCGGTTTCTGCTCTCGGTATTAAACTTAAACATTCTCTAATTACCATGGCAACCGATTTTGTCCTTTTCCTTCTTGCTAAGATCAAATAAAGTTATACTTCTTTAATTTTATAAAAAAGCCTCATTAGTTAGTGAAAGCAGAGTAGAAGCTGAGTCATTCTTTCTTCGATATAATCTCCAGTTTCTGGATCATAAGAAGAATTGAATGCCTGGTACAGCAGAAGACTACTTCCTTGATCCTGCTCCAAATGGAAGCAACCATCATTATCATAATCTTAATCCTCTATTACCCTAGTAGGATGTCGAGGTTACAAATTTCTTCTGTTCACTTCTGTTAGTTGCCAACACTTGAGCTGAGTTCCAATCTTCTTCTTGGCCTTTCTCTTCTCCTATTCCTTTCCACTGGTCTTGCTTTCCATATCTTTTTTACCTGTCTGTTCTCGGGCATTCTTACTAAATGTCCAAAGCAGTTTAATTTTTTATTTTCTAGTACCTTTTTCAGACTTCACCGTTAATCTTTCTTATTGCTACGTTTCGTATCTTATCTATTCTCTTTACTCCTACTATCTTCCTCAAAAATTTCATTTCTGAAGCTTGCATCCTTTGTTCTTGTCTTTGTGTTAATACCAAATTTTCTCCACCATGCAACAATGTCGGTAGCTATATCACTTTATAGACCGATAATTTTGTCTTTTCAGAAATTTCTTTGTGTTTTAGAAACTTTCCTTGGAGAGCAAAATATATTCTATATTTCTTCTTCGATTTTTTCCTTTTCATCGATTGTGCTTCCCAAGTATTCGTAGCTAGTAACTTGCTCCATGTCCTCTTCCTTTATCTTCAATTTAATATCTCGCTTTCGTTGCTGATTACCATTTTTAATTTCAACATTTTTCTTTAAGTTTTCTTCTGAGTTTGCCAGTAATACTATATCGTCCACAAATGCACATGATTCTAAATAAACTAGTTGCAAACGATTATACCCTATTATAAATTTTTTCATGTTTCCCTGACATGCTTTTATGATTTCGTCCATGGCGCTTATGAATAATAGCGGACCCAATACACTCCCTTGTCCGACCCCCTCTGTTGTAATGAATTTTTCGGAGAGACTGTTATAATTATATTCTTACTTGGTTCTCTGTTCTTTTATAAATACTTTTGATTTTGCACTTACTTGCTTTTGTCATATCTAGGTGGCATATGTAGATATCTTTGTTTTTATCAGTTTCTTCTCTATTACCCCATTTACCAAGAAAACGCGGTCTTGGAATACTATGTCCTGGTCTGAAGCTGCTTTGTGCCACTTCTATTTTCTACCCTATCTGGGCTTCCCAATTTTTATTTTCCCCATGACATTATTTAGTTCCTCCATAGTAATTTCTTCCACCTCGCGCTCTATCACTTCCTCTCCTGTTAAATTATTTCCTTCGTCATCCTCCACACTAATGCCTGTTCCTAATAATACCCCGAAGTATTCCTTCCATCTGCTAATAATCTTATGATCTTCTATGAGTATCCTCCCCTCTTTAGATTTTACTCTATGTGTTCTATTCTTTACAAATTTATTTTTAAAAGTTTTTATCGTTCTATAAAATAGTTTCTGGTTTTCCTTGCTATGCCCTTCCATTAATTTTCCAAATTCTTCCCACATTTTCCTTTTGGCTTCTGTTACTCTCCTCTTGACCTCTGTCCTTTAATTTTTATATTTTTAGTAGTTCGTCTCACATTTGTTCATTAGATAAATTTTCCACAATTTCTTTTTCTCTTTGGCTGTTTTTCTAATGTCCTCATTCCGCCAAGATGTTCTTCTCTCATATGTGCCCACGTTGTTTGTTTAAATTGGTCCCGTATACCATTAACATTGTCTTTCTATAAATGTTCTTGATCTTAAAATTCTCTCGACTTCCTCTTGATATTTTTGCTTTTTTATTACTTTTGTATTTTGTTTTATTTCCTGTACTTTTCTTATTTTTGCTTATAACAGGTAATGGTCACTGCCAATCTCATACCCCCTTTTTACTCTTACGTCCTTTGTTTCTCTTTTATTTCTTTTTTCTCTAATGACAGTCTATAAGCAACCAGATTATGTAAAAAGTTTAAATAGACAGAACTGCAGTAGCCAAGATAACTTAAGATAGGCCATCAACTAAATTCCACTTTACACTTGGCGGTAAAATATCTAAATTTACACAAAGACTTTAATTTCATGTAACACTGGCTGCACATTTTGACAATAAGCTTTTCAAAATTTAGATTATTATCTATAGTTAATCCAAGATCCCGGGCACTTTCATTAGCATAAAAAAAATCGTGTGGTTCTTTCTTAATACCAATCCTTGAGTTTAATCACCTAATCGATTTCGACGTCTATAATGTTATTTTTTAAAAACAAAACTTCTTAAAGTCGTGCCTGTAGGCAGCTTATATTTCGAGGTTTTATAAGTTTTTTTTAACTTTCTATTTTTATCGTGGCTATCAAACCATCCTTTCCTCTACGGAAACAAAAACTGCTTTGATTACCCTTTAAAAGTCGAAATCGTTAGAATTAACTACAAAGTCACTAACATTTTTTAACTATGCCAATAGATTCTTGTTCAACTAATCTATTTAGAAAAACACCTTTAATGCGAGTAGAGGTCATTAACATATAAAGAAGTCTTAGAGATGGCAATATTAACAGATACTGCTATAGTATTCATACGTAGAAATATCGACTTGTCAAATAATTTAATTTTGTGTACAGCAGATGATTCTCCACCTTTTCTTAACGTTAATTAATCACCAAGAGAACTAATTAATTAATTCTGCAGAACTTCCTAAATCGTAATTTATAAACGTCTTGAAACCACAATTCTTTACAATGCACCCAATTAAACCCTTTTAGACCAATTACACAAAGTAGGGTCAATTTTTCACAATTTTCCTCTACTTATTTTTCTTGTGAAAACTGAAAAAGATAAACACGGAAAGATATATCTATCTTTCGCATTGTTTGGTTACAAGCAATTTCTCAAATATCCTCCCTTTTTTGACGTTCGAAACAAAAATAACTGAACACGGGGCAATAAAAAGAGAAGATTGAAATAAATTCTTGTAGGTATCGTATTTCTTGTTTTAGCGAGTTCTTAGATAAATGATGCTGTCGCGGATCACGTAACGAAAATATCCACCAGGACTAGCTGTACATACATATCATGATCCTGCTTGGATTGGACTGCAGTATCGCCGTGACAGCTAACTTTTAAATGTAACCCCCAACTAGACGGATTATCCTATAATCCCTTTTTATACGAGCTTTTTTCATTTGCATAAATCCTTTTGGCACAATTGAAACAAGAAATTTATGCGGCATCTCGTCGCCGTGACTGATTATGTTGTTGATGGTTTTTTTTCTTGCACACAAGATTTCTTGAACGAACTATCCGGGGTTTGTTATCGATTCGATTTATTGAGGAATTCTCAGTGGTGACGTAAAAGTTTCGTGGCGGGCGCGAAACCTGACATTTCAATTAGCAAAAGCTTTCGCCAATTTTCTACAAAGTTTACTTTTACATAAATATGTTGATTAATTTATAAACTTTATGAATATTTATAAAGGAAAAAGATTTGTAACTTTTGGTTTAGAATTAATTTATAATGAAACCACGTTCTCAACTGGATTCTTAAAATATTCCCTAACGATAAGATTTCTTAGAGTTTTAGTCGACAATTAAAAATTCCTTTACAGTTTTACTATCAAAAAAAACGAAATTAATTATTTGCTATTCTTAGTAAATGTGCACTTGAATTCAAATAAGTAAAATATTAAGCAAGAAAGCCTTATGGATAAAAGGAAATTTGATATTTAAATTTTATGAGAGCGTACTTGTTTCGTTAGAAAACAATCATGTTGTTGCACGATTCCCAAAAAAATAGTTTTGATAATGGTACCTATTGATAGCTCCAGCGCCAGCGGCTCAGTTATCTTGTCATTAATATTCTTCCGTATTATTTATTTTTTTTTAGAGTGGTACAATCTATTTTTGCGAGCATCGTGAGTAGCAAGATTTTAAAAAGATGTAGTAACTCATTTTTTGTCAAGTTTATATTTTTTTATAATAACTATTGATTCTTTTATAAATTCCACAATTACGTAAGTCATCTTACTAAAATGCAGTCATATTAAATGTGCAGAATCTTTAAAATAACTTTCCTTATTAATGAAACTGTTATGAAAACTTCAGATTAATGAGACCACTGTCGCTCTTTCCTAACTAGAAGTTGGATAGAAATTCAAGTTAGAATTTAAACAATGACTTGAATAATCCAAAATTGTTTGTCTGTCTGAATCACCCCCATCCCCATCTAAAATTTGAACCATATTCAAAATTTTGAATTCCCATATAATACAATATTATTTAAAATCAGGTTCCGTGGTCATGGCTGACCTACATAAATTACGTTTAAATGATAGTGTAACGAGCCATCCCTCGAATATACCAGAGAAGTCTCGAACGGACTCGGCGTTGCCGGTCGAATATACCGGAGGAGTCTGGAACAGTTCGACCGTCGAATGTGCGAGAGTAGGCGCGAACCTTCTAGGCTCATCGAGAGGAACGAGGAAACGTATATAAGCGGTAGCATGAATAGAGCCAGTTGCTTTTGCAGTAAATAACCGCGTGTAGTTACGAACTAAATCAAATAAATTCTTCTGTACATAACTAAATAAATAATTTAGTGTAAATAAATACTGAAAATAAATTGTAATAAACTAAGTAAAAAATAAATATTAAAAATAAATAATATTTATTTACGCAATAAGTGGGATACACACATTATTATAGCACGCACATGGAAATTGCGCAAACGAGGGCGTTAGCCCGCGTTTTGCGTAACCATGTGAGTGCGATAATAGTGTATCCTACGAATTTTGTACACAATCTTATGTAGAACCGTTGAATTTTTTTGCAAATGAAACCATTTTTGCTGCTCTCAATCATGGACCAACTACTTTCCATCAAGATTTTGTGAATATTAATTCAAAGTAACAGCTGAATCTCATTGTTCAAAATGATAGCAACGCACTTAGCAACAGTGTAAACAGTAAACAAATTTGAAAATATAACCGCACTGAAACATTACGTTATCCCAGAGAGTAAAATTTATAAGATATATCTCACGGTTGTACATAAACGTTTTTATTAAAACGCAACAATAGCAAGTGTACGACGACAATCTCTTGCACCAATTCCTAAAACACCTCAAATTTCAAACAAAAGAAAAAATTGGCAGATTTTGCCCTATACCTACGCAAGCTCATCAAAAAAGATGAGGGATAATTATGTTTCATACATTAGGGGACCCCAAAGTATCAAAACGTTTGTGAGCTCTTCCGGGATACACTCTTTTTTACCCTAATTTGAGTGTTTTATTCGGTTCTAACGCAATTTGAGTTTTTCTTTTGTCATAAAACTCATTTTGAACACCGTGATTCAAATCAAATCTGAAGAAAAGAACCACCACAACAACTAGTTTATATTGAAGAATGTACACTTGCGGCCCTCCTAACTCGTAACAGACTATGATTTTTGTTATGTAACTCAGCATTCTCCAACCTGGGGGACACGACTCCCGGAGGGATCATAGACACTTTAAAATGCTAAATCATAAAGTATTTATATATATCAGCAAAGTTATTGGCAGCCATCATTCTTACGTGTTTCCACGAAGCTCTACTTCAATTTATAAAAGTAAACAAGTCTTCTACTTGTACATTTCTTGGAGATTTTCTGTTGTGTTCCTATCTAGAACATTTAAACATTTTTTGCCTGATTGCTAGAACCCAGACAATCACGTTTCTCAGCTGATTGCTGCTGCAGTCTTCCTTACGATCTTAACGTTTTAGCGCTATGCAGCCAGACCGTAGCCCTGACGCCCGACCGAAACCGGCATGCTGATGTAGGAAACGCTTAGAGATGGTGCGGAGCTGCAACAACTGTAGTTTCAGTTGTAAAGACAATCTTCCTTCTTTTGATCAACTTCCGCAGCTCTGTTCCATTTCCAAGCGCTACCCACATCAACATGCCGGCTCCGGTAGGACGTGAGGTCTACGGCACGCCTTGGCTCCATCGCGCTAATCCGCTTCTCTTCTTTTAACCCTTTTGGAGTACAAAACAAGTGTGGACGTTTCAAAGCAACTAACTAACTGGTAAACAAGAAATTGTGAGATGTGGCGTGGAGAATCTTCTTCCTAGGTGCCATCATTTAATTGGTTACTCTATAATGCCATAAGATTGCAGCTTGAAAATCCATGATGCATAGCTTACTTAGAATTTTCACTATTGTGTAGGTACTTAATGGTTACCGTCTGAAATTTAAAAATAACCTGGAGAAGTCAACAAATCTCATTATCAATTTTTTTTGGGCACGCTGATTTTTATTTCAAAAAGAGTCGTACTATGCCCATCATTAACCAATGTTTCCATTGTAAGACATGGTTCTTCAAGATATCAAGCAATTTTCTTGTTCATATCTAATAGTAGGTTTCACAAAGAGATTATTTTTCCACATAACCGACATTTTATCGCTCCCATTTTCTTGCGATCCCAATAGTTTTACAACTTCCATTCTTAAGAATTCAAACAATAAAGGTATGTAGTTTCTCTTCCCCTTAGGATAACAAGAGAAAAATAAGCTTGGGAAGATTACACGTACAAAGAAAGCACATTATTTACAGCATGCTGACAAGCGCAGAATCGTGCCTGCACAGCGTCACACATTCGGAATACATTTACCTATTGTTTCTTTTGAGATGAAAAAGCTTTACTCAAAAACTATAACAGTTAGCCATTTATAAAAAGGTTCAGATTTCTAGTAAACATTAGATCGGTTTCTTCTTGTTTTATAAATTGACGTTGAATCTTTCACTTTTGTAAAGAATAAGTAAAAATAACAAAAGTCTCTGTGTTACGTGACGACTTTTAGCCTATCAATGAATTGAAATTAGATTCCACCTGTCTTCAAAGAACTACTTTAAATTTAAATTAAACCTACTGACCTTTTACTTACTCGGTTAACTAAATGACCAATTCCGTTTTCAATTTAATTTATTTTCTACGTAAGCGTGACGTATACTGCTATTTCTTTAATTCGTTTTGCCACTGCCTTTTCTTATTTTTTATTTTCATCTTAAACTATCCCAAGTTTTCTAATACTTGAAACCAAGAGCGAAACGAAACTTTCCAGTTTAACGCTTTAGTGTGCTTTCAGAAGAGCATCCTGATGTAAAAGCAAATGCAGATTCTCCTCTTATATGCAATTCTCTAAAAACATTTCAGCAAAACTAACATTTACATAGCAATTATGCAGCTGAAAGCACAATAAAACAAACTTCCACAAGTCACAGAAACTCTCATTAGAGATCTAAATAACACCATCAAGTAAACTAATGAGTTCTTAAGGTTCAGTGAAACAGAAAGAAAGATATTACATGTTACACGTAAAAGAAATTTATAAAAATGTTGGCCGGAAACTTTAGCGGTGCTTTCCTTTTCTTATGTTTTTTAAAGCTCCCACATTTACTGTCGCTAGCACATAATTCTCTGTGTACCGAGGAGGTTCTTTCAGTTATAAGGTAAAGAAACTAATTAACCTCCTTTTGTATATCCCTCCATTTACAGCTGAGAGCTCTTTAACAATGTAATACGAGTACTTTACATTAATATTATCTTGAGAGGAAATTTTACACTTTAAGCGCTATTGTACCTGACAATATCTAGACCAATTGTCATGAAGCAAAATCTGATAAAATTCTAGAATAATTATGTTTCTTGCTTGGCGTTACCAACAACGAACGTTTTTCAAACTTATTATCTCCTTTAAAAAGGAATTGTAAATTAGAGGAACAGTAATGAAATGTCGGCATCTCGAGCAATTGTCGTCGCATGATCTTTATGGTGTTGAATGAAAAAGTAAATAGATTTTTGTTTCATTTTACAACAATTATGATGTCTTTATAAACAGAAAATAAACCCTTTGAAAGCTCAGTACTTTTAATTACTTAGAAATTAAATAAATTAAAACAGAAATCATAAAAAAATATTTTTCGGGCAAGGTTATTCCTTTATAGTTTTGCACAAAGAGATGTTTTTTATTTTACGGTAATTACGATGTCTTTACAGTGCGCACGACAAATATTTTAATTAATTAAAGTATAAAGCAAAAATTAATTTTCCAACAGAACAAATTTTGTACAACAGTGAAACTTCTCTTAACAGACACCGCTATATTAAGGACACTTTTCTAAAGTTACAAAACGTTGTAATCTAAGAGTTTTTATCTTTTCATAGCAGACATCTCTGATTAAGGACATTTTTTTGACACAGGCGCTGCCCGTTATAGAGAAGTTTCACTGTACTTCTAGCGAGATTAAAAGTAGTAGTGGATTCAGTTTCATCGTATTTGCATGTCATCAATACACTAGATTATATGTAATTCTACAAATATAAATATTAGGTTATTTACAAAACTAGTGTATAGGTAGCCTTAGTCGTGGATAGGGAAATGACACAAAGGATTAGAAAATTCAATATTGTGTCCTACGGGCATCTTTTCTCTAAAAGAATCGATTGTTTCCAGAACAACGTTAAGTCAGTAGAATGAGATTTTATCGATTCTATAAAAAAGGGTTAATCTTAGAATTACCTACATAGTTTTTGCAAGGAGTTTGTATATTTTGCTCCGTATAAAATAAAGTAGGAATCTTTTCAAGAATATACAGCTATTAATTATTACTTTGTATGCTTTATATAACTATACAACTTACCTCCCTCAAAAAAAGGTTTTTGTAACGACGATAACAGATTTATCGCTACACAATAAAGCGGTTGTTTTCCTTTCAACATGTAAAATGAAATTTCTCACTTAATTGTAATAGCGAAAAGCTTTGCATATTAAATCTAAGAATCTCACAACAGTAGAAAACAGTGTAAGTCAATAAACCCATTCGTGAATATAATGGGTACAACTCGCGTTATAATTTTCATAAATAATTTTTAATGGTTAGAAATTCAAAAACTTAGAACTATTCCTACTCGAGTCAATTTCTACCGATGTGACGCAGTTACGCAAGCTATCATGTAAATATATTGCTTCCATTTTAATTTAAATTATCTCAAATGAAATCATGAATGTATAAAATTAAAGCAAGGGAAGCTTTCTTGATAAACTCCTTTTCGAGCGCTCCTACGATCATTTGTCACAAAATTGATTTCAAGAATAATTCATCCTCATTTCAAACATTGTGCAATTTGGTTCGCATCCCAGTTGGTCCCAGATTAAACAAGCGAAGAAATCCAACGTACTTTATAAACCTAAAAAGAGATTAAATCTATTTGGTTTTAAAAATATTAAGACATTTATAATAAATTCAAAATGCGACCTGAATAAATCCATTTTATGGCGGTACCTTTTAAATTTAAATTTATATCCTTTGCTTTCTCGGATCCCGGTCCCGTTCTACTTGACGTTACATTACATACATACCCATTTTCTGTTTTAATAAAGCATTTTACTGCAACCTTGCGCTGCTAAGCACTCATAAAATTCAGGAACCACTCGCACTCTTAATACTCCAATAAAGAATAGCGAGCGCTTCCATCACAAAAAGGGAGAAACAACCACCAAACATAATTTTTATTGCGTCAAAAAACCAACGTTCATTTACTGAAGTACAGCTTGACCTGCCAAATAACAATAGATCACAAATGCTACGTATCGTACTTCCTGTTCAACAGTAATTTTATGCGCATCTCTTGCCAAAAATTCGTATTCTCCTAAAGTAACAGGAAAAGCAGTATCGAATCGTGAAAACCGTGATTCTTCACGAGGTTAAAACAAGAATATTGAATTGGGTTCTAGCCAAGATTACACCTCATTGGCTTTTACAACTAAACAACCCCTCGTTCTATTTCACTTTTAACACCCTACTTGTCAAGTCGAAAGAATTTTAAACAACCATCTAAATTATGCGGAATGGAATTCTAATCCGGCTATTCCCTGAGGACTAAGGAAGATAAATTACGTTTGTCAAATAATCCATTACGAAGTTATGGTGTACATGTTGTTTTGTTATACGAATATGAATGAAAAGGCTTAATGTGTGGTGCTATGAATTGCATTTACAGTTTGCAAAACAAAGATACAACTAACTCCATTTAATATTAATGATAACCAGTAAAACCATGTTCGTTGTAATACAATAATTATTGGACGGATTTGTATGCTCTTCAAACGCATAGATAAATAATTTCGAATTTACAGACACATTGCATTATATGTAGGTACAAGTTTTTGTTTTTAACAAAAATGTGAAAATCTACTGATTATACTTCAGGAAACCTACAATCACATGTTTCTTTAGTGTCTTTTAACAGAAGATTTTGAAATGGCAACAAGACTTATAATTTCGACAAATTCTATTGCAATTTAATTAATAAATTAAGAAAACACCGACAAATTTTGATTTTCCATTGAAGAATGAAATGAAGATGGGATGACTAGCGATAGTTGGCGAATAAAAAAGCAGATTAAACTAAAATACAGCAGAAGACAAAAATGCATTTTTACTTAATTATCTCGAGAACTCTTTGTATTTTATTTTTTGTTATTTTGATAACGCTACTTGCGTTTATGTGTAAAACCAGAATTTCTACTGAATAGTCACGTCAAAAAACGAAATTACAATTTAAATAAATAAATAAAAGGTTTTTGTACGAAATCTTGTCTGATAAATATCGTAAAAATGACCTCGTCTTATGAGGTGCAGCTATGACAGTTGGGGAAGTTGTCGGGCAAACTGACTGGTGAGAAGTATTACAATTAATGTTAGTATGTTTATGGATATATACTGCATTCTAATATTTTCCATATAACAGAAAGATGACTTGAAAATTAATCTCAGAACGATGGTCCGGTTTCTACTCTCCTTTCACTAACTAATGAAGCTTCTTTGAAAATTTAAACAAGTATAGATTTATCTGATTTTAACAAGAAAAAAGACAAAATCGGTTGCCATGGTATATAAGGAATGGTTAGGTTTAATGAAGACAGCAAAAACCGACCCAATATCTATGTCTTGTTTCATGTTAATGTTATAGTGAACCATAGAAGCATGTTATACTGTACGCTCATTTGAACCATAATGTTGAATGGCTATCTTTGGAAGGAAGCAGAAGTTAAAAGGTTTTGCTGATGGGTCTAAAGATAGCTTTGATCTAATTTTTCCAAAGTGTTTTCGCTTTATGAAAGACGTCGTTTTATTACTGATCTCTACGGTAGGGATGGGCAACCAAAGCTTGATTCGGGCTCGATTGAAACTTTTAGAACCTGTGGCGCGTTGCAAGACAAACGATATATATATCACAGTATTTAAACCGCATATTTATCTCATGCGGATCAACTCTCACCACGTTACAATTTAACAATAATAAAATCGGTTGGGATATTGACCTTTCTTGTGTTGTCTTCGCATGTGCAGGATGTAGTCGTAATTCTTCAAGGTTTGAGCAAGCAGCGGTTTCGGTTGAACGCTCACGCGGGCCAATTTACACTCGGTATACTATTCACCCATCCCTACTCTATGAGAACTTCTAGTTTCGGTGCAAAAGGTATAAACCTCGGTCGTGTACTTTAGATTGTTTTCTTCGGAATCACAAAATTATTCCTAAATTTCTGACAGCCAAACATTACATTCTTACCACTATAGCCAAAGATATTCTTGTTCTTTATCTGCTTAGGGCTTGTTCTTGTTCTTCGCACAGAAGAAACTAGGTGTGATCTTGATTTAGTTTGATCTGCTTGGTCTCTCTTAAGCTCAAAGGATCTTGGAATACATTATTCGGGAAAATCCTTTTTGTACCTCAAGAGATTATATGTCGAGTAATGTCACGTGCATCGAAACCACCAACCTAAGCTGCATGATCTACCAAAGTTGCACCAAGCTAATATCCCTTTTCAGCCTACTGTTAATACAATAAAATCTTTAACCTCTACCACCTCGTGTGAAAAGTAGAGCATTAATATAAAAAGCATCATGGTCTTAAATTAGGATCTAGCATCAAACTTCACAGATGGTAATTATGGATAACGAAACTTAACAGTCTATATAGGAAATGTACTTAGTGAATAAAATTTTAGTGCTTTTGAATGTCTACATAGCAAGAAGTAAAGTTATACAGACGAATAGTGCACTCCTTTGTTTTTTTCTTTTCTCATTCAAAGGTTGTCTGCTCTGTACGGTTCGCCTAAATATCGCGCAACAACGGTACTTAGTTTTAATTGCAATGCAATCTTCTAGAAGTTTAATTCCTAAAATATACTTTATTGCTCAACATTTGAAATCAACGCTGCATTACATAACAATATCGGTGTTCAATAATTTATACCCCTGGCCATTAACAGTGAATACCTTCTAATCTCTAAGATATTGTTTCTATTATTTATGTCCTGGTTTAACCGGACTTACGTGAAAAATACACTTTGGAAATTAATACACTAACAAACACATCAGATAGATTGTTAAATAGTCAAAAAATAAATCAATTTTTATAAAGCTTCCTCATTTATTACACTTAATTGCAAACATGTTTTGGATTGTAGTGCATGCAAATCCGCTTGCTGATAAACCACTGGTGCATACTAATTGAAGTTATTGTCGATACAATACTATTCTTGCAGATGTCCTTAAAATCAATAATCAATATCCATTTCCATCTCAAATGTTATCCCTAGAGAACAGATTGAAAATATTAGTTCAATTGGGAACCTGTTAGCGGTTAAATTAGATATTCCATAAACGAAAACAACATTTTAGCAAGGTTATGGTAATTGTTTCGGGTTTCTTTAGATTTAAAACAACAGTAGTCGTACAAACGTGCCCTAAGTTAAAACCATTCAGGCAAGTAAAATTTTTCTGTTGGACTTGAGCCAAAATGACTGGAATTCGTTATTTACGAAAAAGAGGGGCGAGGAAAAAGCCAAAGCGAATGTAAACCGCAGACGGTTAATGCAGTATTTTTATATAACGCACAACTATTTAAACAGTTAAAATCTAAATAATCCTTTGGATTTAATTTGTCTGCTTAATTTGTCATTTAAATCGACACGGTCTCTTAAGTTCAGGATTAATTTTTTTCAATAATTTATGGATCATCGGGTTAGAATAATTTTTCATTAAAAAAAGAAAAGTCATGAAAATGTATTTTGCTTGAAAATCCCTTTATTAAAAATTCAAATTTCTCTTTATCGGCTGATACGTATTTTTTCCTCGCATTCTTCATTATAGGTTATTAATAATAAAATTTGTTAGAAAGCGAAATCAATTTTTCGCATTAATCTCTAAAATTATGATTTGAAAAAATCTGCGTGAAAGGAAAGCGCAAACTTAATCCATTTCGTAATAAAGCAAATATTGCCTCTTTGCCATGAAAGTTATTTACATTAATTACAGGTTGTTAAAAGGGAAGATAGAGAATATTCGAAAATCTCATCTAAAACTTTATGCAAGATAACCACTTGGGGGAAGACTTGATTTTCAATTAATTAAAGATAAATTTATTATAAACATGTATGTAATAAAACTAACATTTTTTGTGCAATGACGTTAAGCATGGGATATACGAATAATTTTACATTTAAACGAGAAATTTACTTTGATCTAAATGAAATTTACTTTTTTTTCATTAAGGTCTCTGTAAATAAATAATTTCGTAATTTAATGAAAAGTCTCCTGAAATATACATGAGAAAATGACTTTTTTATTATTTCAGAGCTTATTTAAATTCTTATTTTAAAAAATAATAAACTGCGGCCCTAGCTAGAAGGAATGGGAATTTATTCTGTCGCCACTTTTTTGTTTATGGGAAATATTTCATTAGGATAAATCCTAAGAGGTTATTCAGTAGTTTTCTTTTGTTTTTTATAATTATAAACGAGGACAATTACTAGTTTTTTAAAAAACTTGCATTGCAGGGAATATTACTCTATAAAGAATAAACTACCAGGGGTGGTTTATTCTCAACAATGAAAAATTGGTATCAATGAAACTCACCCGATGATGGGAAAGATATTTAGGCAACCTACGTAAAGTGTATAGGATGAAAGCGGATGAACCAACCAAGTTAGTTAGATATAATTTTGGATTTAGGAAATGTCGGGTTACATGAACTAGCTTGTAATCTAGGATTTTACAGAGATAGATCTGATGAAGATTATTTAGAATAATTCTTCTTTTGTTTCCGAGAAAATAAATTGACTTGTAACGATTATTTTTCCAAAACGTTACATCTTTGTCTTTCCTGATACTTGCAAAATTAAGTTTTATTGTATTAATTGGCAAAGTCATCAGAATTGCGGTGTGCTCGTCAAAAAGCAAAATTAAATAATTAAACAATTAAAAATTAAGTTAAGAGATTTAGCACTGTAATTGAAAAGGAAATAAAAATTTAATTTTCCCATTATAATTCCAATTCCTTTAAAATCAAGAATGTAATGGTATCAGTAATTGATTCGGCAACTCTAAATGATTACATAACATGCAAGAAAAAATTCACAGAGAAACTCTAAAATTAAAATCAATCGGCTCAGCGGATCTTCAAGAAGTCTGGCTTTTCACATTGACAGTGAACCCACTAAAAGGCTTCTGTTTTTGGTTTTAATGAAAGAAAATACTTGCAATAAAATTTAAAATTTATTTTAAAACTATCACTACTGCCTAGATATGTTTACAAAATATTACACGTGGCAATCCGACACTGAATGACGTTTATACGTCTTAGAATACTATACTTGTTTTCTCTTATAAAAGACACAACATTTAATACAAAGTCTATGTTAATTCAACAGTCTATTAAAAAAAGAACTATCCTATACATATTGTCTATTATTCGACATACATATGCAGAATCTTTCAAGGGAAAATAACAAAATGTTTCATAATCTCACTTGTTTTACAATGAATGCTTACTCTATACCATTTAATATAAGATGTTAATTTTACAATTCCATATTTTCTTTAAATGCACTATTAAAATGATATGTTGTTTCTTTAATTTGTTATATTGTTTTAAATAATTAATTTACACAGACATCAAATTGTAAATTAAATCTCAACAGCATTACGAAGAAATCAACATGAGATTAAATAAACATAATTGAAAGATAATTAAAAAAACATTATACAGTGTGCTGATTAAGTATGGAACAAATTCAATAACTTGAAAAATATCAATATTTCGGGAAAAACAAAAAAGTGTGTAACGATTTAAATTGTTGGACATCTTTTAATATTATACCCAAATCAATGATGTCATAATTATTTGACCAATGACGCCATCGATATTTCTTTTAAATGGCAACCCCAAAATATTTTTGCAGATTATTATTCGCCACTGAATTGTGTGTAGAATGATCTTAAATTTTTTTTTGTTTAGAAAATTTAAAACATTCTAAATGGTATTTCAACTCTTTAAATCTAGTACGCTTGATTTAAATTAAATTAAAAAATCAAGTTTGCGTTTGCCCATCGCAGCCGATCATTATCAGTATTTCTATTCTCTCCTCTGTTAAAAGCATCGTCCTCGTTTGTTAAGAATTTCGATATTTACAACAAATAATAATATCGAGATTCAAATAATAAATGACAAAGATCTAACTAGATAACATAAGGTAAAATCAAGTTGATGTGTACTTGATTTTTTAATTTAATTTAAATCAAGCATACTAAATTTAAAGAGTTGAAATACCATTTAGAATGTTTCAAATTTTCTAAACAAACAAAATAATATCTCCGAAAAGCGTGAGCAGATTTGAAAAATTTAAAGATCATTGTACACACAATTCAATGGCGAATAATAATCTGCAAAAATATTTTGGGGTTGCCATTTTAAAAAAGTATCGATGACGTCATTGGTCAAATAGTTATGACGTCATTGATTTGTGCATAATATTAAAAGATGCCCAACAATTTAAATCGTTACACCCCTTTTTGTTTTTTCCGAAATATTGATATTTTTCGAGTTTTTGAATTTGTTCCATACTTAATCAGCACACTGTACAGTCAGAGGCATTCTATTCTGGAACCGCTATTCATTATAAAGTTACAATAATTAATAGGTATAGAAATATTATTATTTCTAATTCTGTTTTACTCCCAATCAATGTTAACCTCAAATTTCAGCTATTTCAGGTTATGTTTATAGTGTAGATATAATACTGTCAGATCTGACAAGGATTATATCCATTGTCGCGACTCATCATCTTTTACTTTGCAGGGGGATTATTGTTGGCATTTTAGATATAGCGTAATTGAAGATATGTGACAATTATTCATTTTGCATTTTGTATATTTTGATGCCTTTCTTTTTAGATTTTAATAGCTTTTGTATAGTTTAGACTTCAGAATCTCATAACCTTACATTTTAAAGTCAGCGTCATACAATTATGACCAATTTTACCCTATCAAAAATGACCGTCTGGACAATAAAAACAAAAATCAAAAGTAGTCTACAACTTATCTTCTCAAAATGCCTGTGACTATATAAACGCTGACGCATTCTTTCACTCTGCAGCCTTGATGATAACGATAAATCACGCACTTCTCGGTCAATGTTCTAGATTATTATCTGCATGTTCTTTAAGATAATGCGATGCAACGTTTGTAATCCGTAATGCATATATAAATTATGATCAATTTGATTAGTACGCCAAATGATTGACAAATGGAGAGTTTCCAAGCATTTAAAGATCTGCTATCAAGAATCACGATAGCAATGATGAGAATAGAATAAAAAAATAACATTAGCTGTAATTTAGTTAACGAGATACCACTTAACATCATTCAGAATATGTGGTATCAGCACTGCATCGAGAAGGGCATGTAATTAATTTGTTAAATGAATATTTCCCAAGCAAATGGACCGGTCAAGAAAATTTAATACACTAGTTATCGCGTTCCCCAGATTTAAGTTTTATTATTATTTCTGAGAAAACATGAAGCAACTTGTGAACCAAGTAAAAATTCTGATCCGTCAGCAGTCACTGGATTCAAGAAGTGGTGATCCTATTTAATTTGTCGATTGTGGGGTTTGCATTCAAGTCGAAGAGAGCATTTTTTTGTAACTTCTAAAATCAAACTTTTATGTTAAGTTTTATTAATTAAACGGTATTAAATCTTTAAAGGCTTATAGCTCGCTAATTATATTCATATAACATTGTTTCTTAAAATCGAATAGGCTTTGAAGCTCAATAAGCATAACCAAACCAAAAACTTGACTAACTCGGTAAGTTAGGTTAGCAACAAACAAGTTTTGGGCAAAATTTGAGATGACTTCATGACAACCAATTTAATAATGTGGAAACAGCTAGTTTCAGATGCTATAGTCTATATTTTAATCATTGTATTTGAAATAATAACAGAGTCGGTATGTCACGCTTTGTATAGTTGAAAGTAATACAAGAATGTAGAGGTAATCGACCTCAGGGCTGGCTGAAGAGCCGGGCTTGCGGGGCAGCTGCCCAGGGCTCCGCTCTTGCTAGGGCCCCGCGCCTTGAGAGAAAAAGAATTAATTCTTTGTATAACATGGGATAGTGCCATTTAAAACTTTAGGAAACTTTCACCCTTCCCTCCCCCCAACCACTCCCCCCCCAAAATTTTAAATGGCACTACCCCATGTGTGATGTATCATTTTAAAGGGTATAAAACTCTCAATCTTTTACATCAAAAGAAATTAAAATCGGCCCAGCCGTTTGTGAACTAAAGACAGGAAAGGATTGATTGAATTAAATACATTTTTGGCAGTGTTACCAAGGGGGGTTGGGGTCACGAGTAACGTTACCTAACAATAAAATGTTATTGGTAAAATATTATTTAAACTCATATTTACTTGTCTGAACTCAAACAGTCTGTGTGTAGACCACAACGGTCGCACGCGTGCCACTTCGATGCATTCCTTTCTAATAAAATCTTTTTTAATAAAAAATTAGAACATTTTCATACTAAATGTAGGGGAGGGGCTTAAGGTATTGCGTTATATTTAAGGGGGGTTCGAACTTGCGTTACGGTTGCGCTATAAGGGGGAGGGGGGTATAAAAATCGTTCAATTTTGCGTTACGTAATTTAATAACGGCCCCTTTGATTCAGTTTTTTGTCGAAATGAATATTCAGCGAACTCCCAAGGAGTCGTTACTGAATTTGCGAAGTCTGTCTGTCTGTATGGCTGTATGGCTGTATGTATGTCCGAATTTTTTTGTCAAATTCTGAAATTTTAACTTCGGATTTGGATTCTACATCAAAAACTAAGACAAACGTTTACTTTTAGTTTTTTGATATCACCTCGGGAACATGGTCAAAATGGCGGCCGAAAATTGAAAAATTTTTCAAAAAATTTTTTTTAGTTTAGAATCGTATTCTACATCAAAAAATAAGACAAACGGCTACTTTTAGTTTTTTGATATCACCTCGGGAACATGGTCAAAATGGCCGCCTAAATTTGAAAAAAGTAACAAAACAGAAGTTCGTTGTGGTTATGCTTTGCATTCCCAGATGTTTTTTTATTAAAGTCAATATAACAAACTATTCCTTATCAGTTTTCAAGGTTTGCTACATCGTCAAATTGCAAACCTCAAACCAGTCGAGAA
>VTPC01091012.1:533977-598725 GCA_011009095.1 Ignelater luminosus | reverse complement strand
AATGCATATATAAATTATGATCAATTTGATTAGTACGCCAAATGATTGACAAATGGAGAGTTTCCAAGCATTTAAAGATCTGCTATCAAGAATCACGATAGCAATGATGAGAATAGAATAAAAAATAACATTAGCTGTAATTTAGTTAACGAGATACCACTTAACATCATTCAGAATATGTGGTATCAGCACTGCATCGAGAAGGGCATGTAATTAATTTGTTAAATGAATATTTCCCAAGCAAATGGACCGGTCAAGAAAATTTAATACACTAGTTATCGCGTTCCCCAGATTTAAGTTTTATTATTATTTCTGAGAAAACATGAAGCAACTTGTGAACCAAGTAAAAATTCTGATCCGTCAGCAGTCACTGGATTCAAGAAGTGGTGATCCTATTTAATTTGTCGATTGTGAGGTTTGCATTCAAGTCGAAGAGAGCATTTTTTTGTAACTTCTAAAATCAAACTTTTATGTTAAGTTTTATTAATTAAACGGTATTAAATCTTTAAAGGCTTATAGCTCGCTAATTATATTCATATAACATTGTTTCTTAAAATCGAATAGGCTTTGAAGCTCAATAAGCATAACCAAACCAAAAACTTGACTAACTCGGTAAGTTAGGTTAGCAACAAACAAGTTTTGGGCAAAATTTGAGATGACTTCATGGCAACCAATTTAATAATATCGAAACAGCTAGTTTCAGACGCTATAGTCTATATTTTAATCAGAGAAAAATAAAAAATATAAGACATTGTATTTGAAAAGATAACAGAGTCGGTATGTCACGCTTTGTATAGTTGAAAGTAATCCAAGAATGTAGAGGTAATCGACCTCAGGGCTGGCTGAAGAGCCGGGCTTGCGGGGCAGCTGCCCAGGGCCCCGCTCTTGCTAGGGCCCCGCGCCTTGACAGAAAAAGAATTAATTCTTTGTATAACATGGGATAGTGCCATTTAAAACTTTAGGAAACTTTCACCCTTCCCCCCCCCCAGACACTCTCCCCCAAAATTTTAAATGGCACTACCCCATGTGTGATATATCATTTTAAAGGGTATAAAACTCTCAATCTTTTACATCAAAGGAAATTAAAATCGGCCCAGCCGTTTGTGAACTAGAAACAGGAACGTATTGATTGCATTAAATACATTTTTGGCAGTGTTACCAAGGGGGGTTGGGGTCACGAGTGACGTTACCTAACAATAAAATGTTATTGATAAAATATTATTTAAACTCGTATTTACTTGTCTGAACTCAGTCTGTGTGTAGACCACAACGGTCGCACGCGTGCCACTTCGATGCATTCCTTTCTAATAAAATCTTTTTCAATAAAAAATTAGAACACTTTCATACTAAATGTAGGGGAGGGGCTTAAGGTATTGCGTTATATTTAAGGGGGGTTCGAACTTACGTTACGGTTGCGTTACAAGGGAGAGGGGGGTATAAAAATCGCTCAATTTTGCGTTACGTAATTTAAAAACGGCATCTTTAATTCAATTTTTTGTCGAAATGAATATTCAACGAACTCCGAAGGAGTCGTTACTGAATTTGCGAAGTCTGCCTGTCTGTATGGCTGTATGTCGGTATGTATGTCCGAATTTTTTGTCAAATTCTGAAATTTTGACTTCAGATTTGGATTCTACATCAAAAACTAAGACAGACGTTTACTTTTAGTTTTTTGATATCACCTCGGGAACATGGTCAAAATGGCCGCCTAAATTTGAAAAAAGTAATAAAACAGAAGTTCGTTGTGGTTATGCTTTGCATTCCCAGATGTTTTTTTATTAAAGTCAATATAACAAACTATTCCTTATCAGTTTCCAAGGTTTGCTACATCGTCAAATTGCAAACCTCAAACCAGTCGAGAAATTTGATAGATATCAGAAGAAGGTACTGTGTATCACTTGTACTGAGAAGTTGGAATTTTATAATTTAAATAGAATCCCGTATTGGAATATAGCAGTTCTCATATCATCAAGGTACTCTGCTTTTAACAACAGTAATTAAAAAGACTACATTTGATTTGTAAATAAAGTCTTTGACCATTACAACTTATTTATTTATTCTGTAAAAATTCAACAAAGCTTCAAAATTAATTTTAATGTACAACAAAGATTCACATGAATCGATCCTATTTTTAGAGCTACATAATTCTGCAATAAACACTAGGAAATGTTACAACGACCCATTTACCACAGGACGTAATATAAAGCAACTCTGATTAAGTTTATTACGAGAAACATCTGCACAATCATCAAATAGGAAATTTAGTGAACTCTAGAATTAATTATGTTACATTACATTACTACATGCATCATCAAATTTCTAATTTCTAATATTCTTTTATATATAAATATTTCGCTTAATAAGCTGCACTAATGTTTTAAGTATAACAGTTCTAATTATAAGGGGATGATTTTTTTTCTGAACAGAACCTAAATTAAGATCTTAATAATGTAAGTCCTTTCAACTCTGAACCAATTATCAGTGTACATGCGCTATTAGTTTTGCATTTCTAAATGGGTTCTTACCAGTATTACCCACCTATTATTCATGAATTCACTATTGTTTCGAAACCAAACTCATTTTGAAAGACCTTCTGTCTCATCTGCGAGCTTCATTTAGATCTAATTCCTAAAATTAACTCAAAACAGGCAAACATTTCTGAATAAACGCAAATGTCTGGAACTCAAGAATCAAACACTAAAATGCAACACCAAAACCGCGTCTTACTATAAATTCAATGTAAACCACGCTGCGCACGTACAATACAGACGATATTTGTAACTTTCCGAGTTGTTAGTTTTACATCCCTTTTCGTTAGTCGAGTTTCAACCTACAAATACTAAATTCGAAACATTAAATTAGTTTTGTGAACTTCTCAACTACCTAAATAACAAGAATTGCTTGCATTTAAAGTAGATAAAACTCAATTTTAGACTAACTTTATTTGCAAAAGAAAAAGTCTAAATTTAAATTATTGGATTAAGAATATCTTTCCAACTTTTACTTCTTTTTTGTTCCCGATTTACTTTCACACAATATTCGGTTATCTCTCGCCACATTTTATTTCTCTTCAATATGACATAGGAATTTTTTTGGTTGAGTTATAGTCTCCATTCCGAATGGTTCAAGTATTACTCGTAAAACAGATGTTAAATATTTTTTCCTTGGTGTTAAGATGTGCCCATAAATCGGTTTTATAGCCTACCACATCGACGTGTTGGGAAAATGTCTGTGTATGAGTGTGTGGTAACATTAAATATTTGATCTATCGATCAGTTCACCTCCCTTTTAGGATTTTCTCTTAAACTCACACCCAGCACGCCGAATTAACCTCAAAAGAAGCTTTAACACACGGTGAAGATTAAGCGCAAAAGATAGTGATCTCGGATAATTTGTGCCAGGCGGCAAAACATCTTTTGCACTTAGAAAAGATTACGTTATCTTACCCTCGAATAAATTGATATCCGCGTCTATATCACCTCTACCCCTCAGCCACCCACTTCGGTGATACTCTTTATTACAGCTTACTGACGCAACGTTGGAAAATCTCGCACTCTATTCTTTCACGCTACTGTATAAAATCGAGCGAAACTCAATTTCTGCAGTTATTGAAACCACCCCTTAGAAAGCATAGATGATCTGCGGGGATTGCTAAATTTTCCTTAGGTGTGCGTTACATTTAAATGGGTCTTATAAATGCTTTCCAAAGAAAAATTTAAATGTCAAAAGGAATCTCTCTCAGTATATCTTAACAAATTCTTTTTTTAGGAAAAAAGATCGCAGAAGAAAAAAAGTATATTTTGCTAGAGAAGACAATAAATCCCTATTAAGAAGAAACACAACTCCAGAAATATAAGAAATTCCTTTTTCTACTAATTTCATTTTACTTAAAAAAAATACGACATTAATAATAATTTGCTATACAACAACCTCTCTTTTTTTTAAATAGCGTCCAATTTTTCTTAAAACAAAATACATAGAAGGGTGGAAAATAAGAATGAGAATTTCATTTTATGGAGGAAATTAATTGGGGTAGCATTAAAAAAAGAAACTCGACTAACTTTTGTATGAAGTAGAATTACGAGAAAATCCTCTTAACGAAAACAAAAACACCAGAAATTTGTTCTGGTATGTGGGTACGAAACATCCTGAAGTCTTATAAAATAAAATCGTTTGAAAAATAGGGCAAAAGTTACGTAAGCTGAGCATGCAGAAGTTTTAGCCAAATCTTTTGTTTGACCTCTTAAACTCTTTCCGAACACTCCCTGACGCAAAACAGATTTAAACGCATTTATCTTTCCGCTTCCTGTACAACTCACTCACGTGTAATTAGACTCCTTCTTGGGTAAAAATAATGAAGAAAGAAACCGATTCTAAATTCATTTTCCATTCTTTCAAATCAGTCAATCTAAAGCTTGCATAGTTTTGTAAGACTGTAGCTTCCCTGCAGTACATCTAGGATCGCCATTACTCAACTTCAGGTCTCAATTTGATATTCTGCAGGTTACTGGTTAACCTATTATTGGACGCCGTGCTACCCCTACCACTAAAATAAATCAACTAAATATAGCTAAACCCTGCAAAGCGCCTTTGGGTTATAATATAAGCATCAATAGTTTTTGCTTAATAGCACCCTGATTAGCTAATATATCCCGTTAAATAACTTAAGGTAAGAGAAAGCCGATAAAGACATCAGGCGATCTTTCTACAACAACGGTAAATTTATCTCGTCGCAAAACTCGTTCTCCTATCAAATCGTCCTGCCAAAAAAAGAGGGCTCGGGTTCGATAAAACGTAATAGATCTTATAGTGAAGTTTTATCTAAAGTCGATAAAAAATCCCAATCATGTATGCTTCAGTGAACTGAAATTAGGTAGTATTTTGTTAAGATGTTTAATATACATTAGAACAGTTTCAAACAGTGAGAATCAATTGCTCTAATTGATACTGTCTTAATCAAGTATTAATATTATGGAAATATGTCATTCAAGCGAACCGACTTTGAGCGTTATTATTGGCATTAAAATTAATATCCATTCAAAGTTTGGGAATTAGTAATTCAAAATGTTCCCACTTCCTTTAACGAATAATTTTTATTGGCAGAAGTCGACATTCTGAATTCTATTAGAATAAGAAATTCAATCCAGATGCCTACCATTACTGCTGTAGCAAACAACAAAAAACGCTTGTTCTTCTAACTATCAAGTCGTACTTTAGATTTTTTTTCGGCATTCACAAAATTCTTTTTTATAAAAAAAATTACTTGAATCACAATTTAACAACTGTAACTGTCAGAGTATTTTTTATTGTAAAACACTATGTACCGGAATAGTCAATCGGCAATCTTAGTAGTGGATAGAGTAATAATAACGACCTCAAAACTTCTCGTGGTTATAATTACTTAAACCATGCATGCACTGACTAATAATATACATGGTGATCATTTTAAGACTTCTCACCTTGAATAACTCTTTAATTAGTAAAATTATCAAAAATTGCTAAAACGCTTCGAGTTTGTTTTGGAGGGGGACATTTAATAACCTACTTTAGTCAGTTGGAAAACTTTAACCCTTCCCCCAACCACGCCCTCCCCAAAATTTTAAATGGCACTACCCTATATGTGATATATCATTTTAAAGGGTATAAGATTTTCAATCTTTTACATTAAAGAAAATCAAAATCGGCCCAGCCATTCGTGAACTAGAGATAAAAATGTATTTAATTTAATCAATACATTTCTGCGTCTAGTTCACAAACGGCTGGGTCGATTTTAATTTCCTTTGATGTAAAAGATTACAAATTTTATAGCCTTTAAAATGATATTTCACACATAGGGTAGCGCCGTTTAAAACTTTGGGGTGGAAGTGGTTGAGAGGAGGGTGAAAGTTTCCCAAAATTTTGAATGGCACTACCCCATATGTGATATATCATTTTAAAGGGTATAAAATTTTCAATCTTTTACATCAAAGAAAATTAAAATCAGCCCAGCCGTTCGTGAACTAGAGACAGAAACTTACTGATTAAATTAAATACATTTCTGGCCCTAATTTACGAACGGCTAGGCCGATTTTAATTTTCTTTAATGTAAAGGATTGAGAATTTTATATCTTTTAAAATGATATATCACTCATAGGGTAGTGCCATTTAAAATTTTGGAGAGGAGATGGTTGGGGGGGAGGATGAAAGTTTCCCAACTGACTGGAGTAGTTTATTAAATGTCCCCCTTTAAAACAAACTCCAAGCGATTTAGCGATTTTTGATAATTTTACTAATTAAAGAGTTATTCAAGGTGGGAAGTTTTAAAATGATCACCCTGTATATACTAATTGATATGCTGAGACGTAATATCATCTGTAATGCAGAAAGCAGTGGACAGTGTTTATATTCATCCAGTACGTTCCGTATTGTAAGTCCGGAAAAACGTTTTGAGTTAGATCCCTAGTTGGTTTGCAAATTTTATTTATTATTTATCTTCAGATTCAGCCTGCGCCTTAATAATGAGTAAAGTGTATTAAGCTGTTCTCGTCACCAACTGAAGAATTCTGCATATTTGGATCCCGAAATATACAAAACCGCCTTGGAGCATCAAGCACCTAAAGTCTAGTGTTGTACGGAAGAATGAAAACGTGCCTGTAAGATCCCTCCATCATTCCTATACCTGCAAAGGGGAATTCCTGCCACCCCGACTGGAATTGATCTTTTTAGTCGCCGGAAGCTCCCTCCATCATGCTTCAGACGTTCCCTGGGTATTGGGGGCCCAGGGCGTTTGAGCATTTTCACAGTTGCCTCCGGACAGCATCGCTGTGTGGAAAAGTCGACTAGAACTCGCCGCCAAACTGCCAGTACTCTCCAGGTTGGTTCTGCAATAAATCGCCAGGCAAGCCGCTGACGTCCCCAGTTTTGAAAAATAAAACGACGCTTTTCTATCACCCTTACGGTGTTTGTTCTAGTCAGTTCTAGTTCTTCTGCGTCATGCTGACTGGATGTTCTTCGACATTACACCCATACCGCTTCGATGATATCACAAATCCTTGGAACGATAATCCAGATATTGTTAGACCTGGGTTCTTCCTCTCATTCTTCTTCCTGACACTCATCACCACCATGAGGAGCCGTCTGCAAATATTACAGGTTGATCCGTACCCTGTGTTGTGCTGACGGACGAGAACTTTGGCTGGTGCTCTATTTCCATCTTCTATTCATCCAACATTCATCGCCATCACACGAGACAGTTCACGACCCCATCCGGAGAGTCCCGGGTCTGTAAACAGCATCGAAATCCATTTCGGTCACCGCCTGGATCAGGGATCAGAAATGTAAAAAAAATTCACCATAGCTACCTGGATGGACAACGACGTCATAAAGGCAGGCAGTACTCTGTTTCAAACGCTAAATGCACCACCGCGCCTGACAACGCTTCGTCCAGCCATCCGACATTGCATCGACCCGTTCTCAAAATTCGACTGGATTTCGCCTGGACTCCAAAGTACAGGTCACTGGGACAAAAATGAACTCGTCTACAAGTGAACATTTCAGCCGATGGTTGGTATCGGGCCGTCTGCTTTTGTGTAGGCCATTCATCACCATCACCTTCGCTCATTATCCACCATCTGGTCTGCTGGGAGTTCTCGTGCTTATGATTCTAGGCCATTCCAGCTTCTAAATGCATTATTTCATTACTAAAAAGGGGAGTAACTTCGGCTATTTAACGTCTTATGTAATACATCAACCACGTGAGCCTAGTCAAGTCAGAGAGCAGCTTCCAGCAGCAGCAACCAAATCTCTCTTTTAAAATGAAAATACTTTATTTCGATCAGCAAACCGTAAAAGAAAATAGTAAATAAAAAGATCAAATAATAAAATAAATACAAACATAAATCCGCTTCTGCAGAAAACAAGTGCAATTTTCAAACAAATGTGGTTGCTATGGCTTTCAGATGGAATATTATAGAATGGATGATAAGCACCAAGTAGGCAGTCACGCAATTCTCCAGTGGGTGTTGGATACGATAAATCCGGAACCGTGATGGAATTGGTGCATGAAATCATCCAATGATCGAATTTGATGGCTGTGATTTGTGTGCCGAAGGACAACCAGCAAGTTATTCGCTCCAGTGAAAAATCTCAATTCGCGAGGTGGCGGTTTGGAAGAAGAGAATGCAAGAAAAAAAGACAAAAACAACAAACAGCTCTCTCCACATTCAAACAAAAATAAAATAACAAGGAATCATAAAAACACCACATACTCCAGCGCATACACCGCCAAGAGAATAGTTGATCTTGTGAATCCAATACCCCCTCCCCCTGATAGCCACCTGGTGCCAAATAGCGCTCGTTGTCAATATAAGCTTTAGATGATGGGTCAGCAGGATCAAAATTGATTTTTACACAGTAAAAAATGTTTTGTCAAAATTAACAAAATCACTAGTTGCAGATTTCTCGTAGTTAATTCTAACACAAGATTGTAGTTTAATTTACAAGAACAAGTTGGATGATTGTTGTTAAATTGAAGTTTGTCAAAATAGCTTTTGTTTGTCATAAGATTTACACTAAAAATGCATCAAAAAGACTCCGAATTTATAACACATAGTTTAGTAAACTGCACAAAATATAGTTGGAATAATTGTAATTTTATGTGGTGCAAATGATACAAATTTTGTTTCAGATTCAACGTTAAGTTTTTGTATTTTAGAATAATTTATTTATTTTAATTTTAAAACCATTTTGTTTTATGTACTAAATGTCTGTATCATTTATAAACCTATCTTTTGTTAATTTAAAATTTATTTTCATTTTTACAAAACTTTCTTGTCGTCTTAACAAAACATTCTAATTGAAAATGCATTCGGTTACATTCGGATAAAGTTGTTTCATTCGCGGCTGCAGAAAGTACTGGAAGCTACAATTACTTATATGTTTACCTGTGCTTATACTAATTTCTTCCAACCAAATTTACAAAACTACAAATTGTTTAATGTGCAATTGGTGGTAGTGCTATATAAAGTTAAACATGGTAAGTATAAACAACCATGCTCTAAAAAAAACTTGTTTTTCACATAACCGTAGAATTAGCACGTTGTATCATCTTGCTTATAATAATTATGTGCATAGATTGATAGATACTTCCATAGAAACAATAGACTAAAATTAATTATTCATTTTAATCCACTGCCGTCATTGATTAGCTGAATTTTAACTTTATTTAGCCGAATTAGTGGATATTAAGATTATAGATTATGTGATATTATTTATTGAACGTTTAAGTAGGTCTACCGGGGAATCCCCGAATTCTGGGGATGTAAGATACGCTCGTTTGCGGCGTAAAACCAAGGTTACGTTGAAGACGCGTTGATGAGTAACATGTATAATAACTGCAATCGGGAATTTGTGTTTGGGATAATATATGATAAATTATGACAAGATAATTACAATAAATGCTGTATTCAATAGTTATATCGCACACAAGTGCACGCCAAACACCCGAATACTTTCACAAGGGTGCCCATGTGAACGAACGAATAAATTAACAATTATTTTGTCATAGTTATCAATGTAATATCCTAACTACACGGCAAAATCTTTTTATCTACGACAGTAGAATTGTTAAATTTAAATGAAGAAATATAAACCCCACTATGCAAGATAATTTTCAAAGATCTTTGAATTTATTTTTCTTTAATAGTCGTATTTGACTCGCATGTAATGGATTATTTCACACTCGGTAGGGTCATCACCATGTACAAATTTTAACCAAGAGACACTTTCATAATTGATACACCTTCACCAAAACGTCTAAAAACTGCTTGTATCTTATACCACAAAGTGACGGATCAAGTAAGTATTGTGATTCGTAAAGGATTAATAATAATAATAATAATAGTATTGCTTTTTAAAGGAATTTAAAAGTTATCTCCGTTCTCATGCGGGTGGTAGAGAAATTATTGTTTCTACAAAGAAAAGACAGCACTTGACGAACAAAATAGAAAGAAGCTGGTTAACATAGCTGTGAATCACATGCTGGAATTCATGCGAACAAATGTGTTACCTTCAACTGAAACAAAAATAGACTATGCCAAAGTAATTATTAACTTATTTCCAAAATTGAAAGATCGTAATTCAACACAAGGATATGTAGTTTGTAGGTATTTGATAACGGTAGTCCCATTTTGTATTATTAATATTTTTAGAAAGCATTTTTTAATCCAGTAACGAAACAGGGATTCCTTACAACAAGGTTTCGGAATCGTTTCAGAGACAAAAGACTCTCAAAATCTGAAACAAAAAGTTGTCCTGAGATTGAAGAGGAAAAGATAATTAATAAAATAGAAATTTTAAAAACACTAAATCAAAAAGATGAAACGACAATATATACCCTAACAAAGGAAACGTTTGCATGTAGAAACTGTCATAGACAGGACAACGATTTAATTCAGAAATATCCAAGATTCTTGGACACGGTTGGATTGTACTTATTTGTAGAAATATGCTGTACACTATGTTTTTCAGATTTCCTTTGAATTTGGACTCGGGTATGAAGGAAAAGAAAACAATTTTTTGTATAAGTATATTTCCATCTAATGCAAAAGTTGTCAAAGAGGTGTACAAAAACATCATTACATCTATTCAAAACAATCTTCTTATTGATAGTGACACTGATAATGATGGTAAGTACATAAGAGACATTTTCTACAGTAGTACTATAGCTAATTTTTATTACAGATTGGGATTCAGTGACAAACATCCTAAAAAACAAACATCAATACATCTGTAGAAAAAGCAGCAGACAAATTACTTGCATTTCTTGATGAATAGGAACCGTTACAATCAATATTGGACAGAAAACCTTCAAGTCAATTCTTTATTCTAGCCATAGGAGCATTTAAAATAAGAGAAGAAGAATGTTTAGTAAATTTCTTTAAATTTATACGGCTAAAGTTTTACAATATAGAATTAGACGTGGTGAGTAACAGAATCTGAGAACTTCACACTAAATTTGATAATTAGGAGTTGCAAAGTGAAGATGCAGATTGAAGATTTTGTTTTTATTTTTTGAAGTGTTTATAATTTTATTTAAAAGTTATTATTTTTTGCGATTCTGCTAAATTTGTCTTGCAATTTTATAGTGTTTTACTTGTTTCTTTATGTTATATTGAAATGTGATAATTGATGTATACCTTATTGGGTTAGAGCGGAATTTATGTTATAATGTTTCTGTGTTATTTTTGCAAACTTAACCATCTCAATGTAAGTTCACTTTTAAAACACTTGAGAAAAAGGCACTCATTATATGAAGGAGCGAGATTAGAATTAGACATGAGCAGCATATGTGGCAAGCTTGGAAAACTATTAATGTGTCCTTTAATCCGATTTATGAAAAATGTAAGAAAATAGAAGTGGATAAACAAGTATACAGTAAAGTACTACAAACGTTTTTGGTTCAATAAATTTTGAAACGGCAGAAATAACAACTGTGAATTCGGTTACTGTTTTAGGTACTTGTTTCCAAAAAACAAATGTTTTTGACAAATAAATCTGATGATTTGGGATATATCTCTTATTTTTGAAAATTTTTGAAATATGCATTTTTGATGGCAATACAATTCTTATTTTTGTCAAGACTGATGAATGGTAGAATTTTCAGAGGTTTCCCAATCTTATGTTGCGGAACCCAATGACAATGCTTGCCATTTTCAGATTGTAGTTTTAAAACATTTAACACATAGTGGCTTATGAATTACATAGGCCAACCAAAAGCTGTAAAATTATGATCATCTCCAAATATGAAATAATGTTTTCAAGATATGTCTCCTTTCTTTTATACACTTTTGTACACTTTAACTTCGTTTGTAAATAAACAAAATAATAAAATTTGGTGTTTATTCTTTCCTATTTAAAGGAGAAATATATAATAACACAAAATCAAAACAGGTAAGACAAAAATTTAAAGGAAATAATTGATAGTAAGTAGGTGAATGCGTCGATAATCAGCCACGAATAAGTAGTCGAACATGAGCCTTATGTTTCTTTATAATAGGAACTGCTTAATTATGAGCAGATAAAAAAGTAGTTCTTAATATTGTAAAGGAATATAAGATTTAGCGTCCGACTACTGGCACATTCACCCTAATAAGATTTTTATTCAAAGTACTAATATTGACTACTAATAATTGTAAAACTGACATTTTATTTTAATGAATGTGATAAAATAGTTTTGTAAATAAAAAACAAATATGTTGCTAAAACAGTCAGATTTAGAACTATTTTTAAACAGATGTTGTAAAAAGAACAACTTTATTTTGTTGTGATGCAAAAGTAAGTATTTCAAGTTACATTTTCGAAGAGCGAACAGTACAAAAGAAAGTAGTGGAATTAACTATAATCTTATGTACATAATATAATTATTTTTGTTAAGCTAACATTTTGTAACTGTTAAAATAGAAGAAAGATTTAAGAAAATTACTACAACAATTAATCAAAATAAAAAAAAATTAAATCGATTTAACACAAAAAAGAAGTTCGTATTGAATAAGTTTGTTGTATTTTGTATAATACTGTCATTGTTGAGATTGACTCCAAATAGTGTTGTAAATTTAACAATAATTAGTAGTGGACTTATGGGAACTACGATTTTTAGTTAATCCAACAAAACATTTTTTACTGTGTATGTTTCAACTTTCTGGAACTTATTTCAGTATTTTTTTCAAGCGCTTTCTCGATCTTTAATATTCAGATTTCCATTTTTACTCGAATATGGAAATCTAATTATCGTTGTTGGTTATAAATTTTTACATTGTTGTTGTTGTTGTTGCATGTTATTCTTCTTGTTATCATTATTTAAATATAAAAATATATGCGAGGTTATCAAATCTTGATCTCTATAACCGTCCCTTACCTACACCCAAGGCAACCAATAAGGAGTAGTCCAAGACGGACCAATTTCTTTTGACGTATTTAGGAAACAAGAATTATTACAGGTTTCCAGCGCAATACTTGCGGTTATGTACAAAGCAAATATTAAGAATATACAAGCTTGTTTGGAAACTTTTATATTGTTATTTTTCTTCCATTATACACTTGAGCATCGTGTTTTGTTTCTGTTGTTTTTAGTTTTCAGCCTATTATTTTGTTATGTTATTCTTAATATATCCTACATGTTTATATTACTATGTCCATAAAGTAAGTTCATTTTCTATTTCCCGCCGTTGCAGCGATGCGATCGCAGTTCCGCGCATGCGCGGCAATGACCTTATATCGTTACTAAGCGATTGACGCCATTTTGAGTTAGTTATCTGCTGTTATCGTGTCACAGTGCTTGTTTATAATGGCGAAGGTAATTGAAAATTCCGCCGATTGCGAGATTAGATCAGTGATTCGGTTTCTCAATGCGAAAAATTTGAAACCAGTGGACATTCATCAACAGCTCTCTGAGGTGTATGGACAGAATGTAATGAGTTATTCTATGGTTGTGAGATGGGTAAAAAAAACTCAACAATGGCCGTGTAAACGTGCACGATGAAGGAAGAAGTGGACGTCCATCATTGGTTAATGATGAACTTGTTCATGCAGTGAATGAAAAAATTAGAGGAAACCGTAAGTTTACGTTTTCTCTTCTTTCTATGGAATTTCCCTTAATTTCACGATCCCTTCTTCATGAAATTGTTCATGACAAACTGGGCTATCGAAAGCTTTGTGCACGCTTGGTACCGAAAACTCTTACCGAGGATCACAAGAAAAAACGCTTAGGTGCTGCTCTTGAATTTTTGACTCGTTATCACAATGACGGGGACCATTTCCTTAACAGTATAGTGACTGGG
Organism: Ignelater luminosus; assembly: GCA_011009095.1. Taxonomy (NCBI): domain Eukaryota; kingdom Metazoa; phylum Arthropoda; class Insecta; order Coleoptera; family Elateridae; genus Ignelater; species Ignelater luminosus. The sequence continues at coordinate 584,911 of VTPC01091012.1, read as the reverse complement.
GACGAGACTTGGGTAGCCTATGAGACACACGAGACAAAACGGCAATCGATGGAATGGAGGCACACATCGTCACCAGCAAAGACAACATCGAAGCCGAATTTGACAACCCGGAAAATCATGTGCACAGTGTTTTGGGAGAGATGTGGTGTTCTTTTAGTGGACTTTCTACCACGGGGCGAAACAATTACCGCTATTGCTTACTGTGATACGCTAAGGAAACTGCGTCGTGCAATTCAGAATAAGCGCCGTGGAAAGCTCACTAGCGGCATTTTGTTGATTCATGACAATGCTCGCCCCCACACTGCAAACCTTACACAGCAACTTTTGACTCAATTTGGATGGGAACAATTTGACCACCCACCGTATAGTCCGGACCTTGCTCCCAGTGACTTCTTCCTGTTTTTAAGCCTAAAATCAAACCTCGCTGGCAAGAAATTCAATGACGACGATGAGATTAAAGAACATGTTGCAACTTAGTTACAGTCACAGGCGTCAACGTTTTATGACGAAGGAATACAAAAATTAGTGCCACGCTACGATAAATGCTTACAAAATGGTGGTAGCTATGTTGACTAATAGTTTTAAGTCTACAGATTCTTTTGCAATAAATTATTTTTCCTAATATACATTTGTTTTATTTTACCAGTAAAAATGAACTTACTTTCTGGACATAGTGATACTAAAAGATATTCCGATGTTATTATATCTGAGAGATAGAAATTCAAATGTTTTAAAGAAAAAAATAATTACAGGGTCATTTCATAATAACATATTGTAATGCATTAATTTTATTTTTATAAAAATCACTTCTTATTTAATAAATCACTTGATTAGTAAATATAACGACATTTTCAATCTTCGTTTGGCTATTAAGAAGCTATAAATATCTATCTATTGGTAATAATAGAATTCTCGACTCTTAACTTATTTAATAAAATATCAATTCCAGATACAGATCCCGCTTTGTCGCAGGATTCCATTAACGTTTATTGCTCATTTAGCTCCTCTCCTCGTTTCCGTCTTCGATATCAACAGTATTTTCACAATTCTTCGATAAGCTGTATCGTCACTTCATATTTCATTTTTAGAAATAGAGAAGAGTGTTAGTTATTCGACAGAAAGTCTCTACTTTTAGATTATAAAAATTTATTGCCATTAGAAAATAGCTGCAATCGCTAAAAAAGATTGTAACGAAAGTAATTATGATTTTATCTTGAAGAATAAAATGTTTTCTAAACGGGAACACGATTATAAAAGAGGTTTTTAAGCAATTTCGCAGGAATCAATACTGAATTTTCTTATTTTTTCTGGTACGTTTCTATTTCTTAAAATTAAACATTTTGAATTAGGAGATAATAAAGGTAGGTTTACCATAAATATCAATGTAAACAATGATGGAATCCAACAATTTTTTTATGGTCTGAATAATTTTTCTTTCTAATTTAGTACTCTTATGTTACATCACTTTTAGAATTGTTTATGGTGCAGATTTTTATTAGATCTAACGATGTAGAAATTGCAGGGGTAATTAAAGTTTTAAATCACTAGTACCATCATACATATTAAAACCTCTAGAGTCTAGAGGAAAGCAAGTTATAAAATTAATTGCATGCAGAAGAAATATTCTTAAGGGTGCAATTTTTATTAATCCTTAAAGTAATTTCATTTCGTTCTTACTCGTTTAATGTTCTTTGCAGAAATAAATTTTATATTTGCTATGTTGGAGACACTTTTTCCGCTAAAATAAATTCTGTAATGTTTACTGAAAATCCCCTGAAAATAACAAGGCAAATAAATAAATGCGTTCAGGAAATAAAAAACTGAAACAGTAAATAATCTTCCGGCTTTTTTATATTAGTTTATAGAATCGATATGAAGTGTTACAAATCCAATTTTGATATTGACTTCGTATTCTGGAGCTGCGGAAATGAGAGTTTTAACCTCTGTTTCCCTTAGACATTTGGGCGCAGTCCCTGGAGCGATACATGTAGTTTTCTAATAAAAGCGTCACACGTGATATAATTATGTAGTAGCTTTTCTATTAAAATTATGGTTTAACTTGTAGACGTATAGGCAATTTAAGATGAAGCAACTCTGATTTCCACCTGCATGTAGTAGTAATGGTTTTGGATCGCATTAGAACCCAACTTCGGTAGTTAAAAGTTGCTAGATTTTAGGGTAGCTAAGGGATGCTGTGTAGGCGGATGATTGAATTATTGGATATACCGAGAATTTCAGATAACACAAGAATTTTTTTTAATAAAAACTAAAAAAGAGGACAAATTTTCCTATTTGGAAAATACAAACAATAAATTATGGGAGTTTTCCTTTTCTGAAAGATAGAAAACTAGGTAGTATAGGTCAATAGTTATTCGCACAGAGGAGTCAAACTTTAGCCATTTATGAAATGGATTTCGAGACGAGATCCTCTGGATTAAATCTATCCCGATAATGCGAGAAGTTAGAAATGAAACTGTTGAATACTGACTTACGTTGTTTGGTAACTTTCAGCAGATATTTGAGGAAGTTAAGAAACTTTTTATAAGGATATCCGATGAAGGAGAAAGATGAAAAATTTAAATATTAAGCAACATTCTTTTAAGAAATCGTAATCGTAACAACATTTTTTATTTATTTCATTTTCAGGTGGTCACAAGGATTATTATTTCATCAAGCGGCAGTAGACTGTCTCCGAGCAGCGTTACTTCTCCCTTTAGGCATTTCAATTCTACGATGTCAACCAGTGCAAAAATGTTCCCTGGTGGAAACGGCTTTTTTACTTCTGGTAACCGTGGCCACCGTAAATATGCTCACAACTGTTCTAAACGACTCCCCGATATTTCCCGACGACGATGACGAGACAGAACATTCCGCTCCATTGCTCATGGATTCACCCCAATGTGTTCTTTTTGGGACCTTCATGATTTGGTTCGCCTCTATCACCATCAATTTGGGACCCACGTTTTTATCAGGTAATACAAACGCAAACGCGAAGAAACCTTTTAGTTCTAAGCTCTTTTACACATGCGACACGCTAACAAACTTATTTTATCAAAAGTTTCTTTCATAGTCAAGTTGTTCGCTATAAACTCACGCAATAAAATTCCAACGTATGCATTGCTTTCTCGAGAAAAACAACCGTCAGACCGCAAAATTTATTATCAAACAAATGATAACATCGCTAAGAGCAATGAGGAAGTCGAACCCTCTGTTTCCTTAGTTTCTCGGTGAAGTTCTTTCTTATCTGATTCTTTACAGTCACTTCTGGTTAGAAAAGCAAATTGCTTATAAGTGAATCGTTTTGTTTTTGGTTAAGAACTTCTCGAATAAAAACGATTACACTGCTGAATAGCTTCTATTGTTTCGAAGCTTCTATATTTAAAATCCTTAATCTGCAAAACCTGGAATAATAAATTTTAATTTCGAAATTTCTAAAAGCAAACAAGACAGGAATTAAAAGAGATTGACAAAAGCTTTTAATGCATTTATATTTTATAAATCGAGATGGAGGAGAGCCAGTAATTTTAAAACATAAAAACAGTTAATAGCAGCAAGTTAGAAAAACAAACAGATCAATAAAAATGGATGAAGCTTACAGTTAGTGGAATTGATAAGGTAGGTCAAACTGTAAAGCTTCTTCTACCTGGTTCGGATTGCACAGGGGAATAAATAAATCCAAAAGAAGGAAATTGTAAGAAAGATTTTGTTCAGTAAATATCTAAACTGAATAGAAGACTTAATGGATGCGGAAAAACAAATCCAGAGATTTCCCTTGGCTGAATTTAAAATCACATAAGATACAAATAAAATCGCAACAGTCAGATATATAGATCACTGCTTGAATAATAACATTCAGATTTTCTGATTTTTATCTGACTGATTTACATTACTGTAATTCATGGGAGTATTTTAATCGCTTCGGCGTACACACGTTATTGTACATAGTATTGACATTTAATAGTGCTTTGTTATCCAGTAAATTAAATAATTCAATTGCTTCGCAAATTTCAAGCTAAAAAGCATAGTTATTATTAGCCGTTTGCGGAGAATCGTACTGTATTTGGTAATGTATGACATTTAGAGATACAAAATCGGTAAAATATATCCAAGCTTTAATGCTCATAATTTATAAAGAAATTTGAATGATTAATAAAAAGTTAGATTTTCTTTTTTCAATGTAACTTCTTTGCCACTAGGAATTTTTTAAATTAAAAAAACTTTCTATGCATACTTATTTGACTGGAATATCTCAAAACTATCCTTTGCATTCAATATCTAAGTTTCTGATACCATTACTGAGTTGGTTTTCTTCTTAATTTTCAGCCTACAAGGCAAAATTATTAAAATTAACCTAGTTTTAGTACTAACTAAACGTAATACGATGAATAGCTAACTTTTCTATTTTAGACAATTAATAAGTGGTCAACATTAGAAAAGGGGTACCTCAAGATACTCGTTGGGACCCCTGCTATGCAATCTATTCGTAAATTATGTAATTAACATTATTTTTAATATAAGATCCAGGAATTCGATAAGCTCTAAGCTGAGGTGAAATTAGAAGAAAGAAAAGTCAAATGGAATGTTTAGTACTTGTTTTAGTGAATGGAGAATTTCATGTAGATAAAAGAATAAATTCATTTGAAAATGATAAAATACCTAATAAGATCGATAATTTTCGACAAGAAATAAAATATTCGAGTACTACAGATGTTTTCTTTTTCAGGTGCGCTGGCAGCACAGGCCGAATTAGGCCACAGTGCCCCATCATGTCCTTTAATCCACGGTCCCTTGAGACATTACGTTCTCAACGTTCTATGGATAGCTGTGAATCTAATCTGTGTACTCCTAACTCTATTTCACCTGCGAAAATTACACAGGGATCTAACTAAAGCGAACGTGGAGGCAGTGAGAGTGGCGGGACTTGTCACCTCGTTAGTTAATGTGACGAGCAGCAGCGGAACGGTTCCCAACGCAACCGGAGAAAGGGTAATTATTATAACTTTGGTAGGACCACTTTCAGGGCATTAGCATAACTAAGGGGGCTAGTAATAATGCAAAATATGTGTCAGGTGCGCATTAGAACTTGAATGTATATTATACATATAACCGACGAAGTGTAAAAGGACGAGCCCCTTTAACGTGACACTTGGAAAACGAGATGAATGATGATAAGGTATCGGAACGCTACTGTGTTATGCGATAGGGACGGTCACGCCAAAAATTGCGAGTGCTAATACGTGACCGGGGTTTTCTTTTATTTAACACTCGAATTCCTGCCTATCGGTTGATTTTTTTAGAATGGTTACAGTTTATCCCTTCAGAATAATTAATGACTCTTTATTAGATTTTTAAATAAACAGATAAAAAGCAAAATTAAAATGTCGTTGATAAAGCTGACACTACGATTACCACGACAGAAATTCTTAGTTTGCGCCTGTTACAAAACGGCCTATAAAGTAAATAAAATTAATTGCTTGATTATATAAACGTCAACGCTGGTGACATCTTGTGTAAATTTGCAGTTTTTACACGACTTGCAAAAAAATTCAATTACTTCAAGCGAAGTTATATATTTTTCTTTTAGGCTGCTGGTGCTTTAGAAGAACACAGACGAATGCGTGACTATTTGAGGCGAATGGAGCGTGAAGGAGTACAACGAGTTAAGATGTTTCTAGTTATAACTGCTGCGTACGTGCTTTTTTGGGGACCACTGTTTTTCGTGACTTTAATACATCATCCCATAGTTGGAAATCCCTTAGGATACGAGGTACGTGCTGCATTTACTTGTGTGCGCGATTTGTGGTTACCCGCTCTCAACACACGCGGGACTTCTATATTCTTTTTTGCATTAAATAATTTTCAGATAACCCTACACATATCATATATTCACGCAATAGTGAACCCGACGCTTTTCATGGTGCTGCATAAAGGCCTAAGAAGGGCCGCACTGGACATATGTTGCGGCTGGATACCCTTGTGGTTGGGAACTCAGAACGTACCACCACCCCCAGATCCCCCACGTGCTGCAGACATATCATATTTAAGTAAATCGCCACTACCCCCTCCAGCCGAGCCGGATAGCTCTATGGTAATTAAATATTATATGTAAGTGGTGTGCACAGCATGTTTCTATATTTATTATTGTTATTAATTATTATTATTTCTAAAGCTAATTTTATCTTAAGTTTTCTTAGTTTTGAATTGGATTTAAATTTTGCCGATTTTTGATAAAAATCAAAATATGTTTAATGATAAATAAGAATTTATATTTCGATAACGGTTTAACCCTACTTAATTTATTTTAAGGCTTTTTTACGCTTCTGCCTTAGTATGATTTAAATCATTTTTATCTCTAGAACTTTTCTCATTTTCTCATAACTTTCCTCGGAAAAAATCCATTTATACATAACCGCCACTAAGATTAGTAACGCCTAGCTTTTTCCTCACTACACTTACGTTTGTTTCTTTCTAATTTTCTAATTATAATTTATTATTATTTTGTATTATTTTTTACTTCATGCTTCTTTCATCTTGATCACATGAGGTAATTTTTAGTATAAAAGAGAAACTATCGACTAATTTGAGAAAACAAGAATTTATCCAAAATCGTTAGCTGAGAACTTAACTATCTTAATGTTTTAGGGAAACACCGATTTGAACCCTTGGGTCCCCGAACCCCTAAATGGGGGTGTACAAATACCACATTACACCAGCCCAACTCCGAGATCATCTCCTGAGAGTGACTAGCCCGAATGGGATAAATCCACAAGGATATAAAAAATGGATAATATGCAAAATACAAAGAAATCAAGAATACTAAAGTATTTAAGAAAACCCAAAAAGGACTAACTATCTGCAACGAAGCACAAATCGCGTTAATTAATCGAAAATGAGAAATCGACAAATTAATGCGCCTTCTGCTCTCGTTCATCCGTTCATGAACGCAATTTATCTTGTTACTAATGGATAAGACGACAAAAGTTTTTGGATTTTTTCAATTTCCTCGAGATAAAACACGTGGGAAAGATTTTAATTTAATCGAAAGATTGAATGTTTCCCTCTGTAAATATTGTAAGACTAAAAGGACAAGCATGTAAAGTATACTAATGTAATAATATTTAATAATAAGAATAATAACATAGGTAGAATTTAATGTAAAAATAAATTAAATGACTGATAAAAGATGGTTCCAAAAAACTTATGAAATAAATTTAAATCCGCCTAATATAGGAATTGATATCACTTAATTAATTATGTAGTTAGAAATAATAACGATGATTAACAAAAATACTAATTTAAAAATTGTAAAAGATCACTGTCAACAAGCACCATGACATAGACTTAATTTTTTTAGTTTACATAAAAAATATAGAGAATAATCTAACAAGAGTAATGTAATAAATCGTCGTGGCACTAGATAAGCCCAAAGGAAATATAAATGACTTAATTAGTATAAGTTGAAAATTTTATAGGAACCTCGGTCTTCCTAATTTTATCTCGTGCTACAACGCATTTAGTAATATATAGATAAGGTATATTACTAGCCATGCAAAATTATTTTTGTGTATTATTTTAAATTCTTAAAACTATTCTCTAATACAGTGTTATTAATGTTATAATTAATTACAAGCAAGAAGTGAAGAATCTAAAGACTTGAAAAAACTCTTCTTCGAATAAATAAATGAAATTCAAAACCACATAGTAAAAATATCATGAAAATTTCTTTTATTTTAAAAACAACAAACAGACTTCCATCAACAAAAACATAGTGGTGGTTTAATAATACAAAAAAAGCTTGAAGTACCACATTCTCATTCCACTGAAGATAAAACAGAAAATATATTTTCCCCGATTTCATTGAACAAATAATGTTATTTTCTTTTCTCCTACTAAAAACTCAACATTTTATCTCGTCATATACACATAACTAAAATAACATGGAACTGCAAAACGTACTAACTATAATCAAGCACGAACGTTAAGTGTGTTTGTGGAATGTTAAGAGCAGTTAGCACAAATGGTAAAGTTAGTTCAAACAAGATTAGGATTAACAAAACAAAACTTTAAACTAGTATTAGTTATGCAAAACAACTAATCTGATTTTGATTCGTTAAAATTCGAGAACGTTGTTGATTTTTAACGGCATTTAAACCAGTTATAATCGGTTTATTTATTGATTTGCAAGTATAGTAACAGTAACTTCAAATAAACATAATATTTTTAATAGCAGCAAATAAACTGTATAAAGTCTTCATAATATAAATTGTAAACTATAGTTAATTCAGTAGTCAAGACCAACTTACCCTTGAATGCTTAATAATTTTGTAATCCCTAATACCTATTGCACTACAATGTGGGCGCTCGTCAATGAATTTACTGTACTCAAGCAGTGATAATTTAAACCTAAATTGCGATTATCACTTTTGCTGTTAATAGGATACAGAAACGCCAACCAAAAAAGCAACAAATACCTTGTTGAACAAACCTTGATCAAAACATTCATGTGGATTGCTCATCGAGAAGTTCTATCAAAAGTGTGATTCTGAAGAGTATAGCTTCTTGTCGGCATGGTTTTGGTATTTAATCAACTTTAAATGTGTTATTTCAGTACATTTTGCATCAATTCACGCAATGGCATTGAATTGAATATTACGTCATAATTTCTAAATCTTCAAGTAGGATCTTGAAAGAATGGAAATTGACTAATTTCGAAATTGAAATCGAATTATTCAAATAGCAAACAGGTAAACATAAATAAGAATCAAGAAAAATAAACAAATAAAAACAGACATCGAGAAATTATTGGGTATAAACGATATGTTGAAAAAGTGATAGTGAAACAAACCGTGAGAAAACGAAAAGACGGCAAATCGTTGGAAGTGGAGTAAGGAGACTGTAACATAGACACAAAATAAAAATAGAAAATAGGATGGGTAGATATGCAAAAAAGGGAGTAAGCTAGAGAGAAGAACGACGCCAAGAAAAGAATAAAAAGGGACAGGGGCAGCCAAAATAAAAGAGGGAAAAAAGACATGGTACAAGCGAACCAAAAACAGAGTAAGAAAATAGAACAGCAAAAGAAGGGCAAAAAAAGAGAAGAGTGATAGAAGAAACCATCTGGGAATGTAAAGCATAACCACAACGAACTCCTGTTTTGTTACTTTTTTCAAATTTTGGCGGCCATTTTGACCATGTTCCCGAAGAGTTATCAAAAAAACGAAGATACCATGTTGTCTTTAGTTTTTGATGTAAAATTCAAATCTGAAGTCAAAATTCCAAAATTTGACAAAAAATGCGGACAGACGGACAGACTTCGCAAATTCAGTAACGACTCCTTCGAAATTCGTTGAAAAAGAAAATAAAGACAAGATAGAAATGACAGACGGGGGAAAAATCGATTAAAAAATAAAACGAAAATAAAAAACCTTGGAAAGCAAGGCAGGAAAGGGCCAAAAGAGATAAGATAAGAAAAATGAAAAAAGATAATGTCCCTTTCTCCCCGTTCGATAGCCGACAATCTTGAATTTTCGACAATTGTTTTTGGACAAGTTCCTTGGCTATTTCAGATTTTTAAATATTGCTAGGTACCCTCGTAGTTGAATTAAATTGCCAGAAAATAACACAGACAAGTTCAAAAAGTCTATCAATAATAATGTACCACTTCAATCTTAATAGAGATAAACACAAAATCCCTAAAATATATATCAAAATGTTTTATGAAAACTTTCAGATACCATTAGAGACGATTAGAATCAGCAAATATTTCAACTTACATTTACAACATTCAAGGGCATAAAACTAATCTAGTAATTACTTAGTATTAAAGCGGAGAAACTAGGCATTTTATAGATACGACGTAAATAGGATGTAAGATTAGTAGTCTTGATTTGGGACTATTAAGTAATCTTATGGTTGCCAATTGCCATCAAAATTCCTTTAGGCGTAAGCATTTCAGAAACTGTCTTAACTCCCGTATCGCTTGATTTCGAGTTCAACAAACCAAAATTTTTCATTTCGAGTTCTTTGGTGTTCATGTCTTGCTCAATAGCTTAAATAAAAAATACACAAAATCGCACATGAAGGTTCACTAACAAACAATGTACAGAAATGTGTGGTCCAAAATCTGACATTAATGAAATAAAACATACAGAATAAAGGCAATACTGAAGTTCACGTCAGAAAATCTACAAGCTTGATTTCGGCACATGTTATGGAAGAGACAAAATACGACACAAGACCAGTATATAAGTAGAAACTGCCGTAGAAAAACCATACTGTAATATTGAAGAATGAAATAACAAATTTCCTGTGTTTTTCTCTTCAAGCACTTCAAAGTTTGTCGACATTTTTTTCAATATCTAAAGATACCACCTCTACTGTTTTTAATACAGTTAACAGTTACAGTGGAATAAGAATGTCTGCAATTTAATTAACGCGCTATTTCTTTTATTGTAAGTACACTAACAAAGAAACAATCAAATTCTGTAAGAACTAAAAAAATGCAACATTTTTGGTTTTTTAGCCCTTATAGGCGTAAAGCAGACGAGAGGTAATTTACTAAATTTAGAAAAAACAAAAATCGTAAAATTGATTCTAGTACTCCTATAAAACAAAAACGTATCAAGCACAAGATTTTAAAGTCTATCCATTAAAATAAAGATTTACGCAAGGAAAAATTGAAAGAATATAACAAATCAAAAAATTCAATAAATTAACGTTGTTTAGAATTAGATACTAAAAACTTCGGCCTATCTTCATGATTAGACTGCTTTCTTCTTGCACCAATTAGCAATTTTCATTTCGACGCACAGAAAAAGAAGATGTTAGGGTCTTAATATATTCTATCAATTATAGCAGATTAAAGAAATAGTACGATAGAGGTAATTAATGGTCAATAGTTAGGTGTAGTACGAAACACATTAAGCATCTTCTATAATAACGAAACTTCCTATTTAAAGGTTTTAAGAAGTAAAAAGTAACCAACATGGGCGGATATGGGAAAGATAAATGATTCTTAATTTGAAAATATAAAATAAAAAAAAGACTTAAGTAGTAAATCACGTTAATGTTAATTAATTTTACCATTCCTTAAATCCGCCAATGCAAGCGAAAATAATCATTTCACGTCTAATTAATTGTAATTACATTTTAATTAAGAACAACTTTAAATGTGTCAAAATGTGCCTAAATATGTAATATATATATTAATAATAAATATTGTACTTTTGTAAATAAAATTATAAAAACTAATGTGAATACAGGAAATTAAAATCAAAGATTATTGTTAATGTTATAAAGGCAAAAAGCCAATTTAAAGTTTAAAAGAAAGATAAATTGCAACTTCAGATCTGTTTTAAGTGGAGGTGAAAGGACATCTCAAATTTTTATTTTGATTCTAAAGAAATACGAGATTCTTGAAAACATGATGGTGTTAATTAAACTTCGTAAGAACCTTTCTTTAATCAATCTCTCTTTACAAACATACCGCCCGCACCCGTGCCTGCGTTTTCAGTATTCATTTGTATTACGTTCTGTTCACAACGTTAATCAAATACACGTAAAATGTTTTAAATTTACATAAATTTACAAACTCGTCGAGTTGCACTCTCACCTCGACTTTTCTTTCATAGACTGTGTTAACTGCGATTCATCTTATGGAAATTATTGCTGTATCTTACTAACCGTCAATGTCAATTCATGTGACTCCAATAAAATATGATAAAAAAAAACCAAAATATTTACTTTTATGTAACTCCATTTAGCCTATACATACAACAGGTTTTTACTTAACAGAGATTAAATGTGTAAAATAAGAATAATAAACTCTGGTAACAACCATGATAATACCAGTAAATCAGTTTCCAAAATCAAACTAATTCTGCTAAGTGTTCAAAGTTTTAGGACGCGAAATAAATACAGAAAGTGGGGTTATAATTTATAGCGAGAATTCGTAAAGTTGGAAAGCAATAAAAGCAACAAATAAGGATAAAGTTCCAACTTTAAACATTGTGTACGGTACACTGCCTTCGTTAAGACTAAATTTATACGTTTGAACTATTAGGATTATTTCTGTCATAAAATACAGATAAAAACTATTACGAGTTGTATATTATCCTACTTTAGCACAATGAAAAGATGAAATAACAACAATAGGAAATTTGCAAAAACACGAGATGTGGGATATATCGTTATTTTTTTACATTTTAGAAAGGTTTATTCTTTAACGATTTTCATGTACAATTAGTGTCTTTTTTTCTGCAAAAAGTTAAGCATTCGACGAAATTATTCGTTTTTAACAAGCAAAATTTTATTATAATGGAGACTGCTTAATGCAATTTAAAGACGTGCAATAAAAAAAGAAATTCTTACCTGCTCAAATCCACCCAAAATATCTGTAGTATCCATGGCTGAAGTTACTGGTAATGTGTGAAGAGTCTTTCCTGTTAAACTTGCTAATGTTCGCACTACGTTACTTTTTCCGGCACCAGAACTTCCAACCTGTAAAACATTTAAAAATTATTGTGCAAAATAACAATTAACTGATGTAATCTAAATTTTCCAACCAAAGAAAGAGCTTTTTGCAGAATATCAGATGGTCAAAAAATCAGATAAATAAATTTCATTGATAAATTAAATGTTGTCATTGTAATTCTATCTACAGTGAACAATCACAGATAAACTTCTTCTTCGCTATTGAATTTTCATTTTTCAAATCTAAAGCTATCAAATGCTCTATCAATTGCAGTAACTCGCCCATTTCCAAATGTTTAAGCCTTTCATACAAATTCCAATTCCTAACACACGTCCCATCATACCGCACTCTATATCCTACATATGGATTGAGTACGACCAATTTACAGCCAGAAATAGTTCAAGAACACTCGTGAATGACGTCGAGACAGAAAAATAAAAAGACCAACTATATGCAATTCTGTTAGTGTCAATTTCATTCAGAAAAATCTTTATAATCACTCATCTTTCTTAATCTTATCTAACTACCTTAATGTTCTGAATAGATGTAGAAAGTCCAAAACAAGCTGGTAGAATTCAACTCAGGATGTAATAAAGGGTTTTCCAATAAGAGGTGTTATTTTGATATTCAAAGAAAAGTGCCATTTTTTAATATATATGATCGGATGTTTATTTCATTATAAAGAGGAAGGTATGCCGTTAATAGTGGAAAATAACATCAGGCAAATGACCACCACGACCACGCTTACAGGACAATATCCTTTTCATGAAATTTTCCATAACCAAATCGCAAAGTGGCTGCCCTATGTCCTCGATAGCCTCACGAATTCCATCTTTGAGGTCTTGAATCGACGCTGGGCTGTTGGCGTAGACCTTCTCTTTCACGTGGCCCCAAAGAAAGAAGTCGCAAGGTGTTAAATCACAAGATCTCGGTGGCCAATTGTGATCACCTCTTCGAGAGATAACACGGTCCGGAAACTTTTTCCGTAAAAGATCAATGGTTTCGTTGCTTGTGTGGCACGTAGCGCCGTCTTGTTGAAAGTAAACGTTGTCCAGATCAATACCATCCAATTCCGGCCATAAAAAATCGTTAATCATCTCTCGATAGCGCAATCCAGTCACCGTAACTGTTGCTCCAGTCTCATTTTCGAAAAAGTAAGGTCCAATGACTCCGCCGGACCATAAACCGCACCAAACAGTCACACGTTGAGGATAGAGAGACTTTTCAACAATAACTCTTGGATTTTCTGAGCCCCAGATCCGACAATTTTGCTTGTTGACGAAGCCACCGAGGTGGAAATGGGCCTCATCACTCAAGATGATTTTTCGATGGAATTCTGGATCATTTTCATGCATTTCAACGACCCAATCAGCAAAGACACGACGTTGTTGATGATCGGCCGGCTTGAGTTCTTGTGTTAACTGGACTTTATAAGCCTTAAGACCCAAATCTTTATGCAAAATACGGTGTAATGACGTTTGTGGAATGGCTAATTCCAAAGAACGACGAGGAATGGACAAACCTGGGTTTTCTTTAACACTTTCGGCTACAACAGCAATATTCTCGGCTGTTCTTGAGCGACGTGCACGGGTTTTATTCTTCACATCACTAACTTGTCCCAAGAGCTCGAATTTTTTCACCAATTTCTGTATTGCGGTCCGACAAGGTGCTTCACGGTGACCCAAAAATGTTCGAGTTTTACGAACCGTCTCTGCCAAATTTTCACCATTTTTATAGTGAATTTTAATAATTTCAATGCGTTGTTGAAGCGTGTATCGTTCCATATTTATTAATGGCGTAGTTTCTACTTGTCAAATGTCAAAAAATGATAGCTTCAAAAGTGACATCTACCGAAATAGCGGGCTATTCAAAATAACACCTCTTATTGGAAAACCCTATACTTGACCGAGTACTATCTGCAGTCCATACTGACAAAAAGGCAGCCACATTAACAAAGAAAGTGGAATTATCAGATTTATTTTTGAAATAACTGCAGGCAAACACAAATTTTGGAAAAGACTAGCGATATAGCCACACATGGACAAAATCAGAGTGTACTGTACTGTATAAACAATTGTGAAACTAGATACAAAATGATATATCTAAGTAGATCGTTAATAGAAAGTAATATAAAGCATAGAATGGTTATAACATCTCAAAGAACAATATCCAGAAACTCTTTAACGCTAGACTTATGAAATGACAACATGGTCATGCAAAACAAAAGAGTAAATAGTAGCCTTGCAAAGCAAAAGAGTCAAGGTAGACATCTCAAACAGCTCTCCTAAGTATTGAGCAAAAAATAATAAAACTTGTGAAACAAGAGAATAATCAAATTCAAGCAGCATTCTTCATAAATGAAAAGTCGCATCTGAAATTCTTCTGCTTGCAATGTACTTACCAGTCAACAACCTTTTCTCATAATACATTGGATATTCATTCATAAAGAAACAATGACTTCACAAGCAAAAGAATCAATTGCATAATTTGTGAAGTCACTACATTAGCACATTGCATTAGATGCATTCAATGAACTCAGCAATTTGCATTGTATTGTATTATATTTGTATTTGTATTTGTACTGTTATCTTGTGCTAAGTTCTCAGCAAGTTGAGTTTTGCAGCAGAAAATAAATAAAAGTGACATTTTATAACGAGTTATGTCGTTCAGTAAGTTACAGCAATCGTTGGAAAGCTAAGACTAAATTGCTCACTCCATTGAAATGCACCAATTGTATCAATTCTACAAATATCAGAAACACTTTTGATAAAGAAAACTTGAAAAGAAACTGATATAATATTCTTCATATTCTAACATTTGGTGTACTATTCAAATGCTCCTAAAAAGTAAAAAGTTGTCCAACTTAAAAGAGTTAAAATAATAAAAGAAGTTTGCATAAATATGTACCCACAAAAATACCACTTTTATAAAAAAAAAGAATTACTCTTGAATTTTTTCCATACAATTGTTTTCCAAAAAAGTTTTCAGAAACATTCCAAAATTAAACTAGGTCTGGAGTACCAATTTTCATCATGTACTTCAAGCCAAAGAAACTAAGTAATACTTATTTGAGTCACAGAACACTGTGTCAGGAGAGGGAAGACCATCCTCTTACCTAGACCACAACCGACTTTCAGTAAGCTATATCAATAGACTCATCAGCGATTAGGGTAAATGGGTTTAGCCCTCCAACGAAACCATGGACTCTGCTTAAAATAAGCAAAGAAACAAAGATTTGCCATCAATTTACTAACAGACCATGGTCATCTTAATGCTAACAATTTCAAGGAGATTGATACAGAGTCAGACTGGGTACAGAAGTTTGAGACTACTTGGGGCTTGCTATCCATGTTTTCCACCATTGCATCTCAATAATGCTAAAGACACAGGTTTACCTCAGTGCTGCATTTCTTAAATCAGAGGGCATACAAGAGACTCAAATAGAAGACATACTACTGCAGTTGTTTTTCTTCTAGGGTAACTAGGAACAAAACTATTAGCTTCTTAAAGAACATTTTATATCGCTATCTACACAATGGTGTGAGTACTTGAGTGTTACAGTGAACTCATATACCATACCATCATAACTCCTTTTTTTTCTCATTTATAAGCTCTTTTCAAGATTTCTAATGTTATTCTTGGTATATTTTAAAAAAATCATCTGTGCTACTCTTTTCAAAAGCTGATTTATACTGTTTTTAACACAACTAAAGGTTTTTAAAGACAACTTCTTCAACAAAACCTTACAAAATTAAAAATAAATCAGTGGTTGCAAGGTCAGAAGATATTAGTAACCATTTGGTATTGATCCTCATGGAATGAATAAAAAGAAAGAAAGCCACCAGTTGGGGAAAACCGTTTTAAGAGCTCAAAAACTTCTTTTCGGCAAAGAATGACTATTTAGAAAAAATAAAAGTGATTGTCCATTCAGAGATTTAATTTCAAATTTCTCAAATTTAGATGTAGAGTGTTAACTGCTAAGCCACAGCATTCATGGGATATGTCTGGAGTTACCAGTATTATAAAGTGGCTCTTGGGTGTCTCAGATTTACATTTGCCTTGGTGTGTAAGTTATTCATTATTGTTCTTTTTCTTGAATGCTCCAGCATTTTCTGCTAGTAAAATAGAACTCAGAGAAGCATACTAACCCTCAATGTTTTTCACATTTCTAACAATTACTGTCAAATCTTGTCAAGTCTATTGCTGAACTAACTGGGGTTAGAATTAAGTTCTCTTGTTATTTTATAAAAATCAGTGCAGATAAATTTCATATTTTTGTTACCATTACTGCAATTAAAATATGATAAGCCTTCTGGTCACAACCAAGATCACTTCTACGAAAGGCCAGACTTTTCATGAAGAAACTTGGAGGGGTAATTCCTCAGGTGATTTTAAGAAAAGAAGTTCTTAACTGTTTCTAAGATACAGAGTGTTAAAGTTTCATTTAAAATTTTTGTTTTTCCAATATTTCAAGAACAAAGTAAGATATCAAACTGAAATTTTGTATGTTTTTATTACTCTAAGATGTCTACTACTTTGTGTAGGTTTGTGTAAAATATCTTTAATCAGAGATGAAGGGGAGGGGCTAGCTCATCAGTTATCACCCTTAAGAAAATTCTTATATCACTGAGAACTTAAATTTTTTTATTTTTGAAATCAATAATCGATTTGGCAAAGAAAGTTGCTCTTTTATCTTTCATGTAGAATCCGTCATTTTCAAGTAAAATTAGATTTTTCTAAACTTCTCATATTCAAGGCGTATGGCAGGGTCATATGTTATCTCAAAAACAGAATGCAATTATCCGCATCGAATTCTTCAATAGAAATTAAGCTTATTTTGCCAGATAACTTTTTTCCCTAAATTGCACCATTTTCGAGATACAGGGTGTCAAAGTTTAATTAACAACAAGAAATTGTAAATTAGACTTTGACATTCTGTATCTCGGAAACGGTGCACTTTAAGGGGAAAAGTTATATGATAAAGTAGGCTTAGTTTCTGTCAAGGAATGCAATGCAAATAATTTCATTTTGTTTTTAGTCTTTATTGTAGAGGCCACCTTCACAAAGGACCAAAATCTCTTTGGGATGGAAAGTGGTCACCTTAGTGAGGTTTTACATGTACATAAAGGGTGTCTCATGACCAGATGGTCGTTGCTTAAACACATGTTGGTCGGGTCATTTTAAGCCGAATATGTCTAATGAACATATGTTCAAAAATCAATCGTTATGAAGTTACAAGTTACGGCCATTTTAAACTATTATTAGCTTATCTAATTTGACAAGAAGAACGTCAATACATTTCCAACTTAAAATTGACAGACCAATATTTGTTTAAGCTATAACCATCTGGTCATGGGACACCCTATATGATTTATAACAAATTTTGTTCATTTCTTTTAGTAAAAGTTCAATAAAGCAACGTGATAATCATTGTATTTTACTGTAAAAAACCATAGAATATTACATAAAAAGCTCTAAAACTGAATTTGCGAAGTCTGTCTGACTGTCTGTCCGCATTTTTTTTAATTTTGAAATTTTGACTTCCGATTTAGATTCTACATCAAAAACTAAATGGTCAAAATGGGCGCCAAAATTTAAAAAATTTTCAAAAATTTTGTTTTTACTTTAGAATCATATTCTACATCAAATGTGCACTTTTAGTTTTTTGATATCACCTTAGGAACATGATCACAATGGAACAAAAAAGAACAAAACGGAGTTCGTTGTGATTATGCTTTGTATTCCCAAATGTTTTGTATTGTAAATCCTTAAGTTTTAGTTAAATTTTACTGCAAAACCTAAAGTGAACTAATACATTGATAGATATGCCTAACAATGGGTAGTTGAGAAAAAAATATGAAATAAATCATTGAAAGACTTTTTAGTCCTTCCCACAAAATTATTTATTCAGCTACAATACCGATATCATTTTGGCCTTATC
The DNA here is from genome assembly GCA_011009095.1 of Ignelater luminosus. Classification (NCBI taxonomy): domain Eukaryota; kingdom Metazoa; phylum Arthropoda; class Insecta; order Coleoptera; family Elateridae; genus Ignelater; species Ignelater luminosus. Next base: position 566,498 of record VTPC01091012.1, on the reverse strand, counting down.
AAAAACAAAGTAAAATTATGTGTATATATTGAAAATATTTTTTGAAGACTCTTAACCTAACCTATTAAGTCTATTTGAACAACCCCCAGTTGTATAAAGCATTCTTAACTGTGTTATCAAAATGCCAGTGATACCTATGGTGCATTTCAATGTTTATTAAGCCTTAAAGATTATGATTCTGCACATTTGGAAGTGTCTTTAGGGGCTGTTATTAAATTACGTAACGCTCCAAGGAGGAGTGGGGGTCCTGAGTTGCGTTACGCAGCGTTACCAAGGGGGGGGAGTCAAGAGTAACGTTACGTAACGATAAAATGTTATTGATAAAACATTATTTAAACTCATATGTACTTGTCTGAACTCAGTCTGTGTGTAGACCACAACAGTCACATGCACCCCACTTCGATATTTACATTCCTTTCTAATAAAATCTTTTTCAATAAAAAATTGTAACATTTTAATATTAAATGTGTGGGGGGGGGTTAGAGTATTGCGTTACGTAATATTCAAGGAGGGTTCGAACTTGCGTTATGGTTGCGTTACAAGAGGGGGAGGGGGGTATAAAAATCGTTCAATTTTGCGTTACGTAATTTAAGGACGGCCCCTTATACTGCTTAAAATGGTTTCTATTTGAGAAAGGTAAAACTAAAAAAAAATAAAATTCAAAGTTAAATAATAAAGTTATCTTACCAGAGTTTCAAGAAATTTTCAGAAAAATATTACCAATACTGGGAGAGAGACACTGATATTCTATCAGCATCAAATCATTAACCAATCAGAAGTAGTAGGAATTTAGGTGTCATTTCAGAATTCTCCAATCAGATTGCTAGATTTTAAAGTCAACATTTCATTAGCTAATAATGACTTTGAAAACGCTTTATGTAACTAGGGTAAGTGTTTCAAACTGTTTCATTTTAATTTTGCTGAAAGGTCAAAACCATGATGTTTCCTACATGTAGTATACAGTGTGTCCAAGATGATGCACAGCATGGAGATCTTGGAAACGGTAAGAGATACAAGATCAGTTAAATGGGATGAAAGTTGGCTATTTATAGAACCTTTTTGTTAGCGTTTGCAAAATCTAGATATCTTGGATGGTTTCAGAGACATTTAAAAAAAAATAGATTTCTCAATTTTCGTTATTATTTTTTCTTTTATTTATTTGAAGAGATATCAAAAAACTAAAACCACTTTTTGTTCTCTATTAAAATACGCTAACAAAATTCCTGTACAACGTTTCGGTTTCGAGTAACCATCATCAATCTCGTTTTTTTAACTAGGCGGAAAAACAATTGAAAATTGTTTTGGATAGCTCTTGTTGTCACGATTCTAATGATGTAAACATGATAGGGTTATTTTGATTTCTTATGCTATAAATTAATGCATTCTGCAGTACCCTGGCCTGCACGATCACCTGATCTAACAACGTTACATTTCTTTCCTCTAGCATTATGTATTGTAAATCCTTAAGTTTTAGTTAAATTTTACTGCAAAACCTAAAGTGAACTGATACATTGATAGATATGCCTAACAATGGGTAGTTGAGAAAAAAATATGAAATAAATCATTGAAAGACTTTTTAGTCCTTCCCACAAACCAAAATTTTGAAGATGAACAGCAATTATTACAGTTGGTCACAGCAGCGTTCAACACAAAAAAGTCAAAACCAAAATAACCCTATCATGTTTACATTATTAGAATCGTGACAACAAGAGCTATTCAAAACAATTTTCAATTATTTTTCCGCCTATTTAGAAAAATGAGGTTGATGATGGTTACTCGAAACTGAAACGTTGTACAGGAATTCTGTTAGCGTATTTTAATAGAGAACAAAAAGTGGCAATTAGAAAGTGGTTTTAGTTTTCCAATATCTTTTCAAATAAATAAAAGAAAAAAAAATAACGAAAATCGAGAAATCTACTTTTTCTTAAATATCTCTGAAACTATCCATAATATCTAGATTTTGCAAAAGCCAACAAAAAAGTCCTATAAATAGCCAACTTTCATCCCATTTAACTGATCCTGTATCTCTTACCGTTTCCAAGATCCCTCTGCTGTGCATTCTTATCTTGGACACACTGTATATGATAGAATACACATTTTCTATTAGTATACCTTCACAACCCCGATTTGTAGAGATTACATGTGCATAGTATATGATAATAATATAATATTAACTTACCAAAATAGACATCCAATTCAAATTAAAACAATATGCAAGACTTCTCAAAACATGCACTTGGTTACGCAACACTAAAGAATTATCCCGTTTTAATAAGTTCACATTAACACCATGTACTTCTCTGTTCAAACACACATCACCTATATGAATTGCAGATTCGGTCACGTACACAACTGGTGCGACACCACCCACCGAACACTGAAAAATGCCTTCAAAGATTTCTGTCATTCGTTTTTTATCTTCTAATGTACGCATCCGATCGCAATAAATTAACTGAACATAATTTTCAGGTTTAAAGTTTTGTCCAACACTATTAATTAGTGTAACTTCACACCATCTTGTCAAATCCCGTAAATTAAATTCCCACGGTGCACCTTTATGACCAAATGTGTGCTGATCTAATTCTGACACAACACACGAATTAAATTCTATCATTTTTTCAACAATAGATTTTGGCAATGAAGGAAACTGTGATATTAAAATGTACAATAAATCATCAGCATTTAGAGGATTGATGTAAACTTGAGTGAAACGATTAAGAAAAGATTGTGGTAATCCTCTTCGTGATCCACCTTGTTTCAAAGGATTTTGACATGCAAAGAGACGAGTACCTGAATATAAAATATGTTTGTTAAAATAAAGTCTTGAAGATAATCTTAGGCTTTATCATTTTTTACCTGGTTTAACATAAAAAGTTTTGCCAAGTTCAGGAATAAAGATTTCTCCTCTATGATCCAAACAAGCATTTAAGCCTTCTAAAACAGATTGTGAAGCTAGATTTAACTCATCTAGCAAAATCCAATGCCCCTGTTTTAAAGCTTGCAAAAATGGACCATCCCTCCAAGCAAACTGACCACCTGCTCCACCTTCAACTGGTAAATCAGCACCAAATAAATCAGAGATATCCTGCAATTAAATAAACTTTATAATAAAAATGTTTTTCTTTTGTACATTATTCCTTGCTTACAGTTTGATCAGAGAGGTTAATCCGTAAAATATTATGTCCAGCAGCTTTTGCTACAGCATTAACCAGACTAGTTTTTCCTACACCTGGACTTCCTTCTAGTAGTATCGCTTTATTTAATTGTAAACCTCTTAACAATCTTAATGTGTTATAAGCACAAGTTGGTGCTTCAAATGCAAAGTTATTGTTTCTTGATGTATTATCACCCAAAGTCACATAAAAAGGTTTTATGCCAAATTTACTGTCTACTATTTCAGTGTGTAGATTATCCATAGGTGGAACAATAGTTGGTTCTAAAGTTAAATTGGATAATTGTTTCATAATAAATCCCATGCAATGATAGCCAAAGCTTTCAAGATTTTTAACACTAAAATAAGTTTCAATTTTACAGATTAATATTGCTACAAGTAGTATTAATTTATCAAACCTTTCTGTACTGGTAATTCCTGAACCAAGACTGTCCAAGAAAGTTAAACAAGCTCCATGTAAGTATGCATCAGCAACTTCAATTTTATTAACGCAAGCATTAATAAAATTTACCCATGTTAAGATATCCCTAATGCTCACTGTGAATCTGAAATAGCAACTTTGATAAACACTAGAAAAAAGAAAATGATTTTAATACCTTTTACCAATCTCCGTTTCTATAAACCAATCAATGAAATCCATAATACATTTACCAATTCCACTACGACCATCCTGCTGGTTACCTAAACTAACACCACTTTCAATATTCTGTTCAATAATATCAATAAAATCATTCCTTTCAGTGCAAGGTTCACACCAAATTTCAGTAAATCGATTTCTTAATGCTGGTGATAATTCTTTTTTACCATAATCACCACCAGGATTCATAGTACCAACAATATAAAAGTCATCATGTGCATAGACTAATTCAGAATTATCAGGATTATTTATATCAGACCCTTTTTCAGCTAAGAGTAGTGATCGTTCCGGTTCTTAAAAAGAAAACAGTGTTAAATATAAATATTTTACTACTAACATGAATTTATACCCAAAAGAGAATTTAATCGTTCCAAAACACTATCATCTGCTAAAGATATTTCATCAGCTAAGAAAACACTTCCCTTGATCATTGCCTGTATCAAAGGTCCATCTACCCATTCAAACAATTTATTTAAATCATCAGCCTGTAAAATAAGCATTCATCAGTATGAAGTAAAGAAGTATTACCTATTTACTTACAGAATGATCTCGTACAGGTCTTAAACCACCAATAAAGTCACTACTTTCAGTATGCATATGACAATTAACCGTAAATAATTCTTGATTATTATTTTCTGCAATAAGTCTACACACTGTAGTTTTACCTCCACCTGTTTCGCCAACCAATAGTACAGGTTCATGAAATTCCATTGCTTTGGCTACTAACACAGCTAACTGACGCAAATTATAAGTCCAAACAATATTCTTGTGTTTATCCTTATTAGCATGTAATTTTTCAAGAATGTGCTTTGTTACTGTAGAAGTTTTATCAGTTACTGCAAATAGATTGTTATACAAAAATTTTCACATAATGATTTAGTCTGAAAGTAAAAACTCACATGTAAACAAATTTTTAGGCAGAACTTCTCGTTTCATGTGTTTTTGTAAAACAACAGCAATCTCATTCCTTTCTTCACTTTTTCGAACTCTTCCTGCCAATAAAAGGTATCCTTCATCAGCTAGATGTTGATCCCAATCGTATAATGATTTCTTAACTTGCGCCAACCTGTACCTTTCACCCCATCGAAACAGATCTCTTAAAGTTATAAATCCATGCTTTCCTGCAAATGCAGCAGAACCTCTTCTTCTTGTCTACAAAAATCATCTTTACAGAATTTTTAAAATTATTTTATTGAAATCATACTTGTAAATCAGTCATAACAGCAATCATCTTTTTTGCATACGATGGTGGTATATCACATCTTTTATGTAAAATAAATTCTAACTCAGATGGAGGAATTTCATTAAAATGTAACTCAACAAAACGATTTCTGAAAGCACGCGAAAGCATCTTACGACCACCATAAAGACCAGGTGGATTTTGAGTTGCAAAAAGCATGAAGTTTAGATGTGCTTTTACTGTTTCTTGAGTTTCTGGTATGAAGAGTTCACGATTATCATCCAAGACACGATTCAAAGCTTCTAAAACATCAGTTGGTGCAAGATTTAATTCGTCTAAAATTATCCAATGACCTTTTCGCATGGCTTCAACTAGAAGACCTGCAATAATTTTATAAGTAGCTTTAAGTTTCAATAAAGTGAAGAGATTAACATTACCTTCCCTGAAAACTAATTTTCCTTTAGAATCAGCTATGTAAGAACCAATATATTCCTGCAAATCAGTATGTTCATGGTTGTTAATTCTTACACATTTATTTCCACTAGATTTTGCTAAATATGTAATTAAACTGGTCTTTCCCACAGATGTGTCACCCTGCAATTATTTATTAGAAAGAAAGAATTTAAGAAGCTAATATAAACTTAATCATACTTGTAATAAAACAGGTGATTTTCCAATGGAGACAACTCGTACCAAATCTTTTAGATTACGTCTCACGGAATCAGTAAGGACATAATTATTAGGTATTTCTGGTTCAATACTACCTCTTGATACCCAATAACCTTCAAAATTAATATAGTCAGATGTAGAATCATCTGGTTTTGGTTTTTCAATTGGTTGCTTTAAAATGCCTTTAATGTCTTTTGCATTTCCTAATATAAACCTATAAAATTAACAAAAATTAAAAAATAAAATATATAATACTTAAAAGACAAAACTTACTTAGCAATCAAACCTTCAACAATTTTATAAGACTGGATGTCCAACTGTGTTAGAAAACTTAAACAAAATGCTTCATACAAGCTTCTAAGAAAGACGCCACAAGGATTTCTTGCCGATATCATCAATGCACGGCATAGAGTTCTCAATGAAAAGTGCGGTTTATGTCCTAAACCATCAGATAAACTATTTTGTGCTTCTTTTCGTATATTTAAGTAGAATTTGACAATATTTTCTATTTTTACTTGTGATAATGACATGGCATTCAAATAACTATCAGCTAACAACAATAAATCTTGTTTATCAGTAAGTTCATCCACAAAGAATTCTGTAAAACGGTTTCTTAATCCTGCTGGCAGATCACGCTTACCAACATCAGTAGATGGGTTCATGCATGCAAATAATGTAAATCGTGGATGTCTTTTAATGGGCTTCTTATCTCCTCTTTCCAGTAAGCTTAGTGACCCTTTACTTCCTTCTAATAGCCCTGATAGACATTCTAAAGTCTCAGCATTTGCTAAATTAATTTCATCTAATAAAACCCAATATCCATTTTCAACAGCCTTCACTAAGCTTCCTTCGATAAAAGAAAAAGCTAAAGCATTCTTATGTTTTAGTTGCACTTCTAATTTTTGGAGCTTTATGCCAATATTAGTCCATTTTTGCAAAAAGACCACATCTTTATTCGACATCTTAGGTTTCTCTTCAGAAGAATAAACCCTAAAATTAGAAAAAAAAATTTAAAAATTACCATTTCAATACAATCAATCCCTCACCTTTTCTTTCCTACAGTAACATCTTCAATCTTTTCAGATTCAGTTAATCGTTTCATAGCAGCCTCATAGCTCTTTTGCATCATTTTTATCAAAAACATCCATTTCTGTTCATTAAAACAATAATCTAAATTGCTTAAAAACTTCTGATTGTGGTCAATACTAAAATAAGCAGAAAAAATATCCACAAATTCATTCTTGATTGGTTGTATAATAAACTTCATATCGACTGGTTTATAACCACCTAGAAGATCAGCCGAGTCTGACTGTTGGTTCATATTTATAACAATCAACTTGTAACCCAATGTATGAGCTAAATACTGAACTGCAGATGTTTTTCCAGTTCCAGTCTCTCCAACTAGTAGTACTGGTTCTTTTAAACTAACACAACACATAATGCTTTCCAATAAACATGCAGATGGACGTGTAAAGCAAAAGTTCAATCGTTTATTAGATAAGGTAGATTGCTTTCGTAAGGAAGCTCTACTACTTTTTAAGCTATTTGTAGTCAAAGCTAACCTTGGTTTATATCTGTTACAAAAATAGTCAGCTTTTTCATTGATAATTCCTAATTGGCTACTAATTTCACAAGCTAAATTTAACCTTTCATTTGCGTTCCAATTAGAACAACAAAAGATATCTATAGCATCCTGTAATACATTTAAAGCACTGTTCTGACTTGTAACATCAAAATCAATAGTTGCACGTGAACACCATTTAAATAAATCTCTTGTAGAAATTAAACGACCACCTTTACCAGAACTAGTACTGCATAACAAAAAAGTGTCAACCATACGACTAGCGATAGTTTGTAAATTGGGAAAAACGGTCTTAATAATTTCCTGAAGTTCTGATGGTGACAATGGATCGATATTGATTTGCAAGACATTTTTTTCTAAAAGAGAAGTAACATTGGTATGCTTTTTGTGGTAGCCCGTTGTAGTTAAGATTGATCTAAAAACATGGAATTATATCATTAGAAACATTATAAAATATTGTAAAAGTCACCTTTGTGTTAAAAATAACTGAAAGCCAGGAGAAACAGGGATGGAATCTCGATAACCAGGTACTGTGAGAGATCCATTTTCTAATAATGCCGTTAACACAGATGCTATATCTATGTTGGCTAAGTCAATATCTTCTAATAACAACCAACTACCTTCCATAACAGCCTTAAAAATTTAATTTAAATTTTCGCTTTATCTAATAATTTATTTTTCAGTACTTACTTGAGTTAAGACACCAGGTTGCCACACAAACTCCCCAGGAATATCAGTACATTTATAAGTTCCCAACAGCATTTTACTGTCTGTTTGATCACCTAATTGAACTTTAATAAAATTTTCTCCCAAGACACGACCTGTTTTTGCTGCTAAGTATTCTATAAGAAAAGTTTTCCCTGAACCAACTGGTCCTTGCAAGCAAACAGCTTTATTTGTTGCTACTCCCAAAGCTACTTTATGTAAGTTTGATTTTGTTGAATCAACTTCTACTAATTTAAAATGGCCATCTTTAACTTCTTGATATACTGGAAGATAAGTTCCACTTATGCATACAACATTTCTTGATGTTTCCAAAATTGTTTCTGGATCTTGCTCGATATTTACATTACTTGCATCTCTCTGGAGGACATGGTTCTTATCTTTAATTTCTTTATTTTCATATTCAGTCATGCATTTTTTAATAGAATCGTCAGAAAGATTTTTACTTAGCAAATCAATAAAGTAAGCTTCATTTATACCCAATAATATTTGCAAGCATTGATAACACAACCTTAAAAATTATTTATTAGTTGTTAATAGTCGATATTAATACGAAATAAAAAATACACCTACCATTTAACCATATCATCTTCATGATTACTAAATTTCTCAATAAAAATGGTCCATTTCCATTGATTTTTAAAATATACAGGGTAATGTTTTAAAAAGGTATAACATGCATATACAATGTCTAGATCCGTTACCGGTATGCTTTCAAAATTCCCCTCAATTTTCGATTTTTTCTTTACAGGATATTTTTCATTACAGTTTTCAAATGGAGCAGGGCACTTTCCAAAATATTTAAAAACAAAACTAAAAATGATACTTATAAATAATATTTAGTTATAGGTACCTTTTAAGTAATCATTACCATTCAACATCAGGATGTATTTTAATAATTTTTGCTAAAGCAATGCAGATTTTAACATGATCTTCATTATTATAGGGTGTATCTCCATCAACTTTAATTGCATTTATTAGAATACTCAACAATTCTTTTCGAAAATGTGTAACAACTTGCACTGTGTATTCTGGATGGAAAAGGAGATTTCCCAAAAATGCATATATAGTTTCTATATCATCTTTTGAAGCAATCTAGAAATAGCATTAATTAGATTTCTCGCATTTAGCGTTAGAAAATATATCTTAATATATCATTACTGTTAAATAATGTTTAAATTAATTGTATAAACACAGCAAAGAGGTTAGGCTTACCACTTGACTGAATTCTTGATAGAACTTTTGGAAATGTTGGTTGATTAATGCGAAACTCGTAAGTTTCTGCGAAAGTTCTGTGTGTAGTTTAAAGTTAGACATGTCTGCAACGATATTCTCATTCACAAACTAACATAATAAATAAGCACATGTGCTTAACATCAACCCAAACGTCAAAATGACATCTTTGAAAAATGCCGCTGTCGTGCTGACTTTACTGTACGTGCAGCCAACATAAGCGACATAAAAAGTATACAATAGAAAACTTAGAAATAGTCAATGAAATTAATATTAAGCTTGAGTTGGTAATTTTGGAATATCATTACAAGATAATATTGTTATAGAATACAATTACAAACCATAAATTATTCAATTTTTATAGAACTACAAGCATCCCGTCAGTTGTGCACAATAACCACAGTTACTAAACGCGTTCTAACCTAACTTCAAGGTCCTCCTTCCCAAACCTAACCTAATCTGACTCATAACCTTCATAACCTTCAATATAACAACGTGTTTTTGTATATCTTTTTATAATACAAGTGTAATAAGTTGTATAAAAATCTTATTAGACTTATTATGCAAAGATGGGTTTAGAAAAAACTCAAACCCATCGTCCAGGAGCCTTAAAACAAACTAACAAACCTCACAAGCATGGAAGGCATCGATCTAAGGGTTCAATAAGTACTTCTGCTAAAGGTAAATTATCATCATCTATCTTAAAAACTTATTATTCTAATCTTGAATATTTGTAGGAAAGGTATCTGTAAAGACTATTTCAAAAAAACAGAAACGTGAACTAAACAAAGAACAAAGACGGAATCAGGCCTCACAGATAAGACAAAACAAACGAGATGAAGTGCTCTCAAAAAAAAGATCTCTTGGGGGCTTGAATTCTGCTCCATTTCTTGGTACTAATTTAAAATAACTGAAAAAAGAAATGCTTTATTTAATTTTTATTTCAGTATGTATTCTTCCTTTAAATAAGCAAATAGACCCAAATGGTGTATTGAACTTTTTAACGCTCTGTGATGAAGAAGCTATTGTAAATAAGAGCTCTACAGGAGTTACACATATTAAGTATTTATTATATATCAGCTAAATTAAGGTATAAATAAGTTAATTTAAGGAATGTTTCAGCATACCAAGGTTTAAACAGAAATTTGCATTTGTTATTCCTACATTGGATAATGATTTGGCAATATTAGATACACTTAAAGTATGTGATACTGTTATCTTTGTTGCTTCTGCTGCAGCTGGATATGATTTTGGAGATGAAGTTATAGATAGTTGGGGAAATAATGTATTGTTAAGTAGTTTTGCACAAGTAAGTTTAGGTTAATGTATTGCGCTCTTGTTGTAAATGAACCTTATTCTAGGGTTTACCAACCCCTGTAGTGGTAGTTACTGAATTAGAGGGTATTCCACAAAAACGACGTAATGAACAGAAGCAAAACATACAAAAACTTGTAGCCAAGTGGATGCCAGATGAAAAGATTCTTACATTAGATAAAAATGTAGATGCAATTAATTTGTTGCGTAAAATCGGCAATCAAAAACGTAAAAAAGTGGTATACCGCGATCGACGACCTCATCTATATGCAGAGAATGTTGAGTACATACCTGATAATCAGGGTATATCATTTGAAGTAAAAAGATATGATGTGCCTTATTATTATGATTACATAAATTTTAGGTTCTTTGGGGACTCTAAAAGTTACTGGTTACCTAAGAGGAAATTCATTGTCTGTGAATGATTTAGTTCATCTTCCAAGTTTAGGAGATTTTCAAATGTTACAGATTGATGCACCAACTGATCCTTATGCTATAGAAAAGAAGTAAAAAGTTTTTGATTAACTGCCTGCAATATTTAATATTAAACAAGTTGTATTTCAGGAGTGCTAGTCAGGATGCAATGGATGCATCAATAATTAGAGTTCTAGAAAAGGCCGATCCTACAAAACAAGAATCTTTAGAATCGGAGAATATTCCTGATTCAATGGATGCTGAGCAGACATGGCCCACTGAAGAAGAATTAAAAATGGCTGAGAATGAACAAAAAATAAAGAAAGTTAAAAAAGTACCTAAAGGATGGTCTGAGTATCAAGCTGCTTGGATTCCAGATGATGATGTTGAAACTGTTTCATATGAAGATGAGTCGTCTGAAGATGATTCTAATTATATGGATGCAATGTCTGAAGCAAAATCTGAATATTCTGATGCAGAAGAAGAGTTTGATACCATGACTGAATCAGAGATAGGTGTTTCTGATCAGCAGTATGATCAGCAAACAGATTTAAATATAGAAAAAGAAGATTTGGAAAAGTTAAAGGCAGCTAAACTTGATAGTGCATTTCCAGATGAAATTGATACCCCACAAGATACACCTGCACATGTAAGGTTTCAGAAATATCGTGGATTGGAAAGTTTTAGGTTTGTAATTGATGGATTTTGATTGTGTGTGTTATTCATAAGTTAATCAGAACATTTGAATAGGACTTCGCCATGGGACCCTAAAGAGAATCTTCCAAGTGATTATGCAAGAATATTCCAATTTGAAAATTTTGATAGAACACGAAAAAGAATATTGAAAGACCGGGAGAATAAAGATGGAGTTTTGGTAATATTATTTTTAATAATTTATTATCACTCTTAATGAGTACTTAAATATTAAGTTAAAAATATATTATGCAACCTTGCAACTGAAAAAACAATTGAATCAGCGCATGTAGAAAGGGTATAAGCATAACCTTCTTTAGTATTCCAGGCCATCTGGCAACATGTGAAAAGAATTGACTTCGTCAAGAAATGTGCTATACCAGGTGACTAAGGTCATAGGTACGGACTTTAATTTTTTTATTTATAAATGGATTTTAGTGGAAATTAGGAATATAAATTATGATTTTTGAGATATTAAACGCTTTAATATCACTTCTGGTTTTTCCAGAAATGATATCAACTTTCTTATTTTAAGTAGGATACCCTGTATATTTTTACATATGTGGATTCTACAGAAAATTCTGAATTCAATACACTAGCTTTAGTTAGTTTTTATTTCCATAGTTACTAAAAATTCAATCCTCATAACCTCATTTTTTTTAAATAGCATTTTATTGGGCCATTAAGTTGGATGGATTTTCTGCATATTTAACTGATACCACATTTAGGTACTTTTTGTTTGACTTTTATTAGGAGAAAAGGACTTAAAAATAATTGTCAACAAATAGAGGACTTGGAAATCACATTACCTGAAATAAGAGAATGAGAAGCAAAACAAATGAAAACTAGTGTATTGGATTCAAAATTTTACATAGAATCCAAACATGTAAAAACATATCAGGCATCCCATTTAAAATAAGAAAGTTGATGTCATTTCCAATGAAACTGGAAGCTATGTGAACATGTTGAACGTCTCAGAAAATTGCATTTATTACCTATGTTATATATTTCAAATCAGATCTCATTAAAATTCATGTACAAATAAAGAAATTATAAGCCTTGGTCACCTGTTATGGTAAATTCTAGCTTTAAAAGAATACTAACCACACTATGTTAGGAAACATCATTCTGTTGTACTAGTAAAGATATTAATGTTTCTCTTGCATTTTAAAATGGTTTTTGAATATTCAAGTTGAAAAACTTATTACAATGCTCAATTTTCCACTAATCCAATGTGTCATGTGATATCAGTTACAGCATCTGAGAGGAACCATAGGCAGTTTGGGCCAAAACAAAAGAAACTGAGTGTTGTCAAATCAGACATTCTGGCATGGAACACTAAAGATGGTCGTGACTTAAGTCATCCTTTTACACATTGTAAATGTTCATTTATGTCATAGCTACCATGACTGAAAGTTCAACTTTACGCCTGGCAGGCTGTAAAACCGACAAAAAGCCTGGAGGGTTGTAAAACTGACAGAAAGCCTCTTAATGATAATAAATGATCTTTATTTAGAGAGCCAAAACAAGTTTATCCTACATGCTACCTAATAATTTTCTAATAACAAGGATTTTATGCATATTCTTAAAAAATAGTTCCTAGCGTTACAGACTCAGTTATATGTAAAAGGTACATACCTGAGACCTAAAGACAGTATACGCCTTTGGGCGAATAAAAGTCCTCCACTAACACGTCAGGTCTCAACTTCATCTGTGAGCGTAACCTTTCTTTTTCAGCCCTTGATACATAAATAACCATTTTCTTTGAAATGATGTTTTTAATATTCTCATATATTTCAAGCAAAACATGAATTTTTTTAATAAACATATTAATTTAAAAATGTTATAGCCTGGTTGGTATATAACAATTCATGTAAAAGGTGTATCTCAACTATTGTGGTCAACATTCAAAGAAACAGGAGCACCAGTTGTTGTCATTGGTTTATTCTTACATGAACATAAAATGAGTGTAATCAATACGATCTTAAAACGCACCTCAAACTACGAAGCTCCCATCAAATCAAAAGAAAGACTTATCTTTCAGTGTGGTTATCGTAAATTCATTGTAAATCCAATATTTAGTCAACATACAAATGGAAAGAAGCACAAGGTATTAGGATAATCCAATATTAAGTCTTCATAATTTATGAACATGCTGTTTTTAGTATGAAAGATTTTTCCAACCAGATTCTACAACTGTAGCTACGTTTTATGCACCAATTCAGTTTCCTCCAGCTCCAGTACTTTGTTTTAAAGAAATCAACAATAAATTGGTTCTGGTGGCACATGGTAGCTTATTATCATGCAACCCTGACCGTTTGGTTATTAAAAGGGTTGTTTTATCTGGTATATTTTATGTGGTATTCTTATTATAAATATTTAATAATTATCCATGTTTTAGGTCATCCTTTTAAGGTGCACAAACGATCAGCAGTAATAAGATTTATGTTCTTTAATCGGGAAGATATTGTTTATTTCAAACCTATTAAACTACGTACAAAGTATGGTCGAACAGGTCATATAAAAGAACCCTTAGGTTAGTATTAAATGTTTTCACCCAGCATTCAATTTATAAACCTGTTTAATTTTGCAGGAACTCATGGTCATATGAAATGCGTCTTTGATGGACAACTTAAATCTATGGATACCATTTTAATGAATGTATATAAAAGGATATTTCCAAAATGGAATTTTGAAGAATGTATTGTTAGTTGCAGTGAAAATTTATCCAGCATGGAAACATGATTGTACCTATACGATTATTTAAAAGTCGTATTAATGTTATATCTTTATTTCAATAAAAAATAATACTACAACAGAAGTTTTGTATTTAATTCTTATACCATATAAAAACTGAGAATCTATTAAATAGAAATAATTTACTGCACAAAAACAGTCATTTATAAAATTACTACTTCCTTGAACGGGTTGTCCGTTTGTTCTTATTCGAAGCGTCTTCTTCAGTACTATTCTTTAGACTTTTGCGCTTCTTAGTTTTCCCATCACCACTATACTTAGCTTCCAACTGTTTCATAAAATCATCCATATGTTTTTCTCTCTTCTCTTGCTGTTTCTGAATTTGTAATGCAATATCATCGTCACTAATATTAAGCTCTTCAGCTTCCTTTTTCTCTTGCTCCCATTTACGTCTGCGTTTATTCTTATTTTTCTGTGGTTCATTAAAGAAACAACTGTATTCTTCAACTTCTCCATTATTAACCATCTCTCTTACAATCTCGATTATGCGTGGTTCACTATCACACTCACTAAAAGGTACCATTTCTAAAATACGATCCATACTACCCTTGCTGCCAACATAAGCTCTTTTAATATCATATATTTCTGTTTCGGAGCCAATGTATTCCTTCTTGTAATTATCAATATCTTTTGTGCTAATTTTCTTAAACATTGCCCTCCAGTAATCCATCCAATTGTTGAGAGATTCCAGCTCTTCGTCAAAATCACCACAATCATCGTACACTTTTCGTTTATTAGGATCTTGAAGAACTGAATGGATTTTACCCAAGATTTTAAATTTTTCAGTAGCTACTGCTTTTCTAGCTTCTTCAACTCTATCTGGATGTACCAGCAAAGAGAGTTTATAATAGGCTTTTTTTATTTCTTTCAAGCTTGCCTTTTTCTCAACTTTTAGCACTTCATAGAAGTCACGAGTATTAAAGTATTCTTCGCACTTTTCCAATAGATCCGACATTTTGATTGCTTTACAAACTTAAGGTATAATAACTTCAAATTTATTTGCTAATAACCGAAGTAAAAAGGATAAAATGAGTTCACAGAGGTTAGAGACGCGGCAAAAGTCAGTGAAGCTTCTTGTTTTGTCAATCCTTTGTTCTTTTTAAAAATTATGTTAGTGTAGCCAACAGTTAGGAAATTTATATCCCTACTCTTTCAAATAGCAACCAACAGATGGCGCTAAAGTTTGTGGATATAAAGGTTGGTGAAACTGTAGTTTTACCAACCCTTGTAAAGTTTATTAGATTTGTTTTTATTGTTGTTAGAAATTTCTTGCAAAAAGCAAATAATTTAGCTTAGCAAGTAAATTATTATAGGTAATTTTAATTGAAATTAACGATGTAAAATAAATAAAATATGGTAGAAGAAAGGGTGATCAAATAATTATGATTAAGGTCCGTAGAATAATTGTTTCTCAGCACATGATTGTTATTTACAAACATTAATCATGATTCATCATCTACAGATATTTAGAGATATTTAAAACTCATTTGGACAATTCAGCGGTTTTCGTTCGTGCCACTATTTACTGACCAACAGTGTTGGGCATTATCTAGAGTGTTTTATCTAAATATATTTTTTAAAATCATTTTTTATCTGTATCGAAATTTAAAAACACGTTAGATATTAGACTATTTTTTTTAATTTTAAATTAAATTTGAATTTTAATAACCTCAAACTTATACCCAACTAACACCATCACGTAATTATAACGTAATATTTTCGTCACCACTTACGTCACTCGACTTTAGTTTGTGACGTAATATGTACTTAAAAAAGACGTGCAAATGTCACTAAATTTGACGTCGTTGGACAGACGTTTCTCGACGTCGAACATACCAAAACGTGAACGTACAAGATACGTAATTTAATATTATTAAAACGATTAATCAGACTAGCAAAAAAGGTACGAAATTAATAACTGTTTCTTTTCAACAAATAAAACGCAACCGAATACAAAATCAAACTTAAATTATTACGAAATGAGTTAAATAATTATTACAGCCACAAAAAGGTCTTACTGCACGAAAATTATTTAAACTATTATAAATGAAATTTAAAGAAATACTTAAAACGTCGGAATATATTAGGGCCGCCTGACACGGTGTTAAATTTGACGTCAAAATTGACTATAATTTCGTCATAAAAATTAAAAATCGTGTTAATTCTGCGTGTAAAAAACATGTTCTAAATATTCCCTTATCAAATTTTTAAATGCAGTTTTGACGTTAAATGTGCTGTATGCAACGATGTCAGATTTTTATGACGAAAATGTGGTCAATTTTGACGTCAAATTTAACACCGTGTCAGACGGCCCTTAGAGAACTACTTTCATTGTCAAAATATTGAGAACTACTCTGAAAATCATAATTCGTTTCCTTTTATAACCTTATTTACCACCCACGATAAGGGATTGTTTCCTAGTATATGTGGTGCCGAATGTCTTATGCGTTTTACAGAATTATACTAGGTGATCCTTTTTAAAAGTACATCAGTGCTGCACCTGCCTAGAAAAAATAACTTTGTGTTCCCTTGAAATCTCACGAAGGCTTTTTTACTGGTAACTAAAGCCCAATGCACACTACGCGTGCAATTATTGCATGCAATCCATTTGCATGCGTTTCCACCATTTACACCATGCTTCTCGTCAATGCGTTGGCACCCCACGTGCTGACGCACGAAATTAGAACTTGTTTGATGTTTTCCTGCATTTCTAGTGGAAAGCTTGGTGTTTTTATTCATACCAATCTAAAATAACAATGTTGATATTGCTATGGAAAAAAACTGCAAAGGTTGGGTAGGTTCGTTGGGTTAGAATGTTTAAAACTGTGGTTTAAAGTCTTTTCGTTTTCATTTTAACGTTTGCAGTAGTATTTGACTAGGGTTGCCAGATCTCCTATATTTAATAGGAGTCTCCTATATTTAACTAAAATCCCCTATCTCCTATTTACTATTGAATATAGGAGTAAATCTTCTATATTTTTCTGTTTTCTATTATAATTTATAATAATTAACAAAAGAATAGAGAAAAAAAACCAACTTATTTCATATTTCAGATTTAAATTTTCGTTTATGTGATTGTTGCCTAACCAACATTTGATTGTTTGTTTGATATTAAAAGGACTTTTATTTATTTAAGTAGGCTTAAATAAGTGTTTGTTTATGTTTTTTATTGTGGAAATAAAGTTGTGTTTGTTATTTCTTACAATAATGTTTAAACTATCTTGCGTTAATACAAGTTAGAAAATTTTCACGTGATCTCCTATATTCTCCTATATTTCCTCATCTTATCTTCTATTATTTGCTTTTTACAATCTGGCAACCCTACATTTGACATGTGATGTTCTTGAATTGTGCAGGTTTTTTTGTGTAGTGTAATTAATTATAGACTCATATCAACTGATATTAATATATTATTCAAAAAATGATTCACAAGATCGCGCCTCTTTCAAAATAAAAAAACGCATGTAACGTTTTTATTTTTATTCTGCTAAATATTGCCAACAGATTAAAAACCTTATTAAACCATAAAATCCTAAAGAAGCTAGCAGCACGCGCAGTGTGAACAGGTCCATGCTTCTTCACGCAGCTTCAACGAAATGCAGAAGAAACGCATGCAATAGTTGCATGCGTGAGCACGCACGTGGCACGCGTAGTGTGAATTGGGCTTAACAAATATTTCTTTTCAAGGCAATTTCTAAATGTTGTGCAACATTTATTAAAACTATTTCCAACAGTATCTAATATTCGTGGAACGAACGTGACGATAGAAGATTTTGACAGTATGCACAAATTTTAAGAATTTATAAACAAAATTACTTACTATTGGACTAGTAAAAGCTATTTATAAAAGACCTGTACAATTTCTTTTTTGAGTAGAATTTTGTCGTCACCGGAAGTATTCTTTAAAATCTGGTATGAGATTTGCCCTTTATAATAAATGTACGGTAAACAGACCGTTACTTCCCCTACTCTACTTTTTTCCGTC
Source organism: Ignelater luminosus (assembly GCA_011009095.1). Classification (NCBI taxonomy): domain Eukaryota; kingdom Metazoa; phylum Arthropoda; class Insecta; order Coleoptera; family Elateridae; genus Ignelater; species Ignelater luminosus. The sequence continues at coordinate 548,139 of VTPC01091012.1, read as the reverse complement.
TTGCGCATCTATTGTTTTTTCTTCCAATTCCTTCCATTTAAACGTCAAAGAAAATTAACGTCATTTGGGTTGTGGTGCAGGTGACAATGGACATCTTGAGTGTGCAAAAATGGCAAAAGTGAATTAATAACATTTAAATACAATTCTGTTAGGAACAAGTAATCGCAATCGCACAAGAATACATCATTTCGTTATATTATTTTACCAACTTGGGTAAGAGTTATATTATTGCATCATATTTTCTGAGGAAGCAAATTTTTAATTGTTATTGCTCTTGTAAGTTCGCCATATTTTGAATGTTAAATACCCTACTAATTATTCAACGACGATTAACTTACATTTTTTTATTTAATTCGAGACATTTCTAACCTTTTTCCTTATTTATTTGCAGCACACTCAAGAGTCCGTGGAACCCACCATGAATTGTAACAATTGCAAGGCAAATTTCACAACAGGATTCCTATGTACAGCATGTAAGGATTTTAGCTTTTGTAGTCGATGTTTTGTAAAGAAAGAACATCCACATGTAATGAAAAATACTGCATTGGTATCACCAAGTACTTCTAGGGACCAAACACAAACATGTAGTGATCATCCTATTCGTCATTTTGTTCAGGGTTTATCTCGTATTTATCGAAGTTTTACTGGCTCTCAGCAAGGAGCTTGTCAGTTTATTTTTACGCATATTGTAGAAACAAATTTATCATGTAATTGTATTGTTTGTAAACAAATGTCAGCCATATTTGAAAATCATTCAAAAAAGTGCCAAATTCCTGGATGTTCTTTTGCGGATTGCCCACTTATAAAGGAATTATTTGATAAACGTAAAGCAACTGCTATTAGGAATAGCATGACGGAAGCAAATGCCATACAAAAACTGATGGAAATACGTGTGGCCATAGAAACTGCTCAAGCTGGTAGTACTTCACAAATTGCACCCACTGCTGCACCAGAGGTAACTAGTGTAACACGTCCTGGAGTCTTCAATCGAAAGTTTGCCATTCAGCGTTGTATTCGTACTCTTGAACATGCTTATCGTTGTACCGATGCAAATTGTATGCCAATTAGTTGCCAAAAGATGAAACGTGTATTAGCGCATATAAAAATATGTAAACGTAAGATAAGCGGTGGCTGTGTTGTTTGTAAACAGGTATGTGCATTATGTTGTTATCACGCTAAGAATTGTAATGAAAGAAAATGCACTGTACTTTTATGTACATATATCAAGCGTAAATTACGAGCTATTAATGCGAAACAGCTTGCGCTTAAAAAGTGATAAGTTTAGTTTGTAGTTCTGGTTCTGTACTGAATTTTACTTGTTTTGAATTTTTAAACCAAATCCTTTTAATTTTAAGTTTGAACGTATCGTATATCAATTGCTATATCGTTTGCTGAAAATACATCCTGTTATTAGATTTAGTATTTCGTTATGTAAAATAAAATGTAAAGAAGATTAATAAAGTTAACTTTTGTATATTTTTTTTTGTTTAATTGTTTTGCCTTTTGATGATTTTGATGTAACACAAAAGATAGAAAACAGCTGCAGCTGTAACTACAACTTTTTACCTTGCACTAAATCTATCAAAAATATTAAATAAGTAATACACTGGACTATGTAACTTTTACAAATTTTATGTAATTACTATGATATATGTATGTACAAAGATAAACCAAGTTTATCTCATGTACAAATTAAATAACAAGTTGATCAAATAAATACTACATATAACTCGTGTTTATCTCGCATATTTCTAGTCTTAATTCAAAACATCTATTTTTGTCATAGCTTTAATAACAAATCGGTTTATAGAAAACCTTGCTATAATTCTATAAATAACCGTTCTATAGTCACTTGTGACAAAAGATTTTAACAAAAATTTGTTAAATATTTTAAGTTAATGCTAAAATACTATTTGATCGAATGTAAAATCTTAAATTTATATAATTTATATGTGAATTTGAGCAATGTGATTGCCATTTACTGATATTTATTGAAATCAACATTGTATTATTGAAAAGGCTTCAGTACATAATATTATTTCGAATAAACAAGCTTTGCCCATGTATGCATCATTATTTTCAGTCAGTATTTAAAAGTATATACAATTTTAATTATTTTTGATTAGTTAAATTTTCCTTGTGATGGATATCATCAGAAGAAAATGCAAGAAGTTCTCAGATGTTGAAAAAAATTATTGCCAGTTTCCTACACAGCAAACTGAAATTTCACAAAATCTAAATTTTACTGATAAGTAATAAGATAGCACTTCTGTGATAAGTTCTTGACCTATTTGGAATTAATTGGCTTTTCTTAATGTTATTAGTGACAAAATAAATTTGAATTTCTTCTTTCTTGACCAATGTCAAGGAAAAATTTTTTACAGGTTAATATGTGTAGGAAAATTTCTGACCTCAAACAGGAATCATATCTGCATCCTTTGATTAACTAACGTGTCCTAAAACACCAGTTATCTAGCAACATATGGATTCAAAAACTTGTTTTTATTACACCACACTATTAAGTAACAAAAAGCAAATGTCATAATTAATTTTTTATTGTTATAAACGTCAGAAATATTAGAAAATATTTTCAACTGAATATTGAATAGTGTGAATTGAGCTGCTAATGTAAGTTGTTAGGTTACGTAGAATTGCCCATTCTCTGTTGTTTCTTTGCTACTATTTTGACTTTCTATTGGCAGTTCAATTTAAAATTAAATTATTCAACTAAAATTGTTTACATTCATCTGTTATGTATCTAAAAGAAGCTCTAAAACAATTGAAATGCTTTCATTTACTTGGATAAAGCAATTTACATTAATCACTAAAACAAGATGTTTTTCGCTATAACTTTAGATCAGTGAATTTGAATTTTGTCTTCAGTAGAAGAGTGCCAATATCATTCCCTGTCCAATGCTGTATCGCAAGTGGTAGTGTGCCACTTAAGATTTTGAGTTTAGATGTGCTGGCGTGGCATCTATGATTGAGTTAATTGTGTATTGAAACATTCTCCTCCATCTCTAAATTGCAGTTTCTTTTTCTTATTTTATTTGTTTACAAGATATTAAGAGTGGGAAGTTTTTAAATGAACAATGTATAGGATTTGTCATATTTATTTTTTCACGTTCGTGAAAAAAAGTGCAACATTTTTCATTAATTTTCGTTTATAAAGGATGCGTTTGTTTCATCGCGATAGAAGCGTGAAAAAAAGTGCCATAACGGTTCATTTTTTCACGCATTTGAGTGAAAAAAAGTATCATAACGTGTCATTTTTTAACGCAAAATATTTAAACACAGGAGGCTGCCACTGGCATTTGTCAGAAATTAGAACGCATTGATGTGACGCATCGAGAAAGCCGTTATTGAAGTAGGTAGTTCTTGATTTTTATTACGAACGTGAAAAAAGTTTTGTATGCAATTCGTGAGTAAATTACTTTTTTTCACTTGGCGGATTTGCGCACTCGCCTACGGCTCGTGCGGCAAACTTTCCTTCTCGTGAAAAAAAGATACACTTTACTCACTTGTTGCATAAATAACTATTTAAATAATAATAAAAGTGAGGATATAACAAAATTAATGTAATCTACATAATCTATCATGCCATGATTTTGAGAGAAACCAAAAATTAGCTTGTTTAATTATGTTAAGCAAGAAATCCTAACATTGCATCATGAATTTGGTAAAAAAAAAGTTTACTGGAAAACAGCATATATCTCATTAGAAAAACCTTTTCTGTTAAATTGAATATATTAGATTGATTCTGTGATGTAACACGTTCTCCATTTAAAACAATGTTATTTTGTAGACTACATTCAAATCAAGACTTTGTAAGTTAGCATATGCTGCATAGTAATGAGCAATCAGTAAGTGGTAACATTTGTGTCATAAACTTCCTGGATCATTGACAGCAACCATTAGTGATTTGTTGGTTACTGAAATTGCACTTTCGTACTCTTTTGCCATTTCTCGGTTTAATAGTTATCCAAGAGCAAACAAGCAATTAGTGGTAGATGCTACAGCATGTAATCATGATTACTGTTCCTGGACACAAGTAGAAAGTTTCATCTGAAAATAGCATGCTATTTTTAAGATATTGTAAAAGCCAAGAATTTTAAATGAAATTTTCGACATCTTGTATGTTGAGAATAACCGCTTTCAAATAAACTTTCTAAGAATCAGGTCTTATGCACTGAAATTGTCTTACTTTATATATGTAATCACTTTGTATATTTTTTGTTAACTTATGAATAGTGTAACGTGGTTTTAGACATCAAATTTGAAAATAACTTTCATCAAAATCGTCCCTTTACTATTGCGCATATAAAATAAATGTACACATATTACCCCACCAACACTGCCGCCAGTACAAACAACATGAGTGAGGAATCGGTGAAAGACAAAAACTTAAAACCACTTATGTTTATGAATTAGTATGTTGGCTTTATTAGTGCTAGTAAACTTCATAACACTAAAGCATATTTATTTATATACATATAAGGATGTAAAGAGGAATACTTCAAAAAAAATGCCAATTATTAAAGCACAGCTTCTCACATGATATTATGCAAAGTGAGCTAAATGAAATAAATAGGTAACTAAAATAAGGAAAATATAAATAAAGCAAAACAAAGAAAACAGAATTTTCTCCTGATTTCAGATACCTAATCAATATCTCTAATACTTTTTGAGATAATCAAGATCGAAAAATGTTTTTTGTTTTGAATTTTATCATTATCATGCTTGCATTGTCACTGGTTGTTTTTGTGTTACTGCTTTATATCTTTTTATTATTCATTTTAAGATGAAAATTATTTTCGTTTTTACACATTTTTGAAATAACTTTATGTACATACTAAAGGCACTTTGTTTATTCATTACGAGCTCTTCAAATTTATTATTGACAGAGATGAAGTATCTGTATTACCATTTATGTAACAAAAATAAAAGCATTCAAAGTGAATAAACGAACACAGATTAGATATAGCATACTTGGTACTGTTGGATTTGTCTCTTTGAATACATTAAAAACATGAAATTATTTTTAGTAGTGCAGATAGCCAGAGGAACTTTCTATGATAACTATCCTTCTTTAAAACTCTTATTTCTAACTATCTTTAGATAAAAATTAGAAATCTGCAATATGAAATAGTACTTACTATCAAATGTTCCAGCTTAAACAAAGAGAAGTTTTTAATTTATCCTCCAAGTAAAACATCTCCTTCCTCCCTTAGGCCCATTTGTCAAGATGCAAGATTTTATACATTTTGTTGGGCAGTTTTTCAAGGACGCAAAATTGCATCGTTGCAAACAGAAAAAAACCTTTTCAAAAAACTGTACAATATATTGTGCAGAAAATTTTAAAACTTGTTCTATTTTTCGTACAAGATCTGCGCCTGGATCGGCGCAGAAGAGCTATTTGTGAGTAGTGGGCGTGCACTAGATAAACTTATCAATTAATAAAGTATGAGCTGCTGCATTTTCTAAATCAGTATCACTATCTTCTGACATAACTTTTAACAGTTTTATTTACAACAACTATTTTCAAAGCACAATACTTATCCTACTTAACCTCAAGATTTTCCTAAACAAAAACAAAGTGGTTTTGACATTTGAAATAGCCACAGATAGCCAACCCACACCTTGCACCAATCTTAGTACACAAAATATTACTCAATATACTAATAGTGCGCATGCTCATTCGTAAGAATTTGTATAAAATTTAGCTACTGTTGCAAACAGCCAATGTAATAAAACTTGTAAAAAATTGTAGTTTTTGTATGCAAATTTTTGTACAAAAAAATGTACAAAATCTTGCATCGTGACAAACAGGCCTTAGAAAAATATGTCTTTGGCTTGCTAAGTATAGCACAAATGAATATTAGTTCCAAGAGAACAAAAAGAAAAACGTCATTAAATTTCAACAATATGTAAAACTTTAGCAATCAAGCATAAATAAATACTGGTATTAACAATCTGATAGCATTAAGCTTTATTTTTTAATAAAAGGTGTCATTTAACAAAAATCTACATAAATAAAAAATAATTTAGACAGCGGTAAAGAAGATATCAACTACTAAATTATTTTATTGGTGCACCTTTCATAGATTTACTCTGAATGATTCCGCCATTTTTAGTCAATAAATTATTACCCTGCCACTGAGCAATACATTCAGAGTTTGTTTTCAAATCAACTTGCAGTTTTTCCCACACTTTCTTTTTTGGATTTAACACATCATCTGGACTTCCACTTTCATAATTTTCAATAAAAATTCGTTCACCTGGTACAGCACCTTCTGGTGGGATTAAAGCTTCTACTTGTTTTGGATCATCACTATAATAAAAATCAGATTATAAGAATAAACATTTAAAACAACTACCATAATATTCCTTACACTGAAGCACAGAGAACCATCCCTTGTGATTCAATTCCTCTCATTTTTGCTGGCTTTAAATTGCATAGTACAACCACCATACGATTTTCCATTTCCTCTATTGGAATGAAGTTTACTAGACCACTTACTACAGTTCTTGGTTTTTCTTCTCCTAGGTCTATCTTTTCTACATATAAGGCATCAGCATCAGGATGTCTTGAAACCTCTACTATTTTACCCACTCGAATATCTAAACGTGATGGCAGAATTTCATCAGTTACTGCAGTTATTCCACCTTCTAGAAATAATTAAATGTCAATACCATGCAAATAATAGATTAATTTCACACTGATTAACTGATCTTGGTCACTTACTTTGTTTTCCAGGGACAGGATAAGCTCGGTTAGCCAACTGTTTCAATTTTGGTTCTTCAAAAGCTTTTCTAATAGGATCTAACAGTTTATTAATGTAGACTTCAACACCAGCTTTTAAATCTCCTGGGTGTAGTTCTTGTTTACTAAATGCCTCTTCTACAGCTTCATAATTATCATAAAGAATATCACCTCCATTTTCAGCACTTCTTGGAATAACAAATTTCTCACTCTTATTTAATAAGGGAAATATTACATGTTTAGTAAATGACAAAACTCCATTATTTTCGATGTTCCCTGGTTCACAAAATGCTTTTTTCAGCTTCTTTTTAACATTTGCTGGGGAATCTAGTAAATCTATTTTACTTTCATCCTCTGATGAAGACATCTTTCCTCCTGTTAAACCAGGAACTACAATTGAAAGTGTATTTATATTTTTGTTTATCTACACAGATTATTTACAATTTACCCATAGGATTCATCAAATGACCTCGTTTTTGGTATCCAAGTTGAGGCAGGTATTTCTCAGCAAATGTAAATATTTTTCTTTGATCAATACCACCAAACTGCGCATCAACTTTCAAGTACTCTTCATCTAAGGCTTGCAAACCTGAATAAAATATTAAACAATCTGTTTTTTTTTAATATAAGTTGAGTTCTTACCTGGATATAATAATCCACTGAGAAGAGGATGTTCTACCTGTTTGACAACTTCTGCACCAGCTTTTTTAGCGTCGTGTTCAGTTATAACAGAACTTAATTTGTATACATCCAAAGTATATTCTTTTGTCAGCTGATAGTCAGTACCTTTTACAAACTTTAATTTATCAAGTGGCACACCTATGGATTTCAACATATTTTTAATAGAATGTTCATAATATTGCACACGTAATTCTAACAATTCCCATGGGGCCTTCATATTGTCCAGGTAAGCGTGTAAGTCAGCAAATAAAATAGTTACTTCTGCACCAGCTCTTAAAAAGTCAGCTATTTTTGACATAGGCACAAAATATGCAACATGGGGTTTGCCAGTTGTTGCAGTTCCCCAATAAATCCTTAAGTCACGCTCCTTCAAAGTTGATTTTATTTTGTCTTCTCCTAGAACTTCTTGTAAATTACGACTTATAAAATAATATTTATCATCTGGTGAGAGTTGTACGTCCCCGTTTTCTAAGACCATTTTCGCTTTTAAGTATGATGAAATATCACTGAAAATTATATATCCATATGGGACTGATCTAACCTTATATTGAGTAAATACAAATGAGACAAATCTTACCAATATTTGTTGGTAATAATGCTGGTAAAGCAACTTTAAGTGTTTTTAGTGTAAATTAGTTTGTAATAAGCTATCTAAAAACTATGATTGTATTACAATTATAATACTTCTACACCGCTTCAACACCTTTTTGCAAGTGACAGATACGCGTAACAGCTGACAAGATATTTTCTGTGGTTAACAGATTAAAATACTTAAAACAGCAGTGACTTTTTTCTTTCTAGATATATTTGATTCTTCAATTGGCAACACGAAAACTTCTTCAACAGCTTACAACTGCAAAAAGACAAAAAATCTAGAATGTTAAATCCAGTTAAATCTTTCTAACCTATAATAAATGCCTATAAATTTATGAAATTTACTACGTGAAAGCATAACAAAATATTTCAACATGACTCAAACATTTCCGACCGATTGGGATATCGATGAATATTACGATGAAACAGAACCCGAAGAACATTGGCAATTACGTAGAGAATTCATGAAAATCCATAAAGATAAATTTCCAGAAGATTATTTAGTAGCATTAGCGAAAGCTTTTACAAATATAGAATTTATGGGTTGCATGTAAGTATTTAATAACATCTTATATTACATTTGTACTATAAAACTCTAATTTTAGTTATCCTGCACCACTAATGATTCGTATTGCTGAACTTTCTAAAGACGTTGCAAAAACATACAGAGAAATTAAAAAGACGAAACTGCAAAGAACATTTGTTAGTGCTTCTAATGCAGCAGAAAGCAAAGTTTCTGGTAATGGATTGAATTATACTCCATTGAAAATTTAAACTAAACCGAAATCTTTTTACAGGTCGACGTAAAACTGATCAAGGAAGTTATAAGAGTAAATAATTATTTAGTATTGAACCTTTCTAAATTAAGCAAACATAAGTAAACTTGAAATGTGTAAATATGGGAAATAAATATATTTAAAATTTCTTTATATCTTTTAACAATACATCAAATACGAAAATAATTTATAAACTAAAGTAAAGAAATTAATTTAAAATTTACAAATATTAGCTACTTCTAACAAAACAATTCAATTAGAACAAAAAATATAATTATATATAAAAAATTAAAAAACATTATGTCACTTATCACTATTACTATGTAATCCCTCAATTGAAACGCTAAGCTGCTCCAACCTTTCTATGAGTTGACTCATTGTATTGCGAGAGTGCCTTAATCCATCTTCACTTAATGAAGGATCATTAGATGCACCCAGGTCGAAATGCAATTTAGCCAGTTTTTCTTGCTGTTCACGAATGTTGGTCATTTGTTCCATAGTACTACCACTACCAAATGCTCGTAGTTTCCCAGAATGAAAGTCAGCCAGAAGTCCTAATAGAGCTTGTTCCATATGTCTTACATCAGGAACTTCAGAAAGAAAACAATGGTGTCGAGCAGTTGTATTAGCTGAATCTAAGGTGCACAGTTGGATGATGGATGACAAATAAAAAATTAAAAAAACTAAATGAATAAACACATAAATAAAATAATTAAAAATATGTTTAAACTTAATAAAAATTAATAAAGTTAATTAAAATAATTAGTAAAGGATTTAAAAGCATAAAGGGCAAAAATGTTTAAATAAGTAAACATGTAAGTGCCTGGTGATTCAAATTTTTGTGTTAATAGGTGTTATTTATTTTATACCTTTATGTGGATTTCTAGGTCTAACACTGCTGGTTTTGCTGTAATCTTTACTTGGTTTCTTCTCATTGATATAAAATAGTTTTGATTCTGAACTTGCACTTGTTCCACCCACTTGGCCACGACGTGACACTGAACTGTGACTTGTTGCACCTGATGAAGATATCTAAAACAATGTATTCATAGCTAATATTCATCAAAAGTAACTCTTTTTCATTTAAATCACCTTGTTACTTCGAATTGGTGATGTGACTTTTCCTTCATTTATATTATAATCATCTTGAGCTATACTATCATCATTTTCACCATCTACATCACTAGGCACTAATTGTTGCAATTCACACGTTTCACCAACTGATTCCATTTTAATGTATAAATATTAATAGGTTTTTAACATAATGCAGTACTAAAAATTAATGTATACTCCTAATAACTAATGTTTACTTTGAAGGTTTTGGAGCAGAAGTTTGTAGGTTAATCAGTAATGGCGTCTTCTAATCAAAGGGCGTTCACTCAAAAATTATCAAAGTAAATATAAATAAACACCAGAATTTTTAAAGAATTTGCTATGTTGTAAAATTTTATATTTTAGGCAGCATGCAGCTGATGTTAGAAGGAATGTCGCATGCCACACCTCCAGCAAAAGTAATTATATGGTATCATCAATTACTGTAAGTATTTTTCTATACTAGATAAGATATTTGAAAATTGAATAGATGATTCGGTATACCGATGATTCAATGATATATATCAATACGATATCCATTTTAGTGGTGGATGAATGATGCGGTTGAACCTATGGACTACGAAGATTTCTTATGTCAATATCAGTTACTAATTGATCGAGATCCATTGAGGACAATGTTGGATTTTCCTTATGGAGATGTAGAATTAGAAATTATTAAAAGACCAATACGCACTTTAAAGCCTTGTATTCCAGAGGAGAATATGTAAGTTGAGGTTATATGGTTTTGAAATTATAATCATAAAATAAATAGCAAGCATCAGTACCCAAGATAAATGAAAAAAATGACGTTTTAGTGAAAACTTACCACCACATGTACAAACATGCATAAGATGTTACACTTTAGACTGGCATGTAGTACGTTACCAACATCGGTCATTAAGTAGTAGTGCTGGAAATAGGCAAAATATACCAAAACCACTGTATCCTAGTCCAAGGCAAGAATTTGAAGTTGATTTTCAGCCAACACCTTCTGAATCAACTAGTGAATTAGGTATTTTGCTACAAATATACAGTTACAATTTGCATAATAATGTACCATAAAAAATTAATCGAATCTGCATAACCTATAAAATGAAAAACATTTGTCTGCGATTGCAGATTATATGCAGCTATTCTAAATCATGTCAACATGACAAATATACAAATCAGTAAATTACCAACATGTCTTTCATTTCATGAATTATGCAGATTCGGTTACTTTCTGATGGCACTTTATGTGAAATAAAGTAGGTAGAGATAATAATGTCTCTTCCTTATTATTAAAGGAATGTGCTCCTAATTCTAATAAAATTCTTTGATTAGTTTTTAAAAAGTATTTTATACATGTGTATATTTTAAGCTGATTTTGTGTAGATAATAATCCATTCTGTTGATATCTTTGCTATTACCAGGGGTTGACTGGGGCACATTTGCTGGGATGGCAAGGCTTGTCCCAGGACCAAGCATCTTGACAATGTTATTACTCAAGAAGTAAAATATTCTTGGGACGTGGGGTGCCACAACATTCCTGCACCCCAATCCAGTCTGCCCTGACTATTACTCACTTTTTATTGTATCTCTTATTGTTTTTATTTTTTTTTTCCTTTATAAAAGATATAGCATCCATTACAAGCAGTAGTCGTCAAAGCATAGCTTCATCCACATCACTTTCATCATGTGGAGATACATTAACACCTCGAAATTCATGGGCATCTCTTGACTTGAGACATTCAACAGGAGATCCATTAATACCAGAGATTTTAGACCATGCAACACCAGAGGCTTTTGATCAGTTAAATGAAAGTCGTCGTCAGGTTGATAGACAAGAAACAATATTTTCATTATGTCTGCCTCCTACAGAAGTTGATGGATCAGAACCTGTTGAACGTAGATATATTGCAAATCCTCCTGTGGAACATTTGGGACATAGAATTCTTGTTAGATGTTTACAGCTTAAGTATGTACAAAATATTATAGACAATGTGGACCTTGGGGGTACAACAAACTATCTGTCTCTTTCTTATCAATTACAAATCATACTTTTCATTTTTTAATTGTATTAGTAATTAAAATAATTTAAAAATTAATAAAGGAAGCAGAAATGTGGTTTATAATTTATAAGAAAGAAAGTTTGTTGTATCACGCACATGTTCTCTAAACACCATTTGATTATTAACCCTGTTCTTTTAGGTTAGATATTGAAGTAGAACCTCTTTTTGCCTCAATGGCTCTATATGACGCAAGGGAACGCAAAAAAGTTTCAGAAACATTTTATTTTGATTTGAATCCAGAAAATCTGAAACGAATGCTAGGTGGTCATGTTCCATACAGTGATACAAGTACATTAGCAAGAGGATGCGTATTCAATATATCATATCCAAGTTCCGATCTTTTTTTGGTTGTGCGTCTAGAGAAAGTTCTTCAAGGAGATCTTAATGAATGTGTGGAGCCATATTTAAAAGATGACAAGGTAGGAATACTTTAAATAGTGATTATTTGATTTTCATTTTCATTTCCATATAGAATAGAGATAAATTGAAAGCAAATGCAGTAGCAACTTGTGAGCGATTAGGAAAGTACAGACAAGCATTTGCTTGGACGGGAATTTATTTAATGAATGTCATAAATGGTGGAAACTCATTAGAAAGAGATAGTGATAGAGACTCAACTGGTACCAATTCAAGTACTAACAGCTTAGAACGTAAATCCTCAAGTAGTGGTTTAGAACAATTACGGCGGCGTGCTACTGATATGGGCAGTTTAACACGCAGAGGATCTCTAGAAAGACGATCTGAAAAAAGACGTTCTTGGTCACCAGATCATTTAGCCAGTAGTTTGGATTCATTTAGACCCATAACGCTAACTGTTTCATCTTTCTTTAAACAAGAAAGTGAAAGATTCCGAGATGAAGATCTTTACAAGTGCTTATTGGAATTGAAACGTCCTAACTTAATAATGAAAAAATTGAAATGTATTCCAGCTAGTTTAAAATTGGATATATCACCTTGTCCAAGTGAAGTTAAACATTGTTTAACAACTGAATTGGAAAAAGTTCATCCTTATCCTGATGATAAAAGTCGGCCGATTAAAGAACTTTTAGAATTTCCTGTGAAAGAAGTACTAACACCGCATTATATATATCGTAATTTGTTATTTGTTAGTCCAAAAGAACTTAATTTTTCAAATCGGCAAGGTTCTGCAAGAAATCTAGCTGTACGTGTTCAACTTATGGCTGGTGAGGGAGAACAACATGCTCTTCCAAGTATCTTTGGAAAATCTAGTTGCCCTGAATTGGCAACTGAAGCATATACAGCAGTTACATATCATAATAAATGTCCTGCTTTTTATGATGAAATCAAAATGAAACTTCCTGCTGCACTTGGAGATAATCATCATCTATTGTTTACATTTTATCACATCTCATGTCAGAAAAAACTTGAACAAACATCAGTGGATACTCCTGTGGGATATACGGTAAATAGATTTAGTGCATTAGTTTATAGTTTACATTGTTTTTATGTTTCTACAATTACAGTGGCTTCCTTTGTTACGTGATGGTAGATTGGTATCTGGCGAGTTCTGTCTTCCTGTTATGTTAGAACCACCTCCTCTTAATTATAGTTACATTCCTGCTGATGTGTGTTTGCCAGGAACGCGTTGGCTTGACAATCATAAAGGATTGTTTACTGTATGCCTTGACACTGCATCATCAGTTCATACTCATGACCCACCTGTTGAGAGATTTCTGTCTGCTTATGACTATGTTCAAACTGGAGTTGTTCCTGCTCGATTAGGTGAAGCTGGTCTTGAAAATGAACTAAGGTAAATCTTGTATCTTAGAGATTTGCACAAGTATTGTGTGTAACAACATGCATTATGGTATGTAAAGATATCCGGGTAGAACCTCAACAACTTTGACTTTGCACATTAACATATCTCGATGATACAAATTTGATAGATAAAGTATGTGAGGGTACAAGATGCATACACTTGAAAACAAAAGCTATATTGTTGTTTTCTTTTTTGGGATGTGTTTGAGAATTACACAAGTATGATAGGGATAACAGTATTGTCAGAGAAATGGTTGTGTCCAGGAACAGTAATCGTAATTACTGTGCTGTCAGTATTTATGATTACATACTGCCAGTAATTGCTCTAACCTAAAAGTGTCAGGATGGTGTTTGATCTGTATGATTTATAAAAATGTGGACGAATTTTGTAATTTATGTTAATATCCATCACAGATTTGAAAAACA
>VTPC01091012.1:507568-533967 GCA_011009095.1 Ignelater luminosus | reverse complement strand
ACCTGCTTTTCTTTATATAAAAATCAAATTCAAGTGCGACTTATATCCAACCTCAATACAAACAGCAGCAGTACACAAAGGTGCTTTTTAAAATGCTGCTTGCAGTGCTGATAGCAAATGAATCACTGATGGTTGCTGCCAATGACTCAAGTGCTATCACTTGCTGACTGCTCCTGCACACAATCAATGTAATTTTCAAACACATTTTAAGGGTGATGGGGAAATATTTCGTAAACATAACCGTAGTTTTAAAGGATATTTAATTAGTAAATATAATATTTATTATAGTAGATCTATTTTCTAAAAGTTGGCAATACTCATAAATTACGATGTAAAAGGGTAGATGTTACCCTCTCAACATTTCCTTCCATAAACACTCACTAACCAACCAATCTTTACTGCTTTCCATTCAACTAAGAAAATTGCTCTAGAGTACTTTGGAAGTGTTCTCTTCTTGTTTGGTGGCATTCCAAAGTATACGTGTTGCCCCTTAATCTTTTCTGGAGCACCTTCCCTCTGTCCTTTCAAGCACTTGCTGAAAACGAAGAGTAATATGCACATTAAGTTTTTTTCTGTACGTCACTAGACAAGTGAGGTTAGTTTGTAGTGTGTAGTTCAGATTATGTAGCATTAATCATGTATTTTTCTCTGTTGGTAAGTATCAAATTGAAATTTTTGGAATGATGCTTATATTTAACCCAAGAAACTTCAAATAGATAATTTTCTCACTTTTACAGGATATGTTAGCAACAACAATTACTTGAGTGAATCTGACAATTTGGAATTTGAAGACTTTTTAAAAGAATCTCCTAAGAAAATCAAAAAAATTGTAAACTTTATCGAACATACAGTTCCAAATTATAGTGAGATGTTTCAACGACATTTTCGAGTGTCAAGGAAGGTTGTTTCATTAATAACTGGTAATTAGAATAAATACTATGTGCTATGAAGTAATTTTAATGAAAAATCCTTTTAGATGAGTTTATGCAGAGCAGGTTTGGACAAGAAACCATAGGCAAACGTGATAACATTACTGCAGAGAAGTCAATGTTATTAAGACGGTGGTATGTAGCAAACACAGAGAGTTTCAGACAGGTGTCTTATAGGTATAATGTATCATTAAGTTCAGCACATAGACGTTTAAAGCTGTCATTGATTAGCTGGTTTCCAAAAAAAATGCGACTACATTACCTGACCTTCAGCAGTTGATGCACAAAGAACAGCATTTGATTTTGAAAAGAAACAACACATTCTATATGTAGTTGAGATAATTGATGGCTCTCATGTGAAAATTAACAAACTCCCAAGAAAACCAGGATTCGTACATGAATCAAAAAGAGTGTCATAGCTTTCTTTCAAAAGCGGTAGTAAATGACAAAAAATTGTTTATTGATGTGTATTGTAGTGAACCTGGCTTTCTTCACGATTCCAGACTATTACAAAAGTCGCAGTTATATATGCTTGGCCTTTAGTAATGAAGCAGACTAATTTTACAATGCAATGTTTCTTCTAGGGGATTCAGCATATCCCAGCTTGAATTGGCTAGTATGAAGATAATAGCAATTTAATAGAGGAACAAAGAATATTGAATTTTAAGCATGTCTATGAGAATTGTAGTAGAACATGCATTTGGTTTACTTAAGGGACGGTTCAGAAGATTACACCATTTTGACAATCTGGACATTGAATTAGTAACTAAGACAATTATGGCTTGTTGTGTATAATATACATGTACTCCAGAATGACAATACAAATATAGAAATAGAGTTAAGAGAAGCTGCAGGAGATAGGCTGGTTTTCCTGCAGAAGAGAAAAAATGAGAACAAATTTTTAACGTATTGTTACAAAATGTACATTTACAATAAATTATTTTTGTGGAACAAAGTTGTTTATTTACCAAAATTTGAATATTATAAAATATACAAAAAAAAAACTATAAACATTTAAATTACTAGTATTACATAATAAATAAGTCAAAAATATTACAATATTCTGTATCTCAATCCAGTTTTGGTACTATCAATTTATTTGCCTTTATACATGGATTAGCATAATACAAAAATTAACCTTTAGAACATATTTGAATGAAGAAAGTATTAAAAATCATTCAAATGTTGACTTAGTTCTGCAATAAATCGCCTTTTTGAAGAATTTGTTCTAATAAAGCCACTTTTTGCTTTTCAATGTCCATTCTCTCTTTATATCTTTCTTCTCTTTTCTTAGTCTCTTCTTGTTTCAATGATAAGTAGCATTCAGTTAATGCTGATGTTTTCTTTCTTTTATGTTGTTGCTCCATTTCTTCAGCGGAAGTACAATTTGTATTCTGGATAAAAAATGACAAAGCTACTGAACTCTCTTGTCTTTCTGTATCTGTTCCTTTTGGTATTGTATGAGTGATTATGTTCAAAGTTAGGTTATTTTCCTCAGATCTACTAGAATCTAAGACATATTTGCAGGAAATGGATGATTTTGCCCCTACTATCAAGTACTACTTGATCCATCTCTTCAAAAAAGAAGAATCATCTAGGACCCATTCCTATCTTTCTAGTGCCATCCTTATAACTTTTGTAACTGCGTACAAGTCCTTTCTACTTTGTTTATACCAAGGTGTTTTAACAATTTTCTGACTTAGGAGATTTTTGAGATGCTCTTAAATGCATATTTTGTTGAATGATCAAAATCATTTGTGTGTCCTGCAACTGATGCAATTAAAGCTTTGGTCTTATTGTATTCTCATACATCATGAGGTACACCTCTTTCATTTGTAATATTTTTAAGTTCTGTATCATCTTCCAATTGTCTTCCAGTTGATTATTTAATAATGAAGTTGCCAAAGTATCATCTACAATACAAAGAAATGGTAACAGCATGTTTTACATTTTTAAATAGTTGCTCACCAGCTGAAGCTTGTCTATAATCTTCACTATTAAACAAAACTTTATGCGTTGTATTAGTTTCAGCATCAAACAACTTGAACATCATCATTTGATGATCCTTGGACCATTTTCTAATAATAAATAAAAACAAAACATTGCTTAATCTGTTTTAGACATACGCAACAAATTTCAACTTAGTTCTTAGTAGACAACTTTTAATTTTTATAAATAAACTAGACCGATTACACAACTAAGATCGTGAGAATGACAAATAAAAGTAAACAAAACCGAAGTAAGTGCAGTAAGCATGTTTGAAAACATGTTCCAATTCGACATCAACTGGAACAATGCAGAACACTTTATAAATGCATGCAAACCGAATGGAAAGCAGCTCTTAACAAATCTTTCTAAAGAATTTGTCCACACAATGTTGCCAGGTGTAAAAAAATAAATCACCAAAATCAATGTGAGAAATCGCCAAGTTGTTTTCTTTTCCTTCTTCGAAAACAAATTATTATTGTAATAAAATATGTAGTACAACATAATCAATAAACGTTCATGTATGATCAATCAATAATATTAATATTTTAACTTCATTTCCAGGTATAAAGCTAGCCTTTTTGGCCCAGTGACGTACTTGTTTTATTGATTTATTTGATCAGTGATAAATTGATTTCAATTTTTCTAGTTTGGAAATCTGAATTTCCTTGTTTAAATAAACTTTTATTTGTACATAAAGTTTTGTGTGCATCTTAGGCATAACTAGCTTTTTAACTGTTGGTGTGTTGTGGAGCTCAGTGCTTTGCGCCTTGTACTACATATAATTTTCCCACTCCAGGTCAAAAGCGTCAACTTTACGCCTTTGGTACATAAATAACTATTACTTTCATTTA
Organism: Ignelater luminosus; assembly: GCA_011009095.1. Lineage (NCBI taxonomy): Eukaryota > Metazoa > Arthropoda > Insecta > Coleoptera > Elateridae > Ignelater > Ignelater luminosus. The sequence continues at coordinate 530,198 of VTPC01091012.1, read as the reverse complement.
AAAAAATTGAAAACAAAGAGCATTGTATATTTAATTATAAAATAAAATACTATTCTAGCCACATTCATTTCACCAATTGGATCAATCCAAGATCAGCTTGAATTTATTGATTTTTGTGCATGAAATATATCGAAAATGTTTACATAAACTTAACCCCAACCAACACTTATTAGAAATAAAAGCCTCATTCGTTTCACCAATTTGATCAATTCAGCATTCTGTTCACATAAACCTAACCTAACCTCAAAACAATTATTAGAAATAAACGTAATATGTCGTATAACTGATCAGTCCAGTCCATGTGATGTTTTCAAATCAGACAGCTAGTGATCTAACTTCAAGGTGGATACCAGTTGATTGGTTAGTCTCAGTATAATTTGACAATTTCAACCAATCAAGCAATTTGTAACTATCTTGAAGTTATGTTACTAGTCACCTCTGTGTTTTTTTTTCGTTGTACTTTTTTTATTTTAAAACCATTCTAGAAATTTAAGACTCACGCATTAAACACAGAAAATATCAATTTTAATTTGGATTGTTTACATTTCCAGGTCAGCAATGCTTGGCTTAGCTGGAGCCCGACCAGAAACATTAGTTAGAAATTTACCTCTAATATTTGATAGTATTATACAATTACTAGTTCAACCACCAAAGATTTCTGGTCATACCCTTAATGTAGGGCACACATCATTTGAAGCTCTCTGCTTACTTTTAAATAGTATTTCGGTTTGTACTGTTGAAACTTCATAAAAATTTATTTTATTATCACTTTATTATTTCAGGGCCTTCATGAATTACTGACTGATCAACATTCACGTAATTCACTTCTTGCCACATATATACAGTATCAGTGTCATTTGCCTCATCCGCTATGTACAAGTGCACAAGGTTCTCCAAATTGGGAAGGTTCTTCAATGGTAAGAAGTACTTCTCATCCGGACCTAGAAGTGGCACATTTACAACCATCACGTGGATTAGACAGAGCTGCAAGTATGCGTGCACCTAGTGTTGATCCAACCTGTCCAAATATAAGTACTTTACAACGAATTGTTCATCAAGAACTAGCATTGCAATGGGTTGTATCAAGTGGTCGTTCTAAAGATCTGGCAATGCAGAATGCTTGGTTTTTATTTGAATTAATCATCAAAAGTATGGTTGAACACCTAGGCCATACCAGAAGTTTAGATGCTCCTAGAAAATTACGATTTTCAGAACAGTTTCTAGATGACATTACTACTCTTGTACATACTGTCACAGCTGAGATTATAGCCCATTCTACAAGTGATATTAGACATGCGCATAAACTTAATGCAGCTTTAGCATTTTTCTATTTTGATTTATTATCAGTAGCCGACAGAGGATATGTATTTCAGCTATTGAGATCATATTGTAAACAGTTGCAAGCCAAGATTGCATCCATTCAAGATGCTTCTGTTCTGGTAGAATTGAAACTTGAATGTGTTCGTATAGTGTGCAGTCATGAGCATTATGTAGCATTAAACTTACCATTTGCAACACCTTTTATGACTTCTGGTGCTAGCGTTTCACCAAGCCCTAGTGTTACAAGTTCTAATAGTCAAACATCATTTTTATCTGGACCGCCTGCTAGCCAAGAACGTGCTAGTGTTTTTGCAGAATTATCATCTGAATACAGACAGCATCACTATTTAACTGGACTGGTTTTAACTGATTTAGCCACTGTACTTCTTGAAATGCAGTAAGTAATACACAGCATTGATGGGTTGTATGTATCGCAGGCTTTTAGTGAGATCCATCATTTTGTGAAATGATGAGGCATTTCATATAATGCTAGCTTTGAATGTAATTAAGATTGTTATATTATCTGTCACTGGCCAATAATGTAGAAAATATAAAAAGAACGAGATTTCATTATAAGCTGAACTTGTCATTTCATGAAAAGTTGAATTTTGACAAATTTTGCTAAAAGCCTCCAACATATGTATTACTGGGGTTCTTATTATTCAAGTTCTATATTTTTCTAGAAGTCCAGCTTTACACAGTAAAACAGTAGATACTGTTCGTTCCTTACTATATTGGCATGATAGTGATCCACGATACAGTTCTCCTGAAGCTAGAAGACGAGTAGCTGCATTGTACATGCCTTTACTATCAGTAGCAATGGATGTTCTTCCTCTTCTACACCATTGGGGTGGTGATAAGACTGATCGTTACTCCACAGAAGAAATTAACACACCTACTAATATTAACCACAATGTTGCCTTAGCGATAGCTGGAAAATTGCCCCATACAAGCTGTGATACTTTCCAACAAGTAAAGTTGTTCATGAATTTATTCCAAAAAGAGATTTTAAATAATGTTTATTCTTTTTTAGCCACGTAAAACTGGTATAGGCGCAGAAGTAACTAGGAATTTACTGACCTGCGTTTTGTGGGTGTTAAAGAATATTGAAAGAGAATCACTGAGCCAATGGTTAGGGGAACTCACATCATCTAGAATGGGTACTTTACTACAGTTGCTTGATGCATGTACTAGCTGTTTTGAGTATAGGCCACGCCGTCGTGCGCCACCACAATCTGGTTATGCTCATGCCCAAATTAACCAGGATGTTAAGTCTCGATTGGAGGATATAATTTTGGGTCAGGGGTCAGCCAGAGAGATGATGCAGAGACGAAAGGGTACTTAATAGTTTATTTTAGAAATTAGTTTATTTTAATTATGTTATTTAGGTGGAAATCAACAAGGTGGAGGAACAGAAAAACTACGTTGGCGTAAAGATCAAATGACATATCGTCCAGGAGCAGATGCAGTTGATCGTCCCCGTGATGACTTGATAGCTGATGTTCATTTGGAAGGCCATTGGGCAACAGAAGCTTCGTTTATTGTTTTGGATACACTTGAACGTTGTGTGTCGACTGTTGCACAATGGGATAACCAACAATCTTTACTTGGTCTAGCATTGACAGTTTTATTGCATGCTCTGGGAAAGAATCAAAGTACTACTGTATTACCACACATGTTTGCTTCACAACGAAGTTTAGTTTTTAAGGTATAAAAGGTTAATTTTTGTTTTGGATTGTTTGTATGATAATATTGCAATTGCAGTTTCATAGTGCTCTCTTTGATGAGGAAAGTGATCATTGTGCAGATTTGTGTTTATTGTTATTAAAACATTGTGGTTCTAATATAGCTTCAGTACGTTCACAGGCAGCTGCTTCTTTATATTTATTAATGCGACAAACTTTCCAGATTGGTAATGTAAGTAATAACTTGAATTATCTCTATTAGCTAAGATTTTAATCTTTTTTGTGTTTTAGAATTTTGCTCGAGTAAAGATGCAAGTTACAATGTCACTTAGCTCTCTAGTAGGTACTTCTTCATCTTTCAGTGATGATTCACTGCGAAGATCTTTTAAAACAATTCTTGAATATGGTGAACGTGATACAGAATTACAAGAGACAAGTTTTCCAGAACAAGTTCGTGATTTAGTATTTAATTTACACATGATTCTTTCTGACACTGTTAAAATGAAAGAATTTCAAGAAGATCCTGAAATGCTCTTAGATCTAATGTATCGTATAGCTAAAGGTTATCAGAATTCTCCCGATTTACGTCTTACTTGGTTGGCAAATATGGGACAGAAACATATGGAAAGGGGAAATCACTGTGAAGCAGGGATGTGTATGGTACATTCAGCTGCATTAGTAGCTGAATATCTAGCCATGATAGAACCTTTACCGCATTTACCAGCTGGTGCTGCTGCATTGGAAAAAGTCAGTCCGAATGTTCTTGCAGAAAGTGCTGTTTCTGATGATGTTCTAAGTCCAGAAAGAGAAGGTGTTTGTTTAGGTTCACATTTTTCAGAAGGAGGTTTACTGGTATTATTAGAACATGCAGCTAGTTTTTTCCATTCAGCTGCCATGTACGAACCAATGAATGATATTTACAAAGTGTTAATTCCAATTGCTGAAAATAATAGGGATTTCAAGAAACTTGCAAATATACATGGGTATAATTCCAGTTTCTATTTTATGAATTTTTTATATGTAAAATATATTCTAGGAAACTACATGATGCTTACACACGTATAGATCAACTACAAGGTAAAAGAGTATTTGGTACTTATTTCCGAGTGGGCTTTTATGGTTCTAAATTTGGAGATCTTGATCGTGAGGAATTTATTTATAAAGAACCAACTTTAACAAAATTACCAGAGATATTTAATCGACTCGAGGTAATTAGAATTTATGCAGAAAATTTAATAATGTTTAATGGTGAACAATTTCAGAATTTCTATGCTGAAAGATTTGGAGCTGAGAATGTCGTTATTATAATGGATTCAAACGTAGTTGATACTACTATGTTGGATCCAGACAAGGCCTACATTCAAATTACTTATGTGGAACCGTATTTTGAACAGTATGAACTACGATATAGACAAACTCACTTTGACAAAAATTTCAATATTAGTAAGTATTTTTCAAAAAGCCTTCATTAGCAGTTTATTTTGTTACTTGCACTAAACTGTCTTTATTTTGTTCATTTGCAACAAGTGTAGCTGCTTGTAAATTTATCTTTATGAACATAACCTCAATGCTCAACCTCTTATTACTTTGTGATTATTTTTGTTCATAGTCTGCAATTACGTATATCCTTAACAGTGTTTTGTGATAAATGCATAAATATTAAAAACAGTTTTCATAAGTCAGAAAGGGGAAAACATCTTGGTACTAGTTAAAGGCCAATTGACATTATCCTATTTTCAACCTTTTTTTTGTTATCAATTAGAACCTGGATATCTAGGATGGTTCATCCTAAAAACAGTTAAAAAGTAGATTGAAAACTAGATCGGACCTATTTTGATACTAAATTCTATTCTAGACTTGTGCACTAAACGACGTTTCAACATTACCAACTGTTACGATGGTGGAATAATTTTTTAGCTTTTTTTATTCAACATTTTAACACATAAACAAACAAATAGTAGTTGGTTGTAAACACAAACTTTTTATAAAAACTCAGATATAAATTGAGGTTAAGGTAAACAAAATGCAAAACTTTGTAGGCTGGTGTGGTAGCACTGTCTAATGAACTTGGGAAAATTAACCTTGGTAAATTTCATGTTAAATGGCCAAAACTTGGTTTGAAACTAAGATAAAAATAGATTCAAGTTTGATCCTAAAAAAAATAGGTAGAAAAAGAATACTGTCAATCGGCCTTTAGTCTCAAATTATTTTGCATACACACCAAACTCTTGTAGAACTTTTAATGTCTTGTTAGTTACAAATCTGTCTTCGGTTTTTTTTACAATGGGTGTCAATCTGTTTTATTATTTTTTTTTATTCTGTAGTAGGGTGTCAATCTAGTTGTTTTCTCTTTTTAACTTACAGAAACTATGTTTTATATGTTCTGCTAATATTAAGCCTCTGGTTAAAATTGTTAAGCATGTCATATTTATACATTGCTTACTGTTTCTTTCTGATGCTTATTTGTTTTTATGTCTAGCATTCAGCCGTTCTTGCTGTCGCTTAAAATTTTAATACTACTATGTAGTTTTTTGAAATAACCACAGCAATCTGTATATATTTGTAAAGTTTGAACAATAGTCATGGCCAACTATACATTCGGTTACAAAAAAATAATAAATAAAACAGTAAAGTTTTAAACAACCTAAGTGTGCCATGTCAATAAGCCTTTATGGCTGCAGTGCATCTGAGGCGTTTTCGGAAATTCAACCTGGTAATATACCTGGGTCAAGCATCTAACGTCAGCAGGTTGGTCGGGTTAATCAGGTGATACCCACATTTTCCGAACAATTTTTGTTTTCTCATTTCTTAAATTGATGAGCAACAACCATAATATTTTCTCTATCATCTTTAGAGTCATCAGAGAAAAGAAAACTAGTAGCAATAGCTACAATTTTTTGTTTTGAATCCATACTGAAACAACTACGCGTAAAAATTCCTTGATGTTTTTGAATCTTGAACTTTCTAACCTCACAAATTTCACAATTTACCCATTCAACCCTACTCGTCGACCAGGGTTACTTTAAGCTGACCAAGTAAGCGCCCCGGTTACAGTTCTGTAGTTTTTCGAATGCTGGGTAGTGAACCGTGTCGAATAAACGAACACTTAGGTTATAATCGGGTTGAAATCCGATCGTTCAGAGCAAATTTCCGAAAACGCCTCAGGTGTACTAGACAGGTCTCAGGCATATAATCATAATAATAAATGTGTCATGTTGAATTTGTAGTCAAGAATGCTTTTAGTTTTTCAATAACCCTTCAAATAAGCAAGATAGGAGGAAAAGTTATTTTTGGGGAAAAATAATTTTTTACTAATACCTTGAAAGTAGGCCAATATTCAAATTTTGTTTTCACATTTGATTCAAGTATAAAAAAGTAGCCTATGCTCCCAAAAACCATTTTTTGCTATCATCAATACTAAGCTAAATACTCTATGATGACAATTAATTTGACCTACCCTGTACATTAAGTATTCTGGAAAGGTAACAAATTAGGATTATTTTTCTTATACAACTACATCATAAAAATTTTTCCTTACACTTTTGAATCTTAAATTATTTTTGTTGGTCAGTTGAGCCAAATAATTATGTTCGTATTACAAGGACTTGTTTTATTGATTCTAACATTGCATCAGTGTTTGAAAGTTGTAAAATCTAGCAGTCAGTCTTCCAAAACATTTTTTAAATAGTACTGATGTACGTTCTTTGCAGAGAGATTTATGTATGCAACACCATTTACACCATCAGGAAGGGCCCATGGTGAACTTCATGAGCAATATAAACGGAAAACAATACTTACAACTGCTGTACATTTTCCGTATGTTAAAACCCGAATCCAAGTGGTACATCGCACTCAAATTACTTTAACACCAATTGAAGTTGCCATTGAAGACATACAAAAGAAAACTGCAGAATTGGCTGCAGCAACTCAGCAAGAACCCCCTGATCCAAAAATTCTACAGATGGTACTTCAAGGGTGCATTGGCACAACTGTGAATCAAGGGCCTTTAGAAATGGCCTTGACTTTTCTTCCATGTGATGGAAAACAACTTACAAAACATCAAAATAAATTAAGATTATGCTTTAAGGACTTTTCAAAAAAGTATAAATCATTAGATTTATAGAGATTAATAAACTGTTACTAATTATTTATATACTTTTAGATGTCAAGATGCTTTAAAGAAGAACAAAAATTTAATTGGATCTGATCAAAGGGACTATCAAAGAGAATTAGAAAGAAATTATAAGAGGTTTACAGAAAAATTACAACCTCTTGTCAATTTACAAAATATCACAATCACAACGAGGTAACAATGGTGATTTCAATTTTTCAAATTATAATTTGTTTTATTTTTTAGCCCCCACAAATATGAATCACCACTACAATGGTAAATCAACAACAGCCAGAAAACCATTAGAGTTATTGAATAAATGTTTCAGTATTTTATTTTTCCACTGCCTGTATTGAATCATTATTATTATTATTATTGTCAGTGATAACTTTTAGAACTTAGATATAAGAACACATAATTTATTGCTATTTGAATGTAACCAATCTCACATTTTTATATGATTTATTATATATAGATCACACTCATACAAAGTAAAAAATATATAATTACAAAACAATTTAAACTATAATGAATTATATGCACAATGAATCTTTCTTTTATCTTAATATTATCACTTTGCTGAGAAGAAACTTAAACAAGACGTTTTTGACTCTTAGTAGCTCATATGAGAATAATAATCTTGAAAAACCTGAATGTAATTATCTTTCTCTGCTTGATTCATTTCGGCAATAATTGCATCATTAATTTCTGTAATATTATAAGTCTTATTACCAACAGTGACAGTTGGAATACTAGAATCATCATCATCGTCACTTTCCATCATTTCTACATTTTCTGTTTCATCTTTAACATCAGCCATTTCATCTGAACTTGAATCTGATTCTGCATTTAAACCCTTAACAGCATTTGCAGTTTGATTAGTAGCACGCTTCTCATGTGCTAGTAGGACACTCATGATATCATCACTCTTGCCATTATTAATTGTAACATCGTTGCTATTTTCAGAAATGGTTTCAATGTTTTGTCTATCCATTTGTAATTCATTATTAGTTAATACTGTTGATTCAGTCATCCAAATTGGTGCTTGCCTTCTGTTAACAGTCGATTGGTTTGTGTTATTCTCGTCGCCAATTGTAACATCAACTCTCGTTTCTTCCACCATAAATCCAGAATTTCTAGTAGCTTCTCCCGACCATAGTTCATTTGCGTGATTCATAGTTCTCTTAGTATCCAAACCTCTGATTGTACTTATATCAACTGGTTCTGGTTCCAAAACCTCTGGTGCAAGCTTTATACCTTCCACTTCCCTTAACAACACAAATAAAGGTTCTAATTGCTCATTAAACTTTGCTAATAATAAACGTGAGTCTTTCTTGGGCAGTGCAGATTGATCTTCTTCAACTACTTCTTTACAATATGTACAGCGAAATTCACAAGTTACATAGTCAAATAGTTGATCTGCTTCTAAATCAGTAAAGGTTTTGAAACAGCCAGGACATTTAAAACTTGCTCGACTTGTAGCATCTCTCTCTTCTGTTTCCATACGTTTTCTCATCAGATCTAGTTTATATTTAATTACATTTACAAAACTTTTGTAATTTATAAAATAATAGTTGACTTTTTGTGCTTTACCATCTGTACCAGTCTCCATACGCAGTCGCACTTGTATATATTTATCACTTCTTAACGTTGCAATTCTAGCACGTAATTGTTTCCTATCAAACTTTAATAATTCACATATATCATCTTCTTTCATACAAGGATTTCTTACTAACATATCCACTATCAAGGCATCTTCAATTGTATAAAAACCTCTTACAACTAATCTAGCCAGCTGTTTTAAACTGCTTGGAACTTCAGTCACTAACCTTTCTTCAGTCATTTTTTATTGTTATTAATTGTTAGCACACTTGCATTATTATTAAAGCAAAGAAACTAAAACCATTTTAACCTTTTATCAATAAGTTACTATTTGACATATATTTCATCCGTTTATTATCTGGCGTAGTATTTGACATTTATTTTCCTCCCGCCCTCCGGACACCGCTGTAAGGACGTTGTAGTGACTATTAACGGTATGCTAATTATCATTGTCTTAAAATTTATCAGTTTAAACTTAAAACTGTAAACTGCAATATTTTTCTTCATTGTAGGCTTAATTTAAATTTAATAAAAACATTTATAAACCACACTTTTGTATATTCTTCTAATTACTGACATTTACTCACCTTATATTGGAAAATGTACCGTAAGCGTCTGTTGAGTTACTACCTAGCAATTGATTTTAACCGTAGCAACGAGAGGGCTAAAAATCGTAGCAATCTGCGTAAATGGAAAAATTGCGCCTTTTGCGCATGGATTGCACGATTTCGCTTGTCCTTCGTAGCTTCGTAGAATAACCCAAGCTGGTTCTTAAATTTTGAAGTTGAACTGTAAAAATAGCCATGAATTTAATAAAAAGTGTTAACTCAAATAAACCATTACAGTTAATTAGACTTAAAATAAGTTTTATAATGTATGTGCAAAGATTATAATTCAATTTATGTCTACCACATTATTAAGTAGAATCTAGAAATTGAAGCAAGAACTTACATTTTTTTAACTCAAGCAGATGCTTTTAAATTAAATATTCGTGTTTTAAAATAAATATTTTACGCAATGAGTGGAAACGGAGACGAGGAAAAACCCGAAGCTGGTAAGACTTTTCCATTGGATTTGGCTGCTAAAATAACTACAGTAAAAGCAGTGGATGGCAAAACTCCTGTAGTCATGACTGGTCAAACTCTAAGAAATATGAGGGTTTTAACACAACCTGGTACTTTAACTTCTGGACAAACATCAGTTGTTACACCAACACTTATTACAAACATTGTTCCCCAAGCAGTGATAAAACAATGTAAAAATATGAAATTCATTTGTTTTAACAGGTATCTGATTTTAGTCTATTTTTAGGTGATGCCAACCGTTCACAGGTAACTGGGATCATAAATGCTACACAAACACAATCACAAGGAACAACGAGTATTACTCTTCAACGTCCTACACAAATAACACTTGCTACCACATTACCAGTGGTTGCTACAACATTACCTGTAGTTACACAGAGTACTTATCATGTACCAAGAGGTCCAGCTGTAGTAGCAAATTTAGCAGCTCCCAGAAGTAATGTTGCTGCAGCTATTAGAACACCAATGGTTGTTACTGCTCAAACAAATACACAGGTTAGTTTTTTTTAAATTTTTTTTAGAATCAATCATATAATTGTTGTAGCAGCCTCAAACTTTTGTAAGACCACCTAGAACTCCAAGTCCAGCCCAAGGTACAGCTTGGCTTACAACCAATTCTTCAAATGGTTCTCAAATAAAAGGAGCCCCTACGGTTTTAAGTTCACCTGTAAGAGGTGCCTCTGTCACAGGAACTTTAGGAAAACCACAGTTGTTAACCAAGACACAAACAACTGCACAAACTGTATCCACTATTAGACCTACTACTGCTACCATATTACATTCAGCTATTACAATTGGTCAAGGAGCACAAGTAAGTCTTTTGGTATATTTTCTTTTTTATAGCTTTATAAAATCTACTATTAGATCCATCCATTTAAACCTGGGCAGGGGACTACTGGTATTCAAGCACTTGGAAATACAGTCACTTTAACACAAGTGGTGCCTTCACGTACTCAGACTTTGGTTTATAGCACTGGTGGAAATGGAACTCAATTTGCCACAGCGCCACGCTTGACAGTAGCAAGTTCTGTGCAAAATCAACGCCAAATTACTACTCCAAAACCTGTAGTAAATGTTTCTCATCGGACAATTATTTAATTTTTCTATAATATAAATTTTCAGGCTCAAGTTGCAACAGCACGTTTAACAATGCCAATAAGTGTCACACAAGCTGGTACAGCACGTCTTGTAGCACCTCAAGGAACAGTATTAACAACTGGAGCAAGAATTTCAACAGTCTCAACTCCTCAACAATCTGCAATAATAGGCACAACACCTGCCCGAATAGTCTCTACAACACAACCTAATGTAACATTGGGAAGATTATCGGTTAGTGTATCAACTAGTCCAGCACAGGCAACTAGTGCTAATGTCCTTGGACAAACAAGAATTTCTACATTATCTTTACATCCTCTGGTTGCTGTTGCTAGTAGCGCACAACCACGTGCTATTCAAACGCAAGGAGCTAAAGTTATTACGCAACCTGTGCAAGGTAATTAAAAATAAGATTTAAGAATACATATGTATGCATTATTCAAAATGGTTTTAATACTGTGTAGGTAATACTATTCATTTACCACAAATACCAGCAGTTATGAAGAGCACAACTGCTACAACAGCTGCAAGAACAAGTAAGTTGAACTTTTATTTTCCTAAAGTAAAGATTTTTATTACTTTAATTTTTAGTAAATGTACAACCTGCTAATTTGGTTACACAGCGCTCAATCTCAACAGGTCCTTCGCAAACTGTTTCGATATCTAAAGTATTTTCACAGCAAGTTGAGAATCCTCAATCACAGAATTCGCAAGCTACTGCTAATATATTAATTCATGCTCCTATCGCCTCAGTACCACGAAAAGCATCCCCAGGTAATCTTAAAAATTTATATGAATTTAATATGATAATGAGGTTAGTAGAAAATATTCTGAGAAATTTTAAATTGTCAAAACTAACCTCACATTTAATAGGGTCATACTTTTTGTTGGTCCTTTTTGTGAAAAGTAGAAGTTGAATGCATGTTGAAATTAACCAATCAAAAATAGTGCAATTTGATTAAAGTTACCATAACCACAGCATAAAGTGTGAATTAAAAGATTGTATTTAAAAACTATAACCTCGCTTTTTAAACAACTCAATTTATCTGTCAGAGTAGTATTGAAATCGGAAGATAATAAAAGCAGCATTTTTTGGATTCCTTTTATAATTCATATTGTGTACTACAGGTATAATTTATAATTTTTCTATTTTATAGATGATGCCCATGTGAGAGAAAGAACTAACTTATTGTTACCTGCATGTGACAATTTTAATGATGTATGTAATTTGTATGCAGATGTGCCTCAAAATTGCATAAATGTTTTTTATAATTATTAAATTATCAGTATGGACTTATCTGAATCCCAGATTTATTATATTATTGTTAACAAGTAAAAACAATGATCTATTTGTTTATTAAAAATAATATAGGAAAGTTTCTACAATCATTAATAAGGAGTTTAGATATTTGTTTGAAATTAAAAAGAAAATTAAGTCAGTTGTGCAATTTGTAAAAAAAACAATTGCTTGTTTGTAAATTTCAAATGTACTAATGCTTTGTTAAATTTATTTGAAAAGGTCCAGCCATAGTAACTCAGACTGCAACAACAGTACCGACGACAACAGTAGCAACATATTCACTCGCAAGCAGTACATACTTTTATGATGCAACGGGTACCTATTCAGTGGCCCGTCAATTTGCTCAACAATCATCGTTCGCAGCTGTTCCACAATCAACTAATCAACAAATAAGGCCAGCTGCACTTACTACACAAGTTCATGGTAAGACTTTATGTTATTTATTATTAATGATCTTAGTGAAATGTTTTTGTTAATTAGGTATAGTAACAAACCAGCAGATGCGCTTTAATCCAGTGATGGTTGTAGAACAAAATCGTGTACAACAATTCTCTCAGCAGCAGCAGCAGCAAGCAGAAACACAACAAGAAACAACACATATTACTACTGCACCCATAAATAAAGTAACATCATCACCTAGACCTAGTATATTGCGAAAAAGAGATCACGAGGGATCTCCTTTAAAAGCGGCCAAAAATTTAGCTTCACAATTGGGTATTCTACCTATACAAACTCAACCACCCATTTCTCCTCCATCAAGACCTGACTCTGGTGGTAATTGTAATAGTTCAGGTAGTTTACGTTCTGTTTTATCTTTAATCACAATATGTAGTGTAATTTTATGCTTTAGGTGGAAGCACAACAATATCAGCTACATCAAGTCCAGGTTTAGCAGAGGTAAATGAAGACAGCATGCAAAATGTATTAGTAAACATTAAAGAGGAAGAAGAGAATGCTCGACCTCCACCAGAAATGAGTCCAAGAAAGAAACCAAGAAAACAACAATTGTAGGTTTTTCCTCTTTAATCACGTTTTCTTTTTAATTTGTTTCGATAAATTTTTGCAGAACTGGTAATGATTTAGATGAGAATTTACACGAAGATATGCAATTTATTTCTGAAACAAGTATTAAAAAAGGACCAGAATCTGATAGCACACGTTCAGATACTGCACGAGAAGAACAATTAGAATCACGTCGTGTTTTAAGAAAACCGGCCAGTGCTAGTTTATTAAATAGTTATAGACAAACATGGAAAGCAACACATAATCATTATTTAAAATATGGTGATGTTAGGCCAAAAGATGAAAGACGGCCCACGATTATGGACCTTTCTAATCAATATAGAGTTTTAGATAAAGTGAACGGTTGGAAAATTCATCATCTATCTACACAAATGGAAGATTTGGTAATTTGTTTGTTTTAATTTGTAGGTAATGATTTTTCAATTATATTTTGATTTCTAAAGGCTGAACAAGAGCAGAGCGTTTACAATCAACTTACAGAGTTACTGAAAGATACTGAAGCTGAAGAGGGTAATGGTAGTAATAAAGATATTAATCGTGTAAATGAGTTAATAAAGGTTGGTATTGTAATCATTTGCAACTATTTTTTACTGCTGGTTGAACAATAATTTACATTTTTTTTTTGTACAGGGTAATATGCAGCGGATTAAAATAATCAATGATGGAATGATTGAAGCAAAAACTCAAATTATGAAGATCTTTGATCATAAAATGCATGTTACAGATATCATAAGTCGCTGTGCAAGTAAGCGTAATTTTAAGAAAAGAGAGAAATCATAAAAATCCAAAAGGATGTAGATAACTTATTTCTGTTTTAGTACAATTTGATATCAATGAATAATTGAATTGTAATTATATGTTATTATTGTTAATTTATTTTTAGAAACCCAATTTCATTGTGTTTTGGTTGTAAGAATTCTATGTGTAATATGTCGTTTGCTTTAATAGTTGTATAGTTTTTATTGTTTTGACATTTTCTATCTTAGGAACACCAATTAGATAAAAGTCAGTCATGAAATTTTGTACTACTAAAAATATATATTAAAATAGTGAGAATTTGATATTTTCGACTCGGTTTTTTAAATGATCTGAAGTACTACTTACAATTTAGTAAATAATAAGGAAGAATAACAAAATGGTACTATTTTAATTGGGAGCAGTAAACTAATTGCATTATTTGGATTCGATATCATGTTTTATTAGAAAATGAAGTTATTTAAATCAAAATATTGCAGTTAGTCGCACATGTTAAATCTCAGAATTTATATGAATGATTTGTAATTTATACAGAAGATAGTTCTGTAGAATGGACAATTCACATTATTTTTTTCAATACTTAGATAGAGCCTTCTAGCTTGTAATTTAATTACATATTTTAAATAGTAATATATATATATTTGCTGGCATATTAGGTTATAGAATTTTTAAAGTTTTTAAAAAGCAGATAATAAAATATTTTAATTATATTACTGCATTGATTTTCTCATTGAGATTGTTCAAATAACTAAATCGATTTAAAAACCTTGTGATATGGTAAAATCATGATAATACCCTTGGAAAAATAAAAGATATCGGGACTTATAGAGATCATTCATTTTCCTTTTATGTAGTAAAAGTTTCTGTCAAATAGACTGCAATAATCTTAGCAGTGAAGAACTTGTTAATTGTTTGTATCATATGTTCCTGTACATTGAAGAGCCCGTATGGAATCAAACCAAATTCTTTAGTAAAAGTGGCTTGGAAAAATAACATCAGATCGAAAGTTGTTGATAGTATTCTTAAGGTGTTTTCGGAAATTCACTCTGAACAATCAGGTTTCAACGCGATCATAACCTAAGTGTTCGTTTATTCGACACGGTTTGCTACCTAGCATTCAAAAAACCTACAGAACTGTAACCGGGGTGCTTACCTGGTCGGTTTAAAGTAACCCTGGTCGATGAGTAGGGTTGAAAGGGTTAGTAGTAAATTGTGAGGTTAGAAAGTTCAAGATTCAAAAACATCAAGGAATTTTTACGTGTAATTGTTTCAGCATGGATTCAAAACAAAAGATTGTAGCTATTGTTGCTAGTTTCCTTTTATCTGGCGACTCTGAAGATGACAGAGAGAATATTATGGTTGTTGCTCATCAATTTAAAAAACCAGAAAACAAAAATTGTTCGGAAAATGTGGGTATCACCTGATTAACAACCAACCTGCTGACGTCAGATGCTTCACCCGGGTATATTTGAATTTCTGAAAACGCCTTTAGTGTATAGTGGTATTCTGCTACAGCAACACTAGCACTTCTATTTAAAAAATTGTGTGCTGTATATTCAACACTTTAAACATATATTGGATGCATAATAGGCAAAAACATAAAAGTTACAACTGAATCTTTAAAATTGTAAGTATTGACATATTTCACAAAGTAATACAAGATTTACTGGCATGAAATACATTACCAGCATTAAACTCGCAGAGAGCAGTGTATTTCTATATATTTACAATATCTCTTGTGCAAGCTTAAAATTGGACAATAATGGAAAAATGCACCTTAAGATCATTATTTGGGTTTCATAGTACCGTACAGCATTTTTGATCGACTGCTATAGGACATTCAGAGAGTATCTCTGTCATTCTTCAATACACATTTCTAAAAAGTGACAAATATGCTAAAGCACGCAACTGAAAATGCTGTGAATGTGTATGTGAACTTCTAGGGGGCTTAAGGACTCAAAAGGTTGAGAAGTGCTGCTTTAGAATATATGAGGCATTTATTTCCAAATTTGAATTAATACATCCATAAGTTATTTTAGCCATTATCTACATTGCAAATAAAAATCGAAAACATGGACAGTTCTGAATTCAAGTATATTTACCATTACTTTGATAGAACAAGTGATGGGAACTTTTTTGCTTGTTTTGATGAAAGAAAGCTGTCTTAGAAATTTGTTGGTACAATATATTACAATTTATTCAATTATTTGTTATAAATTGGTTCCATATGACCCAGATAATCAAGGTTCTACTGAGAAAAATGAGGTAAGGTTTTGGTAGCGTGTGCAAAAGTAGTGTTTCATGCTCTAGTGTACAAAATACTTTTTGATGGTAATGTATAAAAGATAATCTGATAAGAAAATGACATACTTCGGGCATGGGGTACTGACATCAATGCATAAATCTAAACTAGAAAAAAGATATTGTTTTGTTTTTTGAAATGTCATTTAAATTATTTGTAAGCAAACATCCCATGTTAAAATTCCTGGCTTGGTTTTTGCTCTCCTTGCACTAGCTAATGAAGTTTCTTTTAAAATTTAAACAGATATAGCTTTATCTGATCTTAACACAAAGAAAAGGACAAAATCAATTGCCATGGAATATGGCTCATTGGTGAATATTAATTTCATAACTACTGTCTGTAATTTAGGGCTTTGTTGATATTGAGGTCAACATTCTTTAATTTAAACCAAGATGCACACTTCAAATCTAATTGCAATTCCTGCCAAATCTACAGGCTTTAACTTGAAGAAATGAGAATAATATTACTTTTTTCTAAAATTTAAATTCTAATAACCTCAAACTTATAAACTGACGTTTAAACTTGTCAAATTTGAAGTGGAACAACAGTGCCTCTAGCGGAGAGAAAATCGTTATTGAGCTCATTTAAGCACAACGATTGTTCAAGTTCTCTTTTTCTGCAAAAGCGGAAAAATGATAAAAGTTGTAAAAAGACAAATAATACATCCAGATAAAGGTTTACTGTAGAAAGTGGAATTAAAATGAATTTATTCTGGTAAAGCTAAATGCAGACAAGAGGATTGGTAAATTAATGACCTAAGCGAAAATCGAATCGTAACAACAAGAATACTATAAATAACTGGTAAAACTGTTTGATATTGACAATGTTTAATAACAAACATTGCTTTTGCTATATTTTAATTGATAAATAGTGCATACACTTTATTTTTATAGCATAATAGAAATTGTGTACTACCTTGGCAAACATTCTATATTATACATAATTTATTTTGGTGATCTTTTAGTTTTATGTTGCATCCTAGCTTGGAGGATTAACTTTTCATTTCGATACTTGCTTTATTAAGGTTTAGAACCCTTGCACTTGTGTCCTGAACAACAACGGAGGAAATTCTATTACAATTATTTTTTTTCAAATTTACTATAAAGTCCTACCATTAGTCGTTTCGCTTTGTAATAAATCTTGGTGTAATTACAAGTTACCTGCATTCCTTTTCATCATGTGTATTCTATTGT
Organism: Ignelater luminosus; assembly: GCA_011009095.1. NCBI lineage: Eukaryota > Metazoa > Arthropoda > Insecta > Coleoptera > Elateridae > Ignelater > Ignelater luminosus. The sequence continues at coordinate 512,726 of VTPC01091012.1, read as the reverse complement.
TAGTGTTAAATCCTTTGGACAACAATGAGAAATTTAGAACCTTTTTTTAACATGATATTGCAAATACATAATATTATCATTATTAGACTAAATATTTATTTCAATTTTTAAATACATACATTTTCCATATGTAAAATAAATATTCAGTGTAATAATAATAATATTATATTAAAATCTATGTACTTAATTTAATTGTTATCAAATATAAATCTTTGTTTATACAGTGTGTCCCTGAATGGACTTTTTGTTTAACATTTTACCGAAAAAAGTCATAGTCTAAAATGTCCTTAACCATTCTTGGAATTTTGATATAACATACAGAGTGCCAAAAAAATCAGAAAACCTGGAATTATGTCGAGAGTGAACTTATCTTATTTTTAGAGATAGAGAAAACTTCTATCTAGAAAAGTTGTTTGGATTGAAATGTTATGCTCAGATACACAATTTAAACATTTTATCTCAAAGTTGATTTAGTTTTCCCTTGATCATATTAAAACTGTGATTTTCCAAGTTAACCATGAAAACAATATTATTATTGTTTTATCTGGTTAGTCTATTAAATCTAGTTTTAATATTTGAACGCATGCCATTTGTATTATTGATGAAAGTTTACTACCTATCCAACTAATTTATTAACAAAATTTTCCTTGTAAACATTGTGGGAAGCAGGAATTTCAATAAACTCAAAAACGCATGCTATTTCCCTATGGTAAGGAATCAAATTCACCTCCCTGTATATCATTTACACACTGTATAGTTTATTGGGAGTACAATAACAAATAAAATTACAGTCTCAAATGCTTTCTGTAAAAAACATATATGGATGCATTCAATGCACATAGCGATCCAAACCGCTACCATTCACTTTCATTCAATGCAAACGAATCACTTGGTATCACTCTGCTTCAATTGGTAACATAAAAGGCTATCGCTACATTTTTGAGCAGTTGCTTTGAAGAAAGCATAATGCTGTAACAAATAGAATTTTAGGTTATAATACAAATACAATACAAAAGATTTACATTCTACTCCAAAGATTGTTTTCTAATATGTGAGAATTTATTATATGTGTTTAGGTTATAATATTCTAAATGACAAGTTAGCGCCTATTTGCATCATTTAATTAATTTGGATCGTTCCAGAATAAAACTTATATTGAGGTGCACGAATAGCTACATGTATTGAACATGCTTTTTTTGGGACACCCAGTATTAGCATAACTTTCAAACAACACATCAAGACACCATTGAGTTTATAATACATTAGGTGCTTTCCATTTGATATTGTGTATGTGCTGTTTCGTACTCAATCATACTGTATTTTCGAAGTATCAAAAGGAAGGGCCGTTTTAAAAATAGTACTGTTCCGCTTTATTGAAGCTAACCTTATTTTATCCATTTCTGTGCAATTTTGTATTGTGCATATAAATTAAAGTATAAAATTCACAAGTTAAATACAGAGCCAAATTCAAATACACGCATGTCATGCCAAATAAGAAATTTAACCTCACAAATCAACAAAATATTCCCCACTTCTAAGTTTAGGCGGTTTAGGTACGGAATGTATCGAAAATTAGGTAGAGACAGTAGCGGTAAGGGGGTAACATAAATGGTACAGTTCAAATATTCAAATGGAACACATGTTTATACGTAAAAGTACAGTTCTAAACTGTTCTGTACAGTTCCCAGCGCCAAATGGAAAGCACCTACAAAAAAGAAATTAAATACAGTATCAATATGACGAAATTTACGTCTTTTTTTTTATTAAATTATCCTTAAAACTGAGTAGAATGATCATTAATCAATTCATTGTTGTTGCATTCTTTATTAATGAAACTAATTATACACCACAATAAATTATCATTTTAAATCAATTACTTTATTGGACAAACTAATTATATATTCACATGAGAGTTCCTTTTAAGAACTTAAAATAATGGACATAATTAGGTTACTTGCCATATTTAAAGTCCTTCTGATTATTTCTTTCATTAAAAGCACCTCAGTCCCAATTCTAATTATCTTGCTGCACTTTCATTTGCACTTTGTTTTACATCAGTGGAATTATAGTCTTTCATACAGTTTGATATTCATCAAACAAAAAATAAACAACATGCAGAAATATTACAAATTAAAAACTGTTTTTATTCATTCACCATAAAACTTAATATCTCCCTCTATTATTTCTTTGATTCCCTCTTGGTCCAGATCCTCCCCTTCCAGATGCTTGCCCTCCACGTCCCCACGAACCCATTCTTGGACCTCTCCAAGGCCCACCTCTTCGATTATTTCTATCATTTCTAAAATTATCGTTACCTGATGGTGGAGACCAATTTGGACCATCTTGTTGTGATCTGAATTGTCCAGGTCCATCGTTTCGTCCAAAATTTGACTGTCGGAAATTTTGAAAATTTTGATTATAATTAGAATTTCGTGCTCCTCCAAACTGCCCTTGGTAATTTCCACCTTGATGCCAATTACGTTCATCCTGAAATTCATCTTGGTCATCGTACCCTTCGTTTTCTTCTTCTTCATCAAAACGATTATTTCTATAATCTTGGTCACGACTGAATGGCATTCGGAAATCTTGATCTCCCATATCTGTATTAAGACTTCTCATATCTTGATCATGATGTTGTCGAAAATCAACATCAGTATTTCTTATATTTCTAAAGTCAGTATCTCCTGTTGTACGCATATCATTATCACGTCCAAAGAACGGATTGTTAAGCTGGCGCATATCCTGATCCATTCTAATATCAAATCGTGAATTATCTGTTCTGTTATCCATGAAATTAAGGTTAGGTTTATTCTGATTGAAATTTTGATTAAATGTATTATCTGGGAGCAGAGGGGGAGGATGAGTGGGTTCTGTTACATCTTGTATATCATCATTATCTTCATCTGTATAGTCCCTATTTAAGGAATTATATTCCTCACGAATCTGATCAATCACATCACTTAATTCTGGAACTTGTCCGGCAACTATAAATTCATACAAGTATTTTGGACCTTCTGCTATTGCTGCCTCCAGTTTTGAACCAGCTGTAAAACAATAACAATATTTAGTTTTTAGATATAGTATTGTTATTATATTTGTAATATTCTTATAAACAGACACTAGCACCACTGAGGCAATGAATAATTGTTCATAACTGTTCAAATTAAATAGACAAGAGTTGATATTAACAATGACTGTTTTTTCAAGATTCTATTCAGTAAAGTAACACATCGTTCAATAAGTCCCGAGACTAACCCAGAGATGGTGCTAGTAGTACCAAACTAGCCACGTTTCCCTAGAGTGCGAACCTTCACATGAAACGTGTAAAAATTTCACGTCGATTGGACCACAAACAGCAGAGTTATCGAGGTTAGAGTAAAGTCACTTTGTAATTTGTTTGAAAAATGGAACAAAGCGAGTTTCGCGTGTTGATAAAACATTGTTTTTTAATGGGTAAAAACACCGTAGAAGCCCAGCAATGGCTTGAGAAACGTTACCCGGACTCCTCTCCATCCAAATCAACGATTTGTCGTTGGTATGCTGAGTTTAAACGTGGTCGTACGGACACAAACGATGCGGAACGTTCGGGTAGGCCTTTGGAAGCCGTTACACCGGAAAATGTGAGTGAAGTATTCAAAATCGTAATGAAAAATCGCAAAGTAAAGGTCCGTGAGATTGCAGAAATGACACAGATATCATCTGGAAGCGTATTTACAATCCTTCATGAAAAATTGAGCATGAAAAAGGTTTTTTCCAAGTGGGTGCCGCGATTGCTTTCAATGGAACAAAAACAGCAACGAATCGACGATTCAGAGAGCTGTTTATCGCTATTTACTAGCAATAAAAAGGATTTCCTGCGTCGATACGTGACCATGGATGAAACATGGATACATCATTTCACTCCGGAGTCGAATCGGCAATCATCTGAGTGGCGCATGGCTGGCGAAAGCCGCCCAAAGCGTCCAAAAACGCAGCAATCTGCTGGCAAAGTCATGGCGTCTGTTTTTTGGGATACATATGGCGTCATTTTCATTGACTACCTGGAAAAAGGTAAATCGATCAACAGTGATTATTATATTGACTGTTGGTACGTTTGAAGGAGGAGATCGCAGCAAAACGACCGCACATGAAGAAGAAAAAAATCCTTTTTCAGCAAGACAATGCACCATGCCACAAGTCCATGAAAACAATGGCAAAAATCTACGAGTTGGGCTTTGATTTGCTTCCCCACCCCCCGTATTCGCCAGATTTAGCCCCCAGCGACTACTGGCTCTTTGCTGATCTCAAGAAAATGCTCCAGGGAAAAAAATTTGGCTCGAATGAGGAGGTCATTGCCGAAACTGAAGCCTATTTTGAAGCAAAGGATAAATCCTTCTATAAACATGGTATAGAAATGTTGGAAAGGCGTTGGAAAGATTGTATCACTCTAAAAGGAGATTATATTGATGAATAAAAATGATTTTTGAAAAAAAAAATGTTGTTTTCGTTGTTAGTCTCGGGACTTATTGAACGATGTGTTATGTTCATCTGGAAGTTAAAAAACTGATTATCTAAAAATTAATATTTTCAAATGTATCTTTATATTTACAAACTGAAAGTCTCCGATGCACCATCATAAATTGGCCTTGATGACGCCATCGTCTGCTTATAAAAACTGATATATTTTCCTGTTCATGTTCCCAATAAATGGAAAGAAAGTTAATTTTCTCAACTTTTTTAAATTCAAGGGTGTGGACGAAATAAATTTTCTTTGTTAAATTCAATGCAAATGCAAATCTACAGCTCTACTATAAGTTGTAAAAAGTGTCCATCACAAAAACAATCTGCAGTGAAGCCAAACGCAGAATTTAAGGACGTTCTTGCGTTACCCAAGCTATTAGAGAAAGATCTAAAACATTAATATCTTTTTCTTGTAACTTCTTGTGATATAACTGTGAAGATTCAAACTTTGTTATCGACTATTTTTGGGAGAGATAATTAAATAAAGTTGATGGTCTTTAAACAGTACTGTATGGCAAAATTAAAATGTGCACATTTATATACAATGAATACATTTAACGATTAGATAAACTACAAAAGACTTTTTTATTAAAAACTTACTTCTGTGAAGATTCATAAAATATTCCAAAACCCAAGGTTAATGACAATCTGAAGGTCT
>VTPC01091012.1:277269-507558 GCA_011009095.1 Ignelater luminosus | reverse complement strand
AATTAGTAAATGAAACTAAATTTGTAACACTAAAATTCAAATATGGCATTTCAATTAGTAAATGAAACTAAATTTGTAACACTAAAATTCAAATATGGCATTTCAACAGAAAACGAATGCAACTAGATTGACAATGTAATAATTTAATTTAAAAAATGTTATTGCTACATATCATCTGCCAGTCTCTTTGAAAGGATGTACTACTCTAACCAAATAAAAATATTTTTGCACGACTGTTTGTAAAGTTGGCAGTTTACAATTCGTCAATGTCAAAAGTTGACAATTATAAACATTTGCGATTAATATGTCGTATCGATGTTATAAAGGCACATCAATGTTATAATGAAATCATTACATGTTCCTATGATCTTGGCCAACTTCATTTTTTAATTTATTGTCGATGATTTTTCTTAATTATTTTCTTTAAAATTCAGTTGTGCAAAAAATATTCTATATAACTTGAGTGTAAATTGTCGTTTTTGAACGTTCAAAAACGTCAACTTTACACTCTTGTTCTACAGGGTGTCTTTCAATTTTTTTTCCAAAAAGATACTTTCTTTAGAAACATTTTTGGTGTCTTTGTAATTTTTGATAATGCCTAAGGTGATGATATCGCATGTAATGAAAAGTTTATTAGTGATAACTAGTCTAGGCACTAAAAAGTTATCAACAAATTTTTACTGCGACATTTTTGTTTAATACACGTACAACTTACTGATGAAGACCAAAACCATCTCGAAACGTAACTTATAGTCACAAAACATGCCATACCAAAAATTATAAAAATCGATCAAAGCCTACTATTTTTATACGCAAAATTATTTTTTTTTAAAAAAAACTTTGACGCCTCGTACAAACTTAACGAGACGATTTTGGATATAGGTAAGTTGGGTTAAATCTTCTTATTTTTATCCCAGGAGTCTGCAGTTAAGCCATGTCCCAACCTTTTGGAGACACCCTGTATAAATAACTATTAATTAGTTATAAATTTTCTAATAAGAACAATTTATAAAATCTAAATCATCAAAGTTTGTATTAAGAGTTTTTAGTAACATTTTACACTTTTATCAATAATTCTTATTCTTTACTTCTTCTTTGACTACTGCATAATGCTAGAACGTCCTTAAGTATTTTCAAAAACAGAATAATACAAGAAATGTATTAGTTTTACTTAAGTAATACTTACGTTCAACAGGAACAAATTTCCCACACATAATAAGTCCATTAGCATTGGATGCAATCTTTTGCAAAGGAACAACTCCAGATGTATTTTCTACTAGTTGTGAAATCACATCATTCAGTGTTCCTGCAGTTTCTTCTTCTATAATGAAAAAATAAATAATATAAACTCAACTCTTGACATTTAATATTATATTTATATATGTCTACCTGATGGTGCAGTTTCATTCCATTGCGCCTGGAAATTGCGTGGAATTGGTTTACTATAAGGAACTTTTTTTGTTTTAGCTTTTTCATCTGCACCTGCTAAATGTGGGTCTAAATCAAGTCCAGGTATCGTAGTTGGACTATCACTTGGTTCTGATGTGTATTCAACTTTATCTTCAGGTCCCATTCCAGGGATAATAGAAGCAGGTTCATCTATTAATAATTAAATTTTTTAATTAATTAATCTCTTACATGCTTGAAATATTATCTTACCTATATCTACATCTTCAAGACCAGCTATTCCAGGTGGTAATGTATTCAAATTATATTTATCTCTCATAAGATCACCCGGTCTATTACGTGTCCAAAACTTACTTGTATGATCATTTGAACCAGAACACAAAATGTGTCCCAAAGGATGCCATGCTAGAGTCCATACTATACTATCATGTGCTTGTTCAATAGCACCAACTTCTTTATCAGCACTAAAAGAAAAAAACAATTAGAAACTTAACATTTTAAACATTATAAATTCATACCCGACATGCCAAAACATAATACAACCATCTGAACCACCACTACAAAATAAACCTTCATGTGTAGGATGCCAAGCAACACTAGATGCTTCTTTCTTGTGTCCTCTGAATGTCTGAACCTCTTGACTAAGATTTCTTAAGTCAAATAATTTTAAAAGGTGATCCCTAGAAGCTGTTATTAACCAGTTACCATTTTCGTTCCATTTTAAATCCATTACGGTAGACTTGTGTGCATGTCTAGGTTGGATGAATACAATGTTATAAAAATATACTTCTATTGTATTTAAATCAACTTACAATGTTGCTAGAGATTGTCCCGTTTTAGGATCCCACAGTTTAATTGGTTGCTGATTATCTTTACTACCTGATATAACTAAACCTTTTTGTGGATGCCAGTGTACACATTTTACATCAGCACCATGACCTGTGAAATTATTATTGAAACTTGATAAAAAAAGAACTAAGTTTAATATAGAACAGTGTTTCCCAAACTCTCCCTCCCTCCCACCCTAAGTTAGTTGCAAGAAAATTGTTTCTGTCCTTTCTTTCAGTTTTGTGTATCATTTCTATTATAAAAAAAACTAAGGAATCTCACCACCTTATTTTTGTAAAGAATCAAATACATTTTATTTCTATAAATATAAAAACGAAAATATAAAAATTATGAATTATCTAAGTATTGTCCAGATAGTCGTTTCGTTAGTCCAAAGAGGAATAATAGTAACAGAACTTTTAACATGTATTAAAGTTAACATTAATATTAAATCTTTGACAAAAATCAACAAAGAATTTTGTAACAGTTGCCCTACATTCAATTAATATCAGCTTTGATTTCACTATTGGAACAATTTCTAACTGTAGTCGTACTAATACATACCAACATACCATTGCAATATTGCAATGAGAATAAAACTTTTATGTATTAAACATATAGCTTAGTCATAACATGCAACAGATTTGTGAATATTTTCCAGTCACAATTTGGTAAATTACCTCCAACTGTTATTAAAGCTATGTAATCCCAAACAGATCCATATTAACTACTACAAAATGGCTAGTGTTAGTTTTGAAGTTTGCAGACTTTCTGTTTGAAAATAATTTATTTTTTCATATGCGATTTGCACCCCACAATTTGGGAAACACTGCTGTATAACATTTTTGTAATAAAAGTTATCATAGAAAATAATATTTGTTGTGCTTACACCTGCAATGTATGTGAATATAATTGATATGTTACAATATTTTTTTCTCTTATGTTAGTTCGATGTTAAATGATAATTCTAACAAGATCATGTGAAAAACATTCGCACATTGAAGATAGAAAGGATTACAATCCAATAAATGAACAAAAGAACAATAAAGTATAAATTCTTTTTTTTTAATATTTGACATTCCAAACCTATGATTGCATATTATTACTAACACCATACATAAACTTTATTAACAACCGGTTAATACCTAGTGAAATATACATATGTACTATCATAAAGTAAATGCCAATACAACAATGTGTAATTTCATGTTATTACTATACAAATATAAAAAGTAAATTATAATTTTTGTGTTGCAAGTTTTCTAAGAATGAATTAAAATAAATTAAAAAATATACGTACCACGAAGAATTCTTTCCTCTTGATAACGAAGGAAGTCCCATATACGAAGTGTTCCATCATCAGAACATGTAACAAACTTGGAATCCGATGGGCTGAAGCTAATAAATATATACAATAGTAATCGAGGTTCAAAGATATTTATTTCAAAAATGTGTATGGACTCTTTAATTATAACATATACAAAGTGAACCAAGCAAACAATTTTTTTTTCTAATTCCAATAACAATTTACTTACTTACTTTACTTACTTAATTATCTATAGAACGATTCACCTTGTACAGTTATATTAGAAAGAATTCAAATTGAAAGACTAAACAAAAATGATTCAGAGAAACTCTTGAAGATTTTTCAATTTATAGTGACATAGATAAACCAAATAATTTTGTATGTTAAGATTATTATAAATTTAAAATGTTTGTTCAGGTATTATCAGTTATTATTTATTATCATTTGATTTTGATTATTTTGCAATTGTTATGTGAAAACACTATAAAGTAATGAAGACTTTTTAAAAAATAATGTTCTTAATGTTACAGTAGCTAAGAGACATCCTGATAGTGCATCTCAGCATATAACAAATGAATCTTTATGGCTAGGTAAGACATAAAATATGATCAGACTCTACTCCAGAACTTAGAATTTGCATAAAAACCACTTGGCCTATCAAACAACAGTTCTGAAGTGAAGGATGGTGAAAATTGATTTTGCTAAGTTAGAACTCATCATAGTAAGGATATTAGTAAATGAAAAAAATGGTAAGTAATATATCAATTAGCTTAAAGAAGTCCTTTTTACACTGTATTCTGTAAATATTGAAAGGCTATCTTCAAATATCTTTCTTGGTATTACTTTCAGTGGTGAAGCTATTACTGACTTTGGTCTTCTGTTTATGGCAAAAATCATTGACCACCACCACCACATGAAATCAATACCATATTGTCAAATAATGAAATATCTCACAAAGTTCATGTTTTGAGCTAGTATGTTTATGAAAAAGATGGTTTTGGTTCATATCCAGAGTGGTATCATAAGTGTTATATAGTAAGACTGTTCTAAAGTAATGCATATCGCATTTCAAGCTCTAAATTAGAAAAGTTAAACATAAAGTATGTATTATTTAAGGTGAAAATCAGGACATAGAGAAGTCCCAGATGAACGCCATGAACAGATAAACTCCTCAAGCTCAAATTCCCAAAACAGATAAGGAAAGGGTTCTCTTTGGCCTCCGAAAAGAAAAACCAAAACAGAAACAGATATAACAGCATGCTCAGAAACCAGTATGGATTGGACAGTCACCCTACATAAAGTTACCAGGCTGATCAAGAAACATGCTATGTCTATAACCTGACTGAGAGTGTGTATTCTGCTATAAAGAGCAAATTGCATGAAAAAGATCTCAGAAACAAACGGAAATTAATAACAGCAGCTGTGAATATTTTGCATATTTTTCCAGTCTCTAATTATTGTTATTAAAATAGAATTAGTATCAGGTTTTACAATCAACGTAATTTAAATGGAGATTAAATATTCTACCATAAATCTATCGGTAGAGATGCTATAAAGTTTTCATAGCAATTTTACCTCAAAACAAATGAAACAATCTGAAAAGTTTTTCAACTCTGTTTCAAATTGCTCTTTAAGCACTTCAAACAGCTCTATCATTCACGAATGCTTCAGAAAATTTCAAATTGTTTCACTAGTTTTGAGGTGAAATTGTATTAGAATTGCAATAGAACTTCAGTAACCTTTAAATCAATGTTTTGCTTGCATATATGGAGAGTACACTTTTCAAATAAAAGATCCTTTTTCTATTTTTGATACGTACATTGTCAAAATCGAATTTTCAATAATTTCTATTCAATCCTAAGCGACATTAATCATTAATTTTTAATATTAAAACATAAAAAAAATCTCTATTAGTTTTTCAAACAGCCCCAAAGCAGCTTGCTTTACTGGCCCATATGCACTTTTTAAATGTCCCTAAAATCATTTTTAATGAAGCTTTTTTAGTTTTATTATTTATTGACATTTCAGAGGTGAAATAAATGTTTTTCTGAAACACCCTGTATATGAGGGGGAATGCTAAGGCAGAGAGTTAACTCAATAATAGATGTTGCTGTGTTTAGTTCGTCTCATCTAATCTCAAAATCTTAAATAGGTTATTGTAAAGGAGATTGCAATTACAAATTCTTTGTAAAAATCCCAAGTTATAGTACAAGATATTTCGGCTTAGTAACGGGAATAAATTGTGTTATTCATGTAAACAAAAGCATTTCAATTGTTTTAATGCATATTTCAGATACACAACAGATGGATGTAGACATTTTTAATATTGAATAATGTGTTCAGAAATATGCTAATTTCCTATTGTTTCCTTATTGCTACCTTGATTTTCTATTGACATTCCTCGATTAATAACATTTACGTTACTCTGTTTTGTATCAAAAATATGCATTAAAACAATCAAAATGTTCATTTACTTGGATAGTGCTATTTATTATATTTATTATTAAAACACAATGCCTTGGGCATAAAACGTATTGTTTCAGATGATAATGAATACAAAAGTGGTATTTGTTACAATTAGGTATGTAGGTAATGAATAAATAAAAACAACAAAAATAATGTAGTATTCTAAAAATAGTAGTCTCAGATTTGGATTTTGCATTGTATTTTGTTTTGTTATAATATAAACTAGCAGTAATACCAAAGTGATTACATCACGTCATCAAGGGTATAAATAAATAGCAAGCGAACATGTTTATCACTTCAGAGAAGTCAAAAATCTATTTTGGAAATATTTTACAGAGAATTTTCCAATCTTTTTAAACCACATTTTCTGCAAGAAATGACAATTTTTTTTGGTCAATTAAGCAAGCTAAAAAGGAACATTTTGTAAATCTATACTGGCTCCAACAATTTAATAAAATTAGTAATAAATATAAGATAATAAAAAATACATTCTTTAAATAAACAACTGAAATGCATGCAAATAATAATCATTGATGAATTGATAAAACAATACAATTAGATGAGGATTAAAAAAATAAAAATTGCATATTTAGATTAGTAAAATAAATGATAAAAAGAAAGAGAAAACAGTTTGTAAACTACCGCAAAGATATTAATGAAAAATAAGCACCACAGAATACATTTCATTCCTAAAAACATATAATGTTGAGTATAAAACCTTTCAGTTCAAAATAATTAATTACAAGAATTTTCGCATTTCTGTAACAAGTCAATATAAAAGAAAAATTTTTATCTTGCAAGCAAGTAAAACCTGAATGATTTTACAGGTCTTGGTTTGGTCATGTAGAGTAACTACCTGCCAGCTGGCAGCGTAGTGTAGTGGTTAGCATATCTACCTCTTTTTTTATCGAGCAAGGTTTGAATCCAACCACACGTAAATTTAAAAAAAAATTTTTTTATTGGTTTATTCATTATTTGAGAAACAATATAGATTTTTAATATATTGAAATAATATATTTATTTGAAATACATAAATTATTCATGGTTTAATAAATACTATATGGTATCTTGCCATTTCAGAAATAATAAAATAGTAAATGAGTAAATTAAATAATAAAACCACACATATATTAAAAATCTATAAAGTTTTTTAAAAAACTTAAAAGACTTGCATGTGATTGAATTCAAGCCTTGCCCAATAAAATAAGAAGTAGAAGTAGTTACTGTAACATGGCTCACACCAAACCCTGTAAATTGGTCAAGTTATACAAAATTCACATCTTTGAAAGTAATATGCATTGGAATAAAATCTCAGACACGTATCTGTTTATTAGTCTTTTTAAATTATTTCTTGCTGTTAGGTCAATTATCATCATTTTCAGCAATTCACAACTGTTTTTTTTAGTATTAAATTGTATTTAAGTTTTAAATGCTTACAAATCACTACAGGATCTAATAATTTTCACATCAGTCAACATATTAAAATTACCTGAAGAACATGCAGAGGGTCATTCTGTTTTTTATAAAGCTAGGACAGCTTCAAAAATAGTCTCTTTTAATACTAAATGCTCTATTAGCTAATTTTATTTTGCTTTACAGAGTGTTACCTGCATGTGTGATTTCTTTTTATACAGTGTGTCCACATTTCGATGCTCACTATTGGGATCTCAGAAATTGAAAGAGGTACGAAGTCGGTTAAATTAGAACAGATTTGGCTATTTTGGAGATCAGTTTACTTATGCTTTTGTTTTTTCAAAAAAGTTAACGACTTACTAGATATTTGCTAAAAACGAAATTATTTTATTTTTTTTACAGTGAAATATCTCATGAACGAGCAAAGATAGAAAAGAACAGCAAAGAGGATGTTTCAGAGAATTTGCTCCGAAACACAAAAAAATTATTTTCGCAATTGTCTTTTGTTTTACTTCGGCGGTGAAACGTAAATCCAAATTTTTTTCTAATGGAACGCCTACTTGATTTCCATATTACTGAGTTATGAAGTGAAAATCATTTTTCATCATAGTGTGCCATGACATCTAACACACACACAAAGTCGTGGAGTTTTATCAAAGAAATTTATTTGTTATGCAAAAATTACGTTTTTATGGGGCGTTAACTGCTTATTTGATGCTATCTGTGAATGCTCAGTAAAGCGTCTTTTGTTTTGTTTTAGCAATTGTTATATAACAAATGTAATTTATCTGACAAAAATCAAAGATTTTCATATGATTAAAGCCATGGCACACTAAGTGGGAAATGCTTTTTATTAAAAAAAATAAGATAAATTCGTTTTTAGCAAATATCTAGTAAGCCGTGAACTTTTTTGAAGAAACAAATGCATAAGTAAACTGATCTCCAAAATAGCCAAATCTTTTCTAATTTAAGCGACCTCGTATCTCTTACAATTTCCGAGATCCCAATAGTAAGCATCGAAATGTGGATACACTGTATTATACCATTGCATCCCACTTAACAAACTGTTTAAGCTAGAGCAGGTGTCTTTTGCACATCCGTTACCAAGACAACTAGCTATTAGAATATAAAAGAAAATGTCGTTTGATTTCTCCATACAACAGTTAAAAACTTTTAAATCAATCAGCTTTAAACATGAATATTATGGATTATGTATAGCTACAGTTACTACTTTTTAAAATAATCTTGATGCTGTTAATTACATTTTTACAAAAAGAACTTTATCGCATTTCATATATGTAACTTACATTTGTAATTATCTTCTGGAGACATTAAATAACATTTTCTTGGTATACTCTATTAGTATAGTCAGTTATTATGATCATATATACATCAAAAACAAGTGCTGTAACTTAAAACAGTCTACAAGCCACAATTTATTATTAGTGTCAAGTCAACAAACTAATTATCTATTTGCCCAACAAATAGACATGTAAATTGCAATTTCTCAATGATATATATTTTTTGCATGTTGCATTTTTAATGAATGTGGATTCCAAAATTTGCATTTCATGCCATAAACAGGTATTTCAAAGTTTGGTGTAAAACAATCTAATCATATGCTTTGCGCAAGGTAACAGTATGAACCAGTCTACAGGTTTACTGAACGAATAACAGACAATTTTTGATTATATAAAAACAAATGCTAGACTACACTGCAGGTATGATAACCCATGCTGATGAAAAGTAAATTCTATACGACACAAATATTTGAAAATATCAACATTATATTTAAGATAAAGTCAAAGTGTGTCACGCATTAAGTAACACTTGTATAAGAGAGTATTTCAACTGATTTGTTCTGCATAGCTTTATAATGAAGTTATGAAAGAATTTAGCTTAAGTATACAGACCACCTTGAATTCTGAAAGGAATTTTATAAACAATAAGAAACACTGAGATAATGGAATTGGAAAACAGCTGTGTAATAGCAAACCTAATAATAAAGCATCAGATAAAATACCCATAATTTAGAAATTTAGATTCTACTATTCCGTGACTTGATTAGATGAAATATTAGAAAAACAAAGTGATTTTTCAAACACAACTATCAGAATTCAAATTTATTTCATTTTTTCACAACCATCATCAATCTCTTTTCTGTCAGATATGGCTAAAATGGAATATCATACTTCAGCATCATTTTTTCTTTTAAATACAATGGAAATGGTATACTCAATCATGACCCTTAGAATATATGGTTGCTCATACACCACCGACTAATAAATTTGTTGATGGTTAGAATGCCCACACATTCTAATTGAGTGTGCTTTATTAGGGTTTTCTTCAAACTAATTTCGAGTAATTTATCTCTTCTAGCTATTGTTTTTGAAATGCTGATTTCTGAGATTTATAAGTTTATACAAAAGTAGTAACTTCAAAATAATTTTATTTACTTTTATGCATTATATAAAACCAAATAAGTCTGCTTGTTTATATTTTTTAATTTGATTTACCTTACCATTGCCTTTATAACACCATACAAGGACTGGAACAAAAATTATCTGTGTTAATTTTATCAAATTACCTAAATATAAAACAAAACACTGTGCTGATAAACAATGCACGAGTAAGCTATGAGTTTGACAATTTTAATATTATCTAATTTATCCCAAGAAATGGGTGGGCAACAAGAAGAACGTCGTCAATTAATTATGAAAATATATCAAACAAATAAAAATTTGTCAACTTTAACTATTCAAAAAAAGTTGGAGTATCGCGTCGAATGGTGCAGTCGGTTATTAGAAGTATCGAAAACTTTATTCCAATCTGTCAGAAGAAGGGGGTAAGGTTAGAGAAGAAAGTGTTATGTGTGCTGCAAGAAAACATATCAATGTCAATAAGGGATATAGCAAAAAAGTATAATACCAGTCACACCATGGTACAAAGAATAAAGAAAAGGAATTCCCTTAAGACATACAAGAAGCAGAAACGGCCTAAAAGGACTCAAGAACAATTAAAAAAGGCAAAACTTCGCGCCAAATTATTCTATAATACCGTTCTAAGGCACTCAGAAGTCTGCTTAGTTTTAGATGACGAATCCTATTTTAAAATGGACTTTTGTTATGTTACTGGGCCCACAATTTTATACTGCCAGGTCTGGTAGAGTTTTGACAAAGAAAGAAACAACAATATCTATTGAAAAGTTTGGGTAAAAGGTAATGGTTTGGCAGGCGATATGTCAATGTGGTTTACGAAGCAAACCATTCTTTACAACTGGGACTATCCACAGTGCAACATAAATAAGAGAATGTCTTCAGAAAAGATTATTACCGTTTTTAAGAACCCATGAATCACCAACATTATTCACCTACTGCCATAGAATTTTATAACAAAGAAAACATTCACTATGTGCCAAAACAACTAAATCTGCCTAATTTTCCCGAAATTCATCATTAGGCTCTAATTAAGAACAGATTGAGGAAAAATGGTAAAGCTACGAAACACTTACATGAATTTAAAAAGCAATGGCAAAAACAATCAAAAGGGGTTAAAAAAGAAGTCATCATCAATTTAATGTGGCGTCTTAAAGATAAAATTAATAATTTTTCCAAGAATAAAGATTAAACAGCAATTACTGTCAAGAATGAAATGTTATAAGTTATATTCATTAAATTAAATAAAATGTGGTTTGCAAAATAGATTTGTTTTTATAAATATTTTTCTAATGCGGATAATTTCCGTTCCAGTCCTTAGTTTTACAAATAGATTTGTTCAATAAAACATTTGTTTTTCACATATTTCAATGTAAATTTTTTACTTTCTCTTAAGCAGACACTTCCATAACTGGATGCCCTTAATAATTGAACAAAAAGTGTGAAACTGATAGTGTCTGCTTATTGGGGATTTTACTTCTAATTCTTAGCTACATCATGGTATTGGATTTCAGCATGAGGCAACCATATATTCTAAGGACTCAGTAATCTAATTACACTTCAATTTTTCAGCTCAAGAGAATAGAATTTATTTTTAAAAACGGAGATGTAAAGCGAGTCTTACAAAATATTAAACTGTAATTTTGATTATGATTGTGGAAGAAAATCCAAGTTATTTTTTCAAGTACAAAACAGCAAAATTAATAATGACCAACATTCAAGGTTAACTAAACAAAGAAAAAAAAAAAGTGCAACGACAAATGCAAACAGAAAACATCCAACACACCACTTAAGAATCTGAATTAATTACCTGCTCTGCAACTGTCACTTCCAGTGGCCTATTCAACAAACCTTTGCACTTTGCAATATTTTATCAGTCAATTATTTAACTACAGACATTAAGATACAACAGATTAAATATGCTTTTTGCAAATTGCTTCTCATTTTCACCTTTGCTACAGATAAGATGTAATGTATTTTATACTAAAAACTGTAAAATGAAGTGAAAAGTTGCAAAGTTTCATTTGTGGAGTAGGTCCCTGGTTACTTAAAAATAATACGAAGTATTAATACTAACATAATCTTATAGACCAACAATTTATAAATGATAGGAAAACAAAAGACAGAACCAATGGGTGGTGAGGAAGTCATATCAGATGATGATACATCAATCACAATAATAACATGCAATTTTCTTTAAAATACTTCCATATCTATATTTTCAATTTTTATTACAATTATTTTATTAATTCCAGAGAGTTGAGAAAACTTTACAGCAAACAAGTGAATAATGCCAAAACAGTTAGATTAAATTCTGATGATATTATGTTGTACAATCTAGAGTTCCTTGATAATATTTCTGATATTTCAATGAGTGGAGTGTGGACACATTTGTCAATGACTAGCCAATGTCGTTTTTGAAGGATAGTCTATGTTTGTCAAATTCTACTTGTCTTTTACATTTCACTCATTTATTTGTAAAACCCACCGTCTACAGTGTGAAACATTTAATTTTGGAATGATGTCCAATGACCAGTTACAACTTTTGAATTCTATTTTTATAAGTAGTTGGCACATTTTTAACAAATTGGAAAATTTCCAATAAGAAGCACTGCTTATCTTAACTTTGATAAAAAAACAGAGATGATGGGTTTTGAAAATAAACAATTTATTTTGTTTTTTTTCTTTGACGTGTCCATACTCTAACTCAATGATGAACAAACATAAAATTAATATCAAGGCACTCTATTGTAATCAACAATGAACCAAGAATAAGAAACTATCAGAATGTATAAGGTGCCTTATTCGAAGAAACAAAAAGGTGGGCATGTCATACCATTATGGAGCACTCCTTTCATTAAGATCATTAGAACACGCTGTACAACTAACACAAAATTGCAGCTCAGCATGAACAATCTGCATTTTTCCTCTACTTGTCTGCAAAGTTTCATTCAAATCGGTATGTAATGGCTAAAAACCTTCCCTTTTCAGTTAATAATAAACTGTTTTTTAACAAAATTTATTTGTTTTACTGAACTTACATTCTCGTTCTGTTAGTACAAATAACATGATTACCTTTGTTTAACCATTTTGAAACTTAAGCCACTTAACAATGTTAAAGAAAAAAGGTCAGAAATGAAATAGTCTACTAAAACCTAAATTCTTTTACATAAAGAAATAAAGGAATGAGAAATTAACCTATAAGTAGATAAATGATCTGGTGGATTTCCAATAATTTTTGTCATCATACACAACTATGAACTCAAAAGTGTATTTCATGGAACTACAAATATCAAATAAATTTTTATGTCAGCAACATGTCAAAACAAAAGACATCCATTTTATAGTTGGCAGACTACTTGATGCAAACTTTTGGACATCCGTTTAATGGAAATTGCAACAAAATCCATGACTAATTTAAGAAAATAAATTCAAAATTAAATTTGGAGTAAAGAACAATGTGAATGTCAATTCTGTCAAAGTGAAAAACTGAAAATGCTGAATAATTTCTTTAAAAAAGCATTACAGTTTTTGAAAATGAAAATGATGATGGTTGCAAAAGGAAAATCTAAACTTTGGTAACTACAGTAACAAATTTTACTTCTTTTTAAACATTTCTGAGACCACATAGTGCCATGCTCATAGTTTCACTAAAACTTTTGGTAGTGCCGTTAAGTCTGGCGTACATTATACCCAACCCAATGCAGTCTGGCTAGCATGGGAAAAACCACTTCCACCAATTGCAACCATTCCAATCTTGACTACTGGAAGAGTTGTGATTGGCTGGAGTAGCTTTTTCCTGCATTAGACTGTTTTGTGCTGGGTCTTAATCTATTATCTATAAGACCATGTTAATGTTAGATTCAACGTTATGAAATTCTAAAATGGAAAAAAGGTTTCAGTAATCCATTTGTATTTAAATAATACCGAACAAACATCTACCTACGTTAATTTTGTAAAATAATGTAAAATCTTCAAAGAATCATCATAAATAACAATGAGCTTTTTACAAAAACAATTTTATTTTAACATCAATATAACTAGTAAATGATTCAACACTTTAATGTAGTACATCACCTTCAGAGCAATGTCAACTCTTGCTTTTGCCCATAATATGCAGTTCATTTGCTTTTATAAGGGAGAACACGAGCAGAGCAGTTACTTGATTCATTACATATTTCTTGTTTATGACGATCCATTTTTAACAAAAATCCAATCATTTATTAATCAATAAAAAATTTGGCAAACTCTTTATTAATATCGTACAATATTTTAAATTAAAATAAGTAGAAAATCATACCAATAATTATTTTACACCCATAAAGTACCAATACGAACAAAAAAATCATTATTACAGCTGTGCGTTAAAATAAAACAAACTTTTCATTTATCATGATTTATTTTTCATACCATCTTGAAAAGAGAACCGAAATGGAAGGTTTGAAATAAAAATCGTTTTCCAAGTATCCCTTCAGTAATTGACCAATAAATAAGTTACTAATAAATAGAAGCAATCGGCCACAAGTCTGAAGAGTAACGTGGAAAACATCCCGGCTTTTTGTACTTTTTCAAACGAATTTATTCGACGTAAAAGTGTAATACATTAAAAACACGTCTACAAAAAAATTTAAAGTTATCACAGAAAATAATTAAATTACTAAAACACAATTAGTAGTTAAAGTTATCACAGGCTGTTTTCCCTCAACGAATGAAGTTCTATTATGCAATAATAAAGGAATTGGGAATCTTTATTTTGACTAGGTAAACTCTCTATTCATATATTATTTAATAAAAACTAAAAATCTCTCTATCGTTATTGCTTGTAACTGCCATATAAATACTATATAAATAATTACTTTTGGCACTTTTATTATTTATTTTGCTTTTTAAAACTACTATCACAGAATGTAAGGAAGGGAAGGTGGCATTTATTAAGTTCGATATATAAATATATACAAATACGAATAGGACGGAGTCAAGTTGTAGATACCTTATGCCTCGCAGTGCTTCTTTGTGCGCCTGGAACATCTTGACGTTGTTCATGTTCGACTGCCAATATTTCACATACCCTGCATGATCACCTGTCACCATCCAGTTATCATTATGAGACCATACCATGCATCTAACTGGACTATCATGGGCCTAGAAAATCACAAAGAAACTTATTATTTAATATAATTATAAAGAAAAGCATTTACGTACTTGTAAAATTGTTTCAAAATTGAATGTGAGCCCATTCCAAAGTGTGAATTCGCCAGAGCTGGCACCAGTCACTAATCTTCGCCCTTCAGGAGTCCAGGCCATACAAAAAATGGGGCAACGCATCTTGTTTGTAGCAGTCTTGACAAAACGTGTTGTAACACAATTAATGGGATTGTCTGGATAACTTGGAGGTGGCATCATGTCTGGATAATACATAACATCTGGCTGGAGAGCCCTTCTATCCCTACAATCACGTTGCCATATTCTATTCTAAAAATAATTATCAGTAGCAAAGGTACAAGCGGCAATGCTAACTATTAACACTTACTTCTAAAGCACAAATTATAGCTGAATTATAATCAACTGTTTTTCTCATAACAGATTTTCTTAACCTTTTCCCATCAAAATCTTCTAATGTCATGTTACCTAAGGGTCCTGGTAGGGGTCTTTGTAAATTTAAAAATGGTCTAAATGGAGGACGAGAATTATTAAAACCCGATCGAGGTTCAAATTTTTGATTGAATATTCCTTGATTTGGAACTGGTCCTAGCGGATTTCCTTGTAATCCTATCATTGGTGGCGGTGGAATGGACATGTTTGCATTTGACAAATGCACTGGAGGTGGATGTGCAAACTCCATTTTTTTGCTTTGAAATTTAAATAATGAACAAAGATGTTTCAATAATGTCACTTAAATAGATGTAGGTTATGTTCTAGAGATTTTTGATCACACATATTGCAATCTGTAAAACAAATATTTTGATAAAATAGCATAAACAACTTAACAAATACTTAAAAAATATATAAATCAGTAATTATTCCAGCCCTACTTTCTATAAAACATAATAAAATCATGTATGTTAAGATTTCAATATTGTTCTATGTTGTCAGTTAAATACTTAATGACCTTAACATTGTTTCAAGTCATTACATTATTACATACTTTGAAATAAGTTCACCACGAATTGTTATGGGAGCTCCATCACAATAAAAAAAATTATTCTTAAATACCTATTTTCGTATTCTGCCACAAATGCAGCAAGATGTCCTTGGCAATTAAGCGACGTAAATCTACACAATTACAAGATGGCAAACAATATGCAGTTGTAGTCAGGTTGCACTCACATTTATAACAAACTTTGCGTAAATCTCCTTATTCAAAAAAAATATATACCACAGAAACTCAGTAGCGGTTAAAATTCACTATCATTTCATTCGTTGTGCTCGCTAATTTTTACGGTAATACATGCATTATACCACATTATACATGCGTTCGACGACTTCCCCGAGGCGATCGTCGGCGATTTCTAGGGTTTTTCGTTTTTTCCCAGTACGAACTTCACATAATACTTTACATCTTTACATTATACGCTATTCATGCTCTTATTGCAGTAGAATTTTTGATCAGCAGGCCTAGGAATTTTTTTATTTATTTTACTTTTAATCATAATGTCAAACATAATCTTCACTGAGCTTCATCTCAAATTTAAATTCCAATTAGTTCATTTTTTTTCTATTTTAATCAATTAATTCTAAACACACAGTTAAGGCCGTCTGACACGGGGTTAAATTTCACTACAATTTCGTCACTGAAATCTGATAAGGGAATTAGAACATGTTTTAAAAATTGTGTTAATTCTGCATGTAAAAAACATGTTCTAAATATTTCTTTGTCAAATTTTTAAATGCAGTTTTGACGTTAAATGTGCTGTATGCAACGATGTCAGATTTCAATAACGAAATTGTAGTCAATTTTGAGATCTTTAACACCGTGTCAGACGACCCTTATGTTTGCCACCATGGCTTTTTTAGTTACACACAATCGAAGCTGTAAATAATAATGTCGATAATGTCACTGTCAAGTTGACAGTAGTGTCACCATATCACGTGATGTACGTTATGTATATTAAATTGTTAAATATATCCAAAGCGTGTTTAAGAAGAAATTGCGTTATGGCAACAGTGTTATCAACTTATGATCAGATCACTCTCAAACTAGTCTTATAAATTTCAAATAGATCGTGTTTTTCTCAAATACAGTTCATGTGTGACAAAGTACCAACATCAAACAAAAAATGATCGAAAATTGAGTTCAATATAATGATTTTGTCTCCGCTAGAGAGCGAATATATAAGTCAAGCTTTCGAAACCGCGTTTAATGCGCAACAACAATAGGCATTAATAATTACTTTTTTAGTTTGAATTCTAATAATCTCAATCTCATGAACTGACGTTTAAACTTGTCGACATTGCATTTATCACAGAAGCAACTGAATACTTGAAATTTGACATTGATCAAAACTAAAACAAACATTGTAAAATAAGGTCTCTAGGCATGCTAAAAATTACACGAAGCATGAGCAGCCATGGATTCCACGACCAAGACCTTGACTGCCTTGACGCATAACAAAGAAAAGCACTTGTTTTTTTCTTTTTTTAACCATTAGGCGCTTTCAGGGGCATTTAGCGGACCTCACTAGTTAAGTTGCTGACAACGCAGTCACTGAACGTTTCCGTTGTTGTATAAAAGTGACTGAAATTTCACTGCTGCTCGGCGTAATTACCGCTAAGAGTCAATTGTTTGTGTTCAGGGGCAGTGATCATGCTTATGCGCTACCAGCATCGAAGAAAGCACTTTTAAACGTGTTACCTTTGCTTCTACAAAAATTGACGTTCGCTGCCGATCATGCAAAAACTTTTCAGCGACAACGCTGCCAATTGCTGCTCACTCCTGAACAGTGATGTGCGTGTCAACAATGTCGACGTCAACAATTCATTCTTGACATGTCAACAGTAAGAATTGTTGACATGACCTTATTGATGTCAACTATGTCAACAATGTCAACAATTTAGACATTATGGATGCACATGCGCAAAGCTGTTAAACTTGATTTTTCCTTTATTATTTAAATCTTAAATAGTTTATTACAATAATTTTTATCTGACTTAAAGTATGTGAGGGCAAATAGGAGGCACAGGGAATTGTGAGATGCTTAAGTACGTTCAAGTCTAATGTACGTATAGAATAATTTTGATTAGAAAAAAAAATAAATGCTAGGATGTTGTTCATCATGTTAGCATTTGTTTTTTCAATTAATAAAATCCTTTGCATTAAGATACCTATGTATACTAACTGTCACATTGCTAGAATTGCCCCCACCACAGTTTATACCTTACAGAATCAGTTGAATCGCTTTCCCTACATTTTGTCTTCCACTTCAAGAAACTCGCGGTCTATGCGCAGAGCACTGTCCAGAAGTAGAAGAACCTAACCTTAACCTTCAAAGAAATAATCTCATAAAAGATTGTATTATTTAAATGAAATCAACTTGCATATTCTGTAAGTGAATTATTGAAATTGTTGAGTGTTGGTAAGTTACATTAGTTGTGAAATTTGAATATCAACTGCGTATATAACCTCCCCTACAAGCGCGCGGTCTACAGTTTAGCGTGCGCAGACCGAAAACCAGGAACACGAAAGATCAAAAGAACCGCTCTGAGTGATCTAACTGATTCTGTAAGGTATAAACTGTGCCCCCACATATCCGAACTAAAAATCTTAGTATGGGCCTATGGAGTTATGAGAAAACATACTTGTAATTTTACTGATTCCATGGAAATAAGTATAAATACATAGGATTTAGTTTTTTAATGCCATTTTATTTAAATAATATTTTGGTTTTTCTTTTCCATCTTCAGTTACTGTCACAGCCTTTTATAACTGAAAACCCAATTGATCAAAATTCTTATTCTTGGTCCTTTCAGCCGTTTTGATTCTTGAATTGTCTTGAACATCTTATTAATGATCTTATGAGACATTTTAGCTTATTTTAGCACCTGTGTTTACAGGTTAGGTTTAACGAAAAATGTGCAGAATCCTACTTTATTTGCAAAGTTGACACATTGTCAACATTGTTGACACATTGTCGACATTGTTGACATTTCTGACGTGAAAAATCAATTGTTGACAAATTGTTGACACGAAAATGTCAACAATCATTGTTGACGTGTCAACGCACATCACTGAGCATCAGTGGCGACGGTGAAGCTGACGGAAAATTGGGGACCGGACCAACGACGGAGCCTACCTGCCGGACCTCCTCACTTCCCTCCTGATTGACCAGGCCGGACACGTTGCGGGGGGTTTTAAACGAAAGTTTGCTATCAACCATCCCATTTCATCCTTGACCGCGTGCAGCAGCGTTCGCCTTCCAACTTACCAAATTTCATCTTGGCTGAAAAGGCTCATGCCTGCAGTAGCCTTTGGAACAGTTATGATTTCCTTCCTTCAAATGACGTTACACCAATCACAATAGCGTTCAGATGGATTGTTATAAATGTTTTCGTATAACATGCGATCATTAAAATTTAGGTTCTCAGGAAGCTATGAAAGAAAAAATCATGTCTTAGCTAATTCTGAAAAATTATCTGTCAAGTTAACAGTTTGCATTAAAAACAAGGCAAAATCGTCAGTTTATAGGTTATGCGTTGGCATGCGTTGTGTCTAAGCTCGCCCTACGGAAAAATTTCACAGCCTACTGGGAACTTAAATTTTAATGATCGCATGTTACTAGTTTTTATTATAATTATATTTTGAATACGTATGTTTCTAACTGTAATTTTAGTAATCCACACATCTGAAATAATACAAAAAGGACTAATATTCTTTAATTTAAATTCTTTGCATATACTTATTAGTCCGTTTAAGAAGTTTAAATACTTAGTACCACAAGTGTTGTCAACATAATAAATAAAAGAATTTTGATTGAAACTGATGGATGATTTCCGTGATTTCATGATTTGACAAATGACAATGTTGTATTACAAATTTCTTTGACACGTCTGACTAATAAACAGTATCCAAAATATGTTTATTTACAACAAATTATTAAAACATTAGGACCATTCATAATTAATATTTCCATGTTACATTACATCATTGTCGTTTGAAATATTCATTTAGAACAAAACGTTATAATTTTAATTTTTTTTATGAGATTTTGAGGTTACGTAGTCGTCATAATAAAACTAAAAAAATCGTATTCTCAGGTGCTATTAGTAATTTAAGCGTATAAATAAATGGCGGTAAACAATAAAAATCCTACTAGCGATTTACGTATAGCTGTTATTTGTTCGAGCAATATGAATCGAAGTATGGAAGCTCATGCTTTTTTAGCAAAGAAAGGCTTTTCTGTTAAGTCTTATGGTACAGGGGACAAAGTCAAAATACCGGGGTGTGCGGCAGATAAACCAAATGTTTATGATTTTGGTGTATCCTATGATGAAATCTATCATGATCTGTTAGCCAAAGACAAAACTTTGTATCCTTATGTCAAGATTTTACCGATTTTACTAGATTCATAGTCAGATGATGTCCAGGTGAAGTATAATAGTGTATGACTGTACTTCACCTGAGAATATCTTTGCTCTTGGTATGGTTGTGTAAAACTGTCACATAATAATTCTTATTGTTAACGATATATGACTTTTTTTATTATGCTGAAAAAATGTTCTTGATTTCTATCTTGAAGTTTACTCTTGTTTCTTTATTTGACCGTGGGCCTGAATTTCGTTTGTGCTTTTTTAGTATTGTATTATATGACCATATTTTCCTTCACCATCATGTATCTAGGTACACCCAAAATGGTCTTTTACATACTTTAGATAGAAATCGTAGAATAAAATCCCATCCTGAAAAATTCCAAGAGTGTTCAGAAAAATTTGATATTTTAATAACTTGCGAAGAACGTGTGTACGATCAAGTTTTGGAATTTATGGAAAATAAAACACCATCGGATAATTCCATAGTACATGTTATTAATATTGATATTCAAGATAATTTGGAAGAAGCTACGATTGGGGCCTTTTTAATTAGTGACATGTGTGTAATGGTAAGAATAGCAAAGCAATAATTATTAATATTTCACAGTTTAATGTGTTTTAAATTTTAGTTGGCAAAAAGTGAAGATTTAGATAATGATATTGATGAAGTATTACATGATTTTGAAGAAAGATGTGACCGGCCTATATTACATAGTATTGTGTTTAATTAGTAATTATTTTTAATGTTATTTCAATTACTGAATTGCTTTTATTGTAAGAAAAGATTTTAAAGTTGCCTCTCTGCATTCAACTATCTTAAATGTATCTATTATGATTTATAATTCATAATAAATGAAGTATATTCTTATTTCAAATCATTTTAAATGATGCTTTTAAGTTTTCATCTAATAATTTATAATATTAAAATAAACAGCAGCATAATGTTATATTTTGTATTACTTCTGCTTGTATTCATTATGAGTCTTCGTATTTCGATCCTCTGATTATCTAATCAATGTGAAGATTTATTAGCCCAATCTTGAGTAGGAATAACTGCACACAAAGAATGCAGCAATCAGAGGAACATACTGGCAAGTCACAAAAATGTTCCATCTGGGTACAATTGATGATAGGATAGGTTCGAAGTATGAGACCTATTCACTATTATAATACGTTGCAAGTGTCTGGAAATCAATCAGGAGAGTTAGGACTGCAATAAAATGTTTTCCAATGTTTTAACAATTTATAAAGACAGAGAGTGTCTTCCCAAAAAATATGAGAATTTTACAAGCATTGATCATTGTACTGTTAGACAACCATTTCCTTTTTGTTATGAATTCATCCTGATGTCTTATGTCTTTATACTTTGTTGAGATATTTTCATTTCTTTGAAAATACTAATTTTTGTATTTTACATTTATTACAATATGTATGTACCTATTAAAATACTAAAAAAAAAAATTAATTTTATTTTAAATTACAGGTTTAATATTACTATTAAATGTGTAAAACTGAAAAGAATAAACAAATATGTTTCTAATACAAAAGAGGGTAGACTTAATAATAATTCGTTTATTTTCAACTAAAAAAATTCCAATTACAGGAAATAATTTAAAAGAAAGATCAAGATAATGACATGACAACAAAGGTGTCCTGAGATTGCTATACAAACTGAATATGAAGAGGAGCCAGTACGAGTTGTATGAAATTGCTACTGTTGGTGAATTCACAATTCAATTTGTTTTAAGATGGTTGTAAGTCAGAATAAAGAAGATTAAAGTAATATAGTGAAGATCTAATGCAAGCAGAAAATAATTTGCCAACTTACTGGTTCATTCATAAAAACTAAAATATTTATTTCAAGCAATGCCCACAACATGCTCTTATGTTAAGTACACTGAAACTTTTCTAGGCGTTACTGAATTTTTAACAGAATTCTAGTGATATGTATAACAAAACTTTTTAAATCACTTTACAAAGGCAAAGATCAAAGTTATTCTATCATCCAGGAGAGATTATTGATCTGGACATACGTACACAATGTGACAGAATAGCTTTATTGCTTGTCTCAGTAAAATGTTCAAGTCATACATTCTAGAATTCTATATATATTTATTTACAATTAGCTAAACTGCTAAAAGCAGTTCCTGTTTAATCTCGATTTGCAATTAGAATAATGCTAAATAACTAAACCAAGAATTAAAATGAACATAATTCTTTATTTACACATTAAAGATATGGTTAACAACTATAATTATACTAGTGCTGATCCAAATGTGCATAAAGTCTTCTTAATTTTTCACGTTTGTTTTTATTTTCATGTTTATTAATTTTTTTCCACGGCTTATCACCTGCTGTTGTTTTTAACTCACTACTGCAAAATAATATCCTTTAGATTCAAAACATACAAACTTAAACATTTACTAACCTTCCTGTACCAATGCCAATCCTTCCTTTAACATGAACACCTTGTGATTGAGAACGGAAAAATACTTTGTCTATATCTTCCGTACTGATTCTACTGCCCTATTAATGTAAATAAATAAAAAGAATTGATAAATATCATTAAAATACAACATTACCTTTACAGCTCTTATTTCTCGAGGTGGAACTATTCTACTACTGTTAATGGGTTTTCTTCTTTCTGGCCATGTATGGAATTCGTTTTGGTCAATTTCCGGAGGGGCATGGCTGTACAATAATTTTCCATTAACAAAGTCCTTAAGTATGTATCTTGCAGCTCTAGGATTATCTGGCTGACCATTTGCCGTCATATAACCTCTGTTATCTAAAATTACATTCTTGTTTATAAATCTTTAATACAAAATACCTTAATGAAAATCTAACAGCCATATGCATTAAGTAATTCTTCTGCTGTAGGACATCGTTCTTGATCTTCTCCTTCCATTGGTAAGGGTAACATAAAGCCATATTTATCTTCAAGGACATGTCTTGGAATTAAACTGGATACTAAATTTATAGGGGGAACATGGTCTCGCATCTGATCAATTGGAAGTATACCATTAATAATCATTTCAGCTTTAGTATAAACAAATGAAGGCATAACTAAGCCAGGACAATCACATAACAGAATATCTTTCTCCAAATATAATGTTTGAAAGTGCTTAGTTTTTCCTGGTGTTGAAGACACAGACACTTTTTTTTCTGACATTAAAGAATTAATTGTTGAACTTTTTCCTACATTTGGATACCCAACTAGACCAATAGTTGTTACGTTTTCAGTCACTTTGGGCCCTTTATGTATAGACCGAAAATGTTGAATTAGTTCATCGCAAGTCAAAACCTTGCTTGAATTTGTAACATTCAAAAATTCTTCCAAATCTTCAGTTTTTAATATTGTTTGAATTTTATCATTCAGTATATCTAGTTTGTGTGCACTATCCTCCACTAAATGTTCCAACTTTTTTACTGAAATTCTCAGTTCATCCAAAGTGCTTTCTTCTGATTTTGAAGTACCTTCTGAGTCCAATAAATCTTCTGATTCTTCTGCTTGGTTTTCAACATCATTTTCTTCAGTAATAGTTTCACATTCACTTGATGCCAAAAGTGCAGAAAAAAACACGATATTAATACCAATTTTACTGAAGTAATTAGCCCACGTTTGACGTTGATGTTCAGTTAAAAAATCAGCTTTGTTAATTAATATTAAATTTATTTTTTCCTTGGATACCTCTTTAACATATTTTTCTAAATCTTCACAACGGAACAATAAAGGATTTCTAGCATCTACTATTTGTATAACAACATCACTTCTTTCTACTACACGCCATAGCTGTCTCCAGAATTCTAGATTTTTTTCAAAGGGTGTCAATATAACACCTTGCTCTTCTTGTAATTGAGCTAATGATCGGCGCCATTCTAAGAATTTATCTTTTTCATTCTGTTTAAGTTCTTCAGGTGTAGTTTGAGAATTCCAAGGAGGCCTTCTAGGAATTTTAATTAAATCTTTATGTTTTTCATGCACAGAATTTGCAACAGCTTTCTCGGCATCTGTTAGGAGGCCTACGTTGGATTTGGGATTTACAAACTTAATATTCAACTTTTCGGCTTGAAATTCTGTGCCGGCCAGTTCAGCAGTAGATAAAAATTCTTGAAATGAAGATTCTTCTGTTACAGACTGTAAGTTTAGTCTTCCCCAGTCGTACCCATCTTGAATCTCTGTAGTATGAAGCTTAAAAGAAAAACAAAAGTAAAAAATAAATGAATCTGCTTTGAGGTTGTTTTAACTGAATTCTTACCATGGATTTATCACCTACAAATTTTTTAGCTCTACCACCACCACCACCAAAACGATCTTTTATTAAAGATCGACCTAGGTCTTGGCCAGACTTATTCTTTTTACCCATTCTATAGCAATCAGTTACTTGCTGCTTACACTTTAATTATTCTTCAAAGTTACACATAAATAACAAGAAGAAAAACGAGACAAACTTTGATGTTTTCTATTGACACACAGAACATTTGACACGTGCACGAGAGACGGGAGTCGGATACAAACGATACAAAGTTGAGGTTAATTAGAGTTCCCACATTACATTTTTAAAGAGTGGAGTTACCACGTGGAAGATACTCAAATGTTAGATTTTAATTAATAATTGAGTAGTTGTATTGTGAACGGTATAAACTGTAGTATAAATGCCAAATATTCAAAAAATAAATGTCCTTACTCTTTTCAGAAATATATCTAGGAACTCTAATAAAGTGTAAACATATGCTTCCATAATCATTTTGAACTATCTTCTGCTTAAAGCAATCGAACTACCTAAGAAGTTCAAAAGTTTCTAATCATTTTCTAATATCTAATAGTAGTTCAAATATGGCATGCATTTAGCATTTTTCTGTTGTGTTATTTTCTACGATTATTCGTATTATTAGTTATTAAGCTATCAATAATTAGTTTTAAAAAATTAAAATGTGGAAAATATATATTACCTGCTTTTTTTTAGTATTAAATAAAGATTTTGTAAGGACTGTGATTACTTCAAATGATTTTAGAATTTGGGGTCCTGGTCTTCGACCTCACATTATAATCATGCCAGCTAGATATCTTTTTGTAGAATCAGTTAATGAGAATGACAGGTAATTTAGTTTTACTAAATGAAGGTTTATATAAAGAAATAATATTTTTTAGTTGCTCTAAAACAGATTTACATGTAGAGATTAAGGGCACAACAAGATACAATAAACCTTGTCGTATCTGGACTGATGTATTACATATAAGAAGATGTTCATTTATTATTCGATATAAAGTGTATGAAACATGTGGTAATTTCATAGTAAGCTTAAAATATAAAGATGATCATATAGCGAATTCTCCATATACAATTGATAATGAAGTGTATCCAGATGATTGTAACTGTGCTCTAAAAAATATAAATATGTGGTTAAAAGAATGGGAATGTGGAGATGTTCCCGAGCAAATTTCCAATGATCTCAAGAGGTTTAATAACATTAACTTTAAAGCAATAAGGCAAAAAGTAAATAATTTTAAATACCACAAATTAACTAAACAACTTAAATTTTAATAAAAAAATCTAAAACTTTTAGATCATAACTAAATATGATAGCCCAGGTTCCATTAGTTTATGCCATTACATAATAAAAGAAAATAAAATTTATAGAACATGTTACGGAAAGTATGTAGGATTTAAAATGTTTATGGATAGTATTTTATTATCTTTAACAAAAAAAACAATAATACCCAATTTAGAATTTTTTGTTAATCTGGGAGACTGGCCATTAGTAAAAGATGCTAATGATAATTTTCCAATTTTTTCATGGTGTGGTAGTATTGATAGTTATGATATTGTGATGCCTACATACGATATAACAGAATCAGCTCTAGAAAATATGGGCAGGTACCATCCTTATTTGTAACAAAAAATCAAACAAAAAGAATGAATGAATAAATATTTTTTAGAGTTATGTTAGATATGTTGTCAGTGCAAGGTAATGTAAAAAAAAACTGGAATGAAAAGATTCCTAAAGTTTTTTGGAGAGGAAGAGACTCAAATCGTGAAAGATTGCATTTGATTGATATATCACATGAACATCCCAATTTGTTCAATGTATCACTTACAAATTTCTTCTTTTTCCGATCAGAAGAAGAAAAATATGGACCAAAAGCTGAACATGTTTCTTTTTTCAACTTTTTTGATGTAAGTACACAAAATTAAAGAATTATCTATTTGAAATGTATTTAAAACTTCTTTCAGTATAAATATCAGCTGAGTATTGATGGAACTGTAGCAGCATATCGTTTACCTTACTTGTTAGCTGGTGGTTCTTTATTATTAAAACAGGAGTCAAAATACTATGAACATTTCTACAATAATATGATTCCAAATATTCATTACATACCTGTAAAAAGGAATTTGTCAGATCTGATAGAAAAAGTTAATTGGGCTGTAAATAATGATGCTAAAGCTGAGCAAATAGCCAAGTCAGGGCAAGACTTTGCTACCAAGAATTTATTACCAAAAGACATTTTTTGTTATCATGGTCATTTGTTAAATGAATTCAGTAAAAAAATTGTTAGCAAGACTGAAATCTTAGATAATATGGAAATTGTTGAAGGTTCCAAAGTGTCTAATTGTAAATGTAATCAAAAAGTGAGAGAAGAACTGTAATACTTTTATTTATATTATTTATTTTAAAATTATATAAAATGAAAATAAAGTTCTTTTATAAATTTGCATGAGTTGTTCTTATTGTTAACTAAAGAAAAAACTGATGATTTGTAGGAATAACTTTTAGTGCTAAGTACAAAAATTAAGACTGGAGAAACAAAATAAAGTAGTGTAATAACTCCAATCATCATTTCTTTGAAGGTAATTTGTCTATATTTGATAAGATCAGTTCTAATTCGTGAAGTAATTCTCGTTTCACTGAATCAGGTACCATCGCTCTTGCTGTAGGAGTGACTACTGCTATTAGCTCGTCAAAATTGTTAAAGCCGTCGTTTTCTTCAGAGAGTTTTCTACATGCTAGACGTACTTGATCACGCCATCCACATTCAACCAATCTAACTCGAACCAATTCAGAAACTCTGGAAAGTAATTAATACCACTAATCAATTTATTAAAAGGTGCAGTTTATTACCTTTCCACTGCATGTTTATTTTCTAGTTTTGAATTAACAGTATCTTCATAGTATTTTTGAGACATTATTATTGTTGGTTGAAAGTTAAATTACAGAGGCGTACACATGGAGTTATTCACTTTCACTTCAAAGGCATTTATTCAAATTCTCGGCTTGTTCAATAGTCAGTTGGTGAATTAATTTTATTTATAACGAATATATGATACGAGAAATAAGAATAAGGCTACTAAATCTGCCTTGAATTTAATTTAATTTAATTATCGTAAAATATAAACATGACGACACTGCTTTATATTGACATTTTATCATTATACCAAGAGACCTAATGATTATTATATCTAAGGTCAAAGGATACATTTTTGTCTTTATTATTAAATTATTTTTTACTATTATGTTACAAAATGTAATAAACTGAGAGAAAAGATGTTAACAGATTATAAGTAAAACTATTATGTTTTATCTTCTTGTTAATCTAATTTGGAAACATCCTATGTAGAAATTAGATTATAGGGAATTTGTATTATATCTGCCGAGAATGTAATATAAACCATTCACGATTATTATGCAGTGAGACGTATATACAATGGACGCGTTTAACGGAATCAGCGATTGCTTGTGTTCAGGAGCAGTGACAATGATTGTTGACATTTTCGTGTCAACAATTTGTCAACAATTGATTTTTCACGTCAAAAATGTCAACAATGTCGACAATGTGTCAACAATGTTGACTATGTGTCAACTTTGCAAATAAAGTAGGATTCTGCACATTTTTCGTTAAACCTAACCTGTAAACACAGGTGCTAAAATAAGCTAAAATGTCTAATAAGATCATTAATAAGATGTTCAAGACAATTCAAGAATCAAAACGGCTGAAAGGACCAAAAATAAGAATTTTGATGAATTGGGTTTTCAGTTATAAAAGGCTGTGACAGTAACTGAAGATGGAAAAGAAAAACCAAAATATTATTTAAATAAAATGGCATTAAAAAACTAAATCCTATGTATTTATACTTATTTCCATGGAATCAGTAAAATTACAAGTATGTTTTCTCATAGCTCCATAGGCCCATACTAAGATTTTTAGTTCGGATATGTGGGGGCACAGTTTATACCTTACAGAATCAGTTAGATCACTCAGAGCGGTTCTTTTGATCTTTCGTGTTCCTGGTTTTCGGTCTGCGCACGCTAAACTGTAGACCGCGCGCTTGTAGGGGAGGTTATATACGCAGTTGATATTCAAATTTCACAACTAATGTAACTTACCAACACTCAACAATTTCAATAATTCACTTACAGAATATGCAAGTTGATTTCATTTAAATAATACAATCTTTTATGAGATTATTTCTTTGAAGGTTAAGGTTAGGTTCTTCTACTTCTGGACAGTGCTCTGCGCATAGACCGCGAGTTTCTTGAAGTGGAAGACAAAATGTAGGGAAAGCGATTCAAGTGATTCTGTAAGGTATAAACTGTGGTGGGGGCAATTCTAGCAATGTGACAGTTAGTATACATAGGTATCTTAATGCAAAGGATTTTATTAATTGAAAAAACAAATGCTAACATGATGAACAACATCCTAGCATTTATTTTTTTTCTAATCAAAATTATTCTATACGTACATTAGACTTGAACGTACTTAAGCATCTCACAATTCCCTGTGCCTCCTATTTGCCCTCAGATACTTTAAGTCAGATAAAAATTATTGTAATAAACTATTTAAGATTTAAATAATAAAGGAAAAATCAAGTTTAACAGCTTTGCGCATGTGCATCCATAATGTCTAAATTGTTGACATAGTTGACGTAGTTGACATCAATAAGGTCATGTCAACAATTCTTATTGTTGACATGTCAAGAATGAATTGTTGACGTCGACATTGTTGACACGCACATCACTGCCGGTGATGCTGTGACTGATGCAGGGGCAACCATGTCGACCGCTTCCACTCATACTACGAGCACAGATTAAATAAAGGTCAGATATTTCACCCTCTATTCCACTAATGTTTCCAATTTTTGTCTTTGCACTTTTACATTTGCAGCTCTGGGAGTTTACCACGCCTACTCTTTTACGGGCGTTTTATGAAAAGTGCATACCACGCTGAGAGAGAGAGAGAGAGAGAGAGAGCGCAATAGATTCCACAAAGTCGAAGTCCTACTTTTATTTAATCTGTGCTGCGAGTGCACCGCAACCTAGTGTGCCTTGATATTGTTTTATTAAATGTCATTTTTTAATGGGTATAGTGTGGACACACTTGTCAAAGAAGAGAGACAAAAATATACGTTAGCTCTCTGAGTGTAAAGGATGGAATAAGAATTTACTATTAAATATTTTGTTCTTTCCTTTACACCCACAGTGCGAGCAGAGAGGTAACGTATATCTTTGTCTCTCTTGTTTGACAAGTGTGTTCACACTCTCCCATTACAAAAATGACATTTAAACAATATCAAGGCACAGTACCGCAACCCACCATCGTCGTCATTTGATACAACTCTGACTCCGACCTTTTTAGAGGCGAGTTCGGTTATTTGTTCTAGGAACGGAGTGAATAAAGTTTGGAGGTTGATCGTGTGACCTCAGAGTACTCTTTTAGCTGCGAACAAATAAATGAACGATTCTGATAAAGATGGCATTGACTCGGAGCATTATTTGGTGTTATTGCGTTTGAGTTATAAAAGATTTTGTAATTAAATTCGAATGACAAATATACGTGTTTGTAATGCAGCGATTGCACTTATATTTTGCTTATATAATTTTATTTTTGACGATGTAGTGAGAAAGAAAAAGAATGACCTACTAGTTTGAATAAGGGCCGTCTAACATGGTGTTAAATTTGACCTCCAAATTGACTACAATTTCGTTATTGAAATCTGACACGATGCTAAATTTAGTGTAAAATTTCTGTTGAAAAAGTCTATGTAAAAATAAATATAAAATTATTTTTTACAAAATTTTATAAAAGCTCTTATCAATTACAAACTACATTTTCAACCTTTATTTAGTAAGTAGTAGTGTAATAATAAATTAAAATAACCTAGAAATTAATAAAGATTGAAAAATATAATACTAATTAATGAGAAAGAGACACTGTAGTACCCCAGGGTACAAATTACGCGCTCGTTCTCTACATAACCTCCTTGAGGTTTTCTCTGAACACACTATACAATTAGAAGATGAAAAATATGATTTGTAATTGATAAGAAAGAGACAGATAATTTGTTGTACCCTCCTAGGTGCGAATTGTCTATAAGGTTATGTTTTTAGGATTCAATAAAAGCATACATTTTTGCGCCTATTACAAAAATAAAAAAATTCAAATTTTAAGCATAGTCTAATTTGTTGTAATTTGAATTTTATAATTTAAAGCGGACTATACATAGAATGTATTGTGAAGGAAAATTTAGTTTCTTGATATTTGCAGTACCTATTTAGTTATTTGACAAGTTTTGAAGTTTGTCATGCTTCGGTATTTTATTGAAAAATGGTTAATGGAGGTGATGGAGTTTTACATTTTACAGAGATTGTTAATTAATGATAAGTTAGTTTATTTGGTTTAAACTACTTCGCTGTGTTTAAATTGCCTTTTTATTTAACAGTAAGTATACAGTAATTACTTTACAATAATAGTGTATTCGACCACATAAATGATCTTATATTTTATCTCATAAACATAATAAACATTTTTAATGTAAACAAACAAAACTAAGTGAAATTGAATTGTAGTTTCTTAATTTTCTGTTATTGGTTTAACATGGTTTTGAGTCATTATAAGTTTTCTATTTTCCATTCCATTATAAATAGTTGTTAATAGATGGTTAGCATTTCCCAAGGCCGAGAGTAATTCTGTAGTTAAATCAGGTATACTTCTAGTAAAATATACTCTTGCAAATAATTCCAGTATGCTGGGAAACCACATGATACTAAATCCAAATAAATGAATTTTCAAATTTTTAACGTTTGTATTGTTCAAGTTGGACTTCGAGTAAATTGATTGTGAGTATATGATAATCAAAAAATATCCACCAATAAATAAAACAAACGTTTGAATTTTTAGAGACATCTGTAAATTGTGATTGTTGACAGAACAGTTTGTTGAATTTTCTATATATTTCTGAGTTTTGTTGAGTTCCATAAAATTTGGGTTGTAGCTTTCCACGTTTTTAATTATTTCATATATATTTTTTAGAATATCATTTACCTGACTCTCATTTGTACTGATGGAAACATTTATAGGATTCTCAATAATTTGTGAAATATGTTGTTGAGAAGAATCCTCATTTTCTTTATAATCTTTCATTGTTAAATATATAGTACTGGTTAAGAATGGTGAAATCAATAATATCATTAATAGCAAAATTAATTTTTTGCATTTATTAACAGTATTAATTTCTTCATTTTCTTGATTAGTTGAGCACTTTTTGCAATTGATTGTGGAGTTGATTAATGTAACAGCAGCTTGAGAAAATGAATAAACTAGCATGGCATGTTGTAGAAATAGATTTTCATATGAACAAAGTTTGTCATTGTGTAAATTTTGAAAAATAGTTTTCTGCTTATGATAATCAACCATTCGTGCTACACGTTTATTTATAAAATCTGATGTAATATTGTAGGTTTTGTTAATGATATTTTTTAGTAAATCTTGATGATTCATTAAAAATTGCTTTACTGAATGATCCTCTTGAACATGATCTTCATTTGACACTTGAAATGGTCGATCCTGATCAACATCGATGGATTCATTTTGATTTATTTCAGTAATGTCAGTAGGTTCTCCATGGGCTAAATTATAAATTGGTGACATGTTTACAACTTCATTATCCATAGTGCGTAGCATACTAATTGAAGAAAAAACATAAAAGCTTCCTATTAAAACTGCAGCTACTGCTTGAGTAGTGTATAGAAGTGTGGGCACTTGTTTATTGTTGTTTAACGAATACAAAAAGTAGAATGTGCTTAAAACTCCTATTAAAAATAATAAAACACCAGTTGTTAAATAAACTTCGTACATTTTAAAGTTTTTAATGTGTAATTAGTTTCATGTTTATGGTTTCAATTGTTTTAATATATTTTATCCTCAATTTTATCACTTTGAGTCACTTATGAACCATGTAAGTAACAAAACACCAAACATCACACCTGCACTAACGAATGATTTGTCAGTAGTGTTTGTTAGTTAATGTTACCTTTTTATCAAGTTTATAGACCCCCCAGTTAAATTGCATTTGTAACTGTATTCTTTTGCTGTAATATGAGGGTTTTTAACAGTTTTGATTTATTGTTTTGCATAGGGGTTATTATTACTGTATCATAACTTTCTTTTTTATTTTATATTTCTAGCATTTTATGTTTCAATTGGATGGTATGAAATGTTTATTTATTTTTAATAGAAATGCCTGTCAGAAGATCAGCAGATCCCATATCGGTCCAACATGTGTGGGATGCAATTCGAGCAGCAAATGCCCAAAGGCAAATGGCAGATTTGAATAGGATTGTTAAATATTTACAAAGAGTTGACGAATGTACACCAGCTCAAGCCGAATTATATGTCCAACAAGCACTTTCTGATGGCCTTATTGTGTAAGAGATTTTTTCTTTAATTATTTTGTAT
Organism: Ignelater luminosus; assembly: GCA_011009095.1. Classification (NCBI taxonomy): domain Eukaryota; kingdom Metazoa; phylum Arthropoda; class Insecta; order Coleoptera; family Elateridae; genus Ignelater; species Ignelater luminosus. Next base: position 474,446 of record VTPC01091012.1, on the reverse strand, counting down.
ACACCTACTTTATATTCAATAAATGAGTAAACGTTTCTTCCTATTAGGGGACTACTGTTGATAAAGTATAAATAAATATTATATAAATTACATTAATTGATTTAATTAATGGTAATAACAATAATAAAAATAACATTTACAAATTTACACACACATATATAACATGTGTTTCATAATTGTTGGCAGTGACTCATAGTATATTCTAAACACATGGTTGAGTTGTGGTGGCACATTAGTACTAATATATCAAGAACACATTACAAGTACGCTACAGTTCAATGAAGTAACACTTGTCAAGTAATAATGATCAAAATTGATTTTGATTATCATCAGTGGCAGCTAAAATGGTAATGAAGTGAAATCAATACTATAAGTCACTGCATATTATTTAAGAATTCAGGTGTAGAGACAGACACACAGGGTGTCAACAAGAAGTGAAAATAAATAGAGTTCTGAAACTTAGGATATTGAAATGACATGTCATTTTTTGACTATGAGGACAGCTTAAGGTCACTTCTGGTTTTAGCAGAAGTTGTACCAACTTGTCTTCTGTTTCTGCCAATGTCACTTGTGATATTTTGTATTAAGATAACCTTAAAAATGTTCAATCTCCCTAAAATAGACGTGTTTAGTGATGACGTCAAAATTCAACTGTTGATTCTAAACAAAATTAGTCTCTTAGCAACGGTAGTTACGAACAATCCACGTTGTGTATGTTAACCAATAACTACATTAGTTACATCCTAGCAACCAAATTTGTTTAGAATCAATTAGGCCGTGTGACATCACACTAAACACGTCTATAGAAAGGCCATGATTTGTTGACGCATCTTTTTGAAAACTTTTGCCAACTACCCTGTAAAACCCAAAGAATGGTTGCCAATATTACTAATGTTACTTCTCGAAAAAAGGTTAACTTTGACAAACTGAGTTTGTTTTACTGTTCTGCTCAATTTTATGAGAAAAATTCGTGCTTACCTATTTTTTCAAATAGGTCTCAGTTTTATTATCATTAGTGAAACTTGAGATTTATTGAGTCAATTTCTAAGACAAAATTGAGGTGAGTTTAGATCAGGTTTGAGGTTTCAAATGAAATACATTGTTTTAATGCAACTGACTGAGCCAATTTCTAAAACAACTTAAAAAATAAATCCAGTGTTGGTTTAGATCAGAAGTCTGTAGAGATTTTGTTACCTTTCCATTCTCCTTTTAACACTAACTTAAATGAAAGAAAATTTAGTTTTGAAAGCTTTAGATTATGAAAAATTATTAAGAAAACTTTATGCTATTGAAATATGAGGTCAATCCCATAACTTGCTTAGAAATCTTTTAACAAACTGAAAATCTTATGTAAAAATTATTAGCTATTTAAGCTTGTTAAAAGAAATAAAAATTGCAGTACCTCAGGGTGCAGTTATGTCGCCCTTATTATTTCTTATATGCATTTTTTATAAAAACGAAATCTTTATTGTCACATTTGTAATCGCTGACCTCAAAAAGCTCTGAGAAGAGAATTTTAAGTTAATTTGATGAAAAATATCCAACTTTTTATATAGGCGCATATAAAAAATGCATTTTATGTATTTTGTATGCGTTTTTTAAATTTGTACCGCAAACTACTCAATAGGACGGTTCAAAAAAACCCGTATGTCCCTGATCTGGATAATTTTTTGCAGTTTGGTGCTTTCAGGTGAGATATTAAAATGTACCAAATTTTGACTCAATCGGACAACGTTAGCACATGCCACATCGAGCTTGAAGTTTGAAAAACATTGGTAATTTTCATGTTTTTTGGAAGGTTTTTTTTTTTAAGGCATGAAATGGGGGCTTGAAAGTATCCAAGATATTTTGTTATGGATAGTACGATACATGAGGAACATTTTGGCACAAAGTTCATCAAAATTGGTTGAGTAGTACCAAAGTTACAACCATTTTTTCGAACTACCACGTAGATAGGGATACTGGGGGTAAGTCACCAACACATTTTCACAGTGGGTAATGGACGGCAGATGCTACTGACACTTTTGGTATACCCAATGATTGTAATTTTGACACAGAAGACAACGAGAAAATCTTTTTTTTTCTGCAAACATTTGAATCAGGTGGTCGAAAATATAAGGTCTAAAAGCAGAAGAATTGACTTTTTTAACAGACAGACTTTATTTACATAATTCAACAGGACATTAAAACAATTCCTGCAATCCTCGTTTTGTGGTCGTTTGATATTTCCTTCGGTACTGCTGTACGACCTAAAAAAAAGAAAAAGAAGTGGATCAGACTAACTATATGTGAACTGAAATGTAACAATAATAGCAAATGGGGTACCTGCAATAAAAATCGCTTTTGTGCTTCATTTCTTGTAAACTTCTGATTAAATTCTTCCATGAGCTTCATTGCTCTTTCCGCTGTGTCATTGACACATTTTATTCTGCTGATAATCGTAATTGCTTCCATATATCGGCTGTCTTTAGGCCACAAAACTGGATCTTTTTTAAGAAACTGGGTGTCGATTTGAAATTTCTCGAACCATCGTTTTTATTTGGAAGAAACCAGTGCAGCTGGCAAGTCTTTCTTCAGAAAATCTTCCAGATCATCATCTTTAAAGAAAATCTTTTTAATTTCGGTGTCTTCCTGTTTTACTTGCTCCTCTCCCTGTAATATATTATGTGCCATTGTTCGTTTTTTTTCTATGTCCATCTTACTATCAAATATAGAGAAAGCAACCATTTCTTCGTTGAGGTACCATATACCTTATCTCATTTCTATAATTCCAATCCATTTCAAATGTTTAGGGTTTTAGTTGCATGCACTGTTATACCCCAAACTTATCTATGTTAGTGTCACTATTTCTAGTTACACATTTCTCACTAGAAAATCTTCTGTCAAACGAATGTCATATGTTAAAATAGGGTTAAAATGCAGTAAATTCGTTTTTAAGTGCAAATCATTTTGATTACAATTAATATTGAAGTAATAAACACAAAAAATAAATCTTCATTCCAAATAATAAAACAACAACCTCTGATTTTAAATAAAAACATAAATAACAATACTGTCAACATATCTCAATGAAAAATTCTATTGTTTAGAAGGTTTTGTTACCAACACAATAAAAATTTAACAGGAATTATAGAAATGAGATAAACTGTAAATGGTTTACTTTGTTTGTGGCACATTTTGCCAAATTAACATCTATCTTTCTGAATTTCTGCAATTTTCTGAAGAATACGATATCATTGATAAAAGAAAATTGCAGAAATTATAATTAATATTGAATTTTATCTAATATTCGGTGCGATGATTTGACCAGCTTAAAATGTGAAATTAGTTTCTTTTTGAATGGTACTTTAGATATTTATTGAAACTGTTAATCATTTTTTTTGTTTTCAGCGAAATTCATAAAATAACTGCAAAAGGTTCAAAAGCTGGCACAGAAGTAGAAAGTTTTCGTATACCTGTGCAGGAGTCACCAAGTGTAAGTATTATTTCTCATGAGTAACAGATATTATAAATTTTTATACTAAATGTTTAGTTTTGTGTTTGCTATTAGAGAATTCCTGTTACATTGAATGTTCCTAAAATACCAGGTGTTTTTACTTACTTTTACTTTTTATTTCTGGTCCTTAATATTTCAAATAAATGAAAATCTCTAAACAAGAATAAACATGTTAAATCAAGCTTCATACATCGAGCCAGAAATTGTTGAAGAGTATATGGTGATAATATTAAAAAGAAATCTCAATTCATAACTTGTACGTACAAGAATAAAAATTTTGATCAGTGCTTTACTTCATTCTTTTTATTTAAACAAAGATTTATTTCATAAAAAACAACTAGGTGTTTTAGAAGCATTGTGGAATTTTAAAAATGATTCTCAATTCAGAAATAAAATGACGCTAATAAAAAGATTATGATTTTAACCACAGATAGGAAACACAAATTCTAATTACACGGTAACTAAGATACAACTTAATCAATGGGAATTTACTGTCTCTTTCCAGACACAGAATAACATACTGTAAATATCCTCCATTTAGGATACATCCTGTATATGGCATACTGATAATACTTCTATTTATTTATTAACTAACTAACTAACTATAAAATAATCATACTAGACCACTGAATGTAAACTTACTTGAGAATGCATGTGAGCACCTTTAAGTATTTGCTTACAGCCTTCTGGAAAGATCCTGAATGTTTGATATCGATCTGGTACTGTCTGGTATTTTTGTTGTCTTTTCTAGAGCATGCCAAGTGATAACTCATCTGTGTAATTTATATGATTTTAATTTTCTAGCATATATCTTGAATATAATATTGAATGCAAATACATCAAACTGTTGAGTGTCAGTGGTTAGTGTAGGTGCATATAGTCCAATGTATATTTTAATCACAGAATACATATTGTTATTGCTTAACATCAAAGCACGTATTTCATGAATAAATTATTAAAAAGTAAATTACTGAATTTTTTTATTATATACTGAAAATTAAACCTTTGTTTAAACCTCTGATTTATGCTTTTTTCTTTTTAGCCAACATATGATGGAAAGGATTGGTATTGCATCGATTGTCATTTAGCAGGGGATGTAATTCCTTGTACTTCTTGCCATAGAGTTTTTCATGCCGAATGTGCCCATAAAAATAAAAATTCATTTAATGAATCGCCCTTGATAAATCTAAATTCTTTAGTAGACAGAAAAAAGATCACTTATGTACCAATTATAAATAATACACCACATTCTGGTAATAATGGTAGCAATGTAAATGAAAATCAACATCGATCAATGCAAGAGAAGCTTATAAACGATATATGTAATCAGGATGTTAATTTAAACCGTCTTGTGGATGACGTTGAAAGAAAACTAGAAAAAATGGAGGATATGATGAGTGTTAGTGGTTATAATGATTCACTAAATTCAGAAAGTATGAGTACAGATATAATTGAGATTAATAAAGAGAATGGAATTTCTGCTACAAAAAGTTTTGATAATTTGTCCAATTCTATGGAAAAAATTTACGATGAAACTTTATGTAGTATTTGTAATATGTGTAATACTGATCCGGATTTGAAGTTGGATAGAGATGAACTGAATCATCTTTTAACTTTTGTACATAATAGAGTTCGAACTTGGGTAAGTTCTTTATGTTCTTACAAGAATTTATTTACTAGGTGGATTTCTTTAAACAATTGCATTTATGGTAGATTTTCTTTTATCCTATACTAGACAAGAGGAAGAAATCAGTAAATAAAATGATTGTACTAGAATAAAAAAAATTATAGGCAACAGACATTAAAGAACTTTTTTATTTTATTTTTATCTACAGTTGTAATGAAAAAGGTTTTGTATACATACAAAGATCAAACATAAATAAAAAATAAAATGTATTATAAGTATTACATTTAGTAGCAAACAAAAAAATGAAACAACAGATTCTCAGGTCAAGAACAAAGACTAAGAAAAAAGCGAAAACAAAAATAATACTTATTCTTAAAAACAAAATAAATAAGACATTCTAGGAGTTATATAATGTAAGTATTTTTAATACATTAAAGCCATTTAAAGGGTAACTCTTCTGCATCTTTGCTCTGCAAATTTCTTTATTTGATCATCACATTGTAATTCTTTGGCTAAATCACAGTTTATGGAAAAAATTGATAAATAATTTAATCTTTAATTCTTCATTGTTGTCCTATATTTGTTTTCTGTTTAGGACATCCTGTAGAAGGATTGCTTTGCCTCACAGCTGGTGATTGACAATGCCAAAAAAATTTTTAAAATTGTATAGCAATTCAGAAAAATATCAACAAGTTTTTTTTAATAAATGCCTTGCAAATCCATTAAAAATTTGAATCTTCTAATAAATTCCCCAAAGACATGACCTCTTCTGTTTAAATACATAATCAACTTATCTAATACTGTGATTAGCATATCTAGTTTAAATTTTTCTGCTCCATTTAGCAAAACTTTGTAGATTTATCCGAAGATTTTGAAGTAATATGTCTCTTTTTTAAATCACTGTATTCTTTTTCCACACTAATTTCTTGGTTGTCTCTTTGTATTCATTTAGTTTCTAATCTGTTTGTTCTTTTATGTTGCTCACAAATGCTTCTAATGACATATATGTCTAAGCCTGGGGGTATGCACTTCTTTTGTTAACTAAGTTGAATCTCTCTAAGATTTCTTCCCAAAAAACAGTTACAATCACAGTTTCAAGTTTTGCCAAATAATCCAGTAAAATAAGGATTAAACCTCGAAATGAAAGATACAAAGCTGAAAATCTGCATAGACCTTTGTCTCGATGTTATAAAGATGGGCTGAAAGGTCTCATAAGATATGATGCCTGCTAGTCGAGATATCAAAGGTCAAAGGTCAAGAAAATTGGTTTTATGCAAATATCTCACTTTCCATGCCCCCCATGTCATTGGAGGTTATTACAAAAGTTGTAGAGCATAAAATTCTCTACAAGTCTGGTTTTATGCATTTTTTTTGGTATGATTAACCATTTTCGGGATATAGTGTGGAGAGTGGGAAGCGCGCATCCATTTATAGGTTAACGCTATGTAAATTGCGGAGCCAGATGCATGGTCACTTTATGAAGTTAATTATACAGTAAAATATATTATTGTTTGAGGTAGAATGCAAGGTGGGTTTTTTTGACATGATATCCTCAATAGGCCTAATCCACGTTATACTGATGTAATGCAATACACAACCTCTTAGTGAATAGTATCAGAAGCTACTCGGTTCACCTCTGAATACCATCACCAGTAGGCATGCATCTCAAGATTTCTCATCTTTGTTGTCGTTCTCTTCTTCTGGTGGCCCAAATTCAATTTCCAGATCCTTTTTGTCATCCTCGTTTTTCGTCACATTTGATTCTAAAACCTAAAGACTCTCGGGAACAAATTCATTTTCTGTATCAAAATCATTTGATATTGATGAGGCGTTGAAGCATGCTGCATACTTTCCTACATCTACAGTTGTTGAAATTGCAGAAGATTCTATTCAATAGTTCATCCATTGCTGGTGGCAATAATGTTGTTGTCGGCTTCAGGATCTCGTTCTCCAGATCCCATCCCCAATTTTCAGGTTGTAAATCCTTTCCTAACCAGTCTGAATCTGGAAGATAGATATGCTGACAAGCTGCTGCATTTGTAGGTAGAAGAGATGATAATTCCACTGGTCTGTTGAGTCTTGTTGATTTGATGAATTGTGTGTACCTAAAATTGTCATTACAGTGTTCTGAGTTTGAAGCATTATACATTGCTGAAAGAATACGTATTCCATTTTCAAATAATGTATTTGGAGGACAGTTTTCCAGTTGGAATAATTGAACTGACTGGTACAAATCGGGGGAAAAATTCATAGAACCAAACTTGTAGAGAATTTTATGCTCTACAAGTTCTGTAAGAACCTCCAACGACATATGAGCCATAGGAAGTGAGATATTTGTGAAAGCCAATTTTCGTGACCTTTGACCTTTGATATCTTGACTAGTGGACCTGATATTTTATGAGACTTTTCAGCCTGTCTTTAAAACGTCAAGACAAAGGTCTATGCAAATTTTCAGCTTTGTATCTTTCATTCTGAGGTTTGGCCTTATTTTACTGGACTAAAATTATTATATAAATTCTGTGCCGATCTTCGAAAATCAAGTTTCTCATCCATATTGTCACTAAAGATTTATAGAAGATAAATTAGACATTTAATTGAGATTAAAATCGAATTCTAATTAAATGTCAATTCTGCTAATGTGATTAGCCAGAATTTGACTGTAGCAACTAGCAACGACACTGAATTAAATTTAATTCTCAATTAACTTTTACTTCAGCTTGTATAAACTGTTTTTAATATGTTCATGATACAGCTCTAACAGCATCATAGTGCCAAGACCATCTAGCCTGTTTTATCGAAGATTTTAGTTTTGTTTCACAATTTGGAAGCTCCCACCTATGAGTTTACAGTTTGAGTTCCAACTTTAACCACTTCCCCACCAACTAGATTAGAGAATGTGCAGCACACGGTATGCAATCAGCGCATTTATTAATTTTTTTTTTATGTGTGCTTGCACATCATTGTTTCAACTGGACATATTTGTAGCATTGTCAAAAGATTTCCTCTACAATTGTCCAGTGGCAGTCCATTTTCTTCTAGAAATTCTTGTAAGGAATTGAGTAAAGATAAACCACTGTGACTACTAATTTTGATGAAAAATTAAGATCTTTCATACATCTTTCTCTCAAAACAATATCTTACTCTAATAGTTAGTTGGTCATTGTGAGACAACTCTGGTGTTAAGTCACAATTTATTTCAGATATAATTCTTTTTATTACTTGTTTTCTCTTAATCTATTGTTTGTTCATAAACTGTTTTTGATAAGTACGAAATGAAAGGCTTGTTGTTGGATATGTTTACGCATGAATGGATTGAACTTTGCTAGTAATCGCAAAGCCCCCATAAAATTACCATTGTGCACAGAGCCAAATATTCCCTCATGGCCCCTTACATTTAAATATTTGACTACTGCAATAACACGTTTTAGGACATTATTGTGGTAATATTTTGCATCTTTTCTTAGTTGCTCTTGCAACTGCGTATTAATAACAGACTTATTCTCTTTACATGTTAACCATACTAACAATGATTTCTTATGTTCATTAGAATTTTCATGATTTTCTAAACAAGGTCCTATATGTTTCCAGTCAGAGAATCCAGTTGTGTATTGAGAAGGAATTTTAGAGAAAACTTGCAGACTAGACAAAAAACACTTTTTTTGAAAATGATCTGTTTTGTTCTTTGAATTTTTTATCAAAACTGGATATATATTTTCTGGATTTTTATTTTGAAAATAAGTCATTTCATATGTGAGACGGTGATTAATAAAATTATTATTTAGCTGTGTAGGCCACAAATCTACGTCAACATATTTAGCAAGTAATTCTGCATTTTCTAAAGCCTCTTCTGCCTTTTTATCATTATCTTCTTGCAAAATAACAGAGACTTCAGAGAGCTGGCCTTTGTCTAGGTCTTGTATATTTTTGTCTGGTACTGAATGTCCGTCAACATCAACATTGTTTTCAGAGGTTCTCAGTTGTGATTCTAGATTCTCTATTATTGTTATATGCATTTTGTTGTTTTTTTTTGTTTTTCTTCAAAATAAACACTGTCCAGTTATTTTTATTATGGCTCATTTCGAGGAAATGCAAAAAATGATTGAATTTATGTGCTGACAAAAGATTTTCAGAAAGTGATTTACCTTATATTTATTTAATGTTTATTAAACTTTGTTGATACTTACCAGTGAAGAAACGAAGCACCTGCACAGTATACTTCACCAAACGAATAGTTATTTAATATTCAACTATATTGTATTATACATAACCTCAAATGTCAAACCGTGAGAGCTACGCTAAGCTAACATGCTTTAGAGGAGCTAGACTTGCATTCCCATTCTGACATTGCCACACTACTTGCATAATTGACAAATGACAAACTATGTTTTAATTGTACCGACTACCAACGGGGCCATATTTTCTATTTACAGTCATTTAAAACATTAATATTTATTCAAATCGAATAGTGTTGCAAATAGAGCTGTGTATGTATAAGTACCTAATTATCATTTTACTTATTATGTGTATTAGGAAGAATAATGGAACTAATTCATAACAAGCTGTTTGGTCATGTCATTTTAGTAAAAATAGAAACAATATTTTAAAAGTCCATGATTATTAAGTCTCATAGGTTAAGGTCAGCATATTTGAAAAATGGTGGACAATCTTAATTTTTTGCAATAAAAGAATTATATTTCTCATTAAGCATTAATATTTACAAACAAAGAAAAGCAGTTTTAATTTTCTTCTTACTAACTTAATTTGTTTTTAAGGTGCCTATTAGAATAACAGACACGGTACCACCAGAAGCAAAACCTGAATGGCTTACCGAGGCAGAAATCAATTGGAGAGCAAAACAGTTGTTTTATCAACCTATGAATATGCTTATAATAGAAGCAAAACTTCAAACAAAAGAATATAACCATTTTTCTCAGTTCAAAGCTGATATCCTAACAGTGCAACATAATGTTGCTATATATCATGGAAGTATGTGATTGGGATGCGTTTATTAATATTTCTAATGTTATATTTTAATGAATTTCTTATTTAGTTGAATCTCAAGAATATGCTTGTGCTGAATTTTTATGGAAAGATTGTCAAAGAGAACTATCAGAACTATCGAATTGTGTTGATTGCTACAAACATAGTAACGAAAAAGCTAATTCTAAATGGTTTTGCTTACCATGTAGAGTTCCTCATAAGTTAGTTTGGGCAAAGCAAAAGGGATATCCATATTGGCCTGCAAAGGTAAGTTACAGTGATAAATTTAAAATTTTAAAAATGCCTTTTTAAAGAAATTTGATAACTAAATAAGAAAAGGTGGCATTTAAATGATACTTTTTAAATTTTGAGTAAGTGTAGATTTTGTTATAAGTAGACCCAACAAAAGACTCCCAAATATTAAGATAACATCAGGAACTGATTTTAATTTTCATAAGAAATATTTAATTATACGATGAAACCACAAAATTAATTCCTTCAACAACTGGTGTTAAGTTTTTATCAATTATTTTGATACTAATTTTAAAATAATATGTTGCGACACCACCTCATCATAAACTTGAATTTGAATTTCAATTCTTTTAATCTTAAAATGGTAAATGCATATTTTGGTGTGGATGATGTAGATATGTTGTCTGAAATAATTTTTAAATCTAGATTATATTATTTAATTCAATAAATTTTAAGCACAGATTTATACTTCAAAATAGTACTACAGTAGCGGTAACTGGCAAGAACTGCTGTGATTTATAAAATCTTGCTGTTACCTGCAAGCACTATAGGATTCTTAAAAGGAAATTCCTCCTATAATTATGAAAATATGAAAGTGTTTTGTTTCTTGGGGTTTTGTGCTTCCGCACTTGTTATGGAGAAGGTGCGCATCTTTGATATCAATGATCTAGGCTCGAATGTGCCTCCTGAATTTTCTACAGAATGAGTCCTAAATAATGACTTTCTTTCTAAGGAATAAGAGGTAAGGGTAAAAGAACCTAAAATTCCAAAAATTGAGTACTATCTTAAAAAAAGATTTTTTTACAAATTTCATTTACTTGAAATGATTGTTGAATTAAATTCTTATTTATTTGTAGTTGTACCTTAAAATGTGAACCTATCTGCATCCACTTTAAAAGGGTTACAGGGGTTCAGTAAATTGAATTTAAGGTGTCTGTTGCTGCTTAAAAAGGTCTGTTCGAAATTACGTAATATGAAGTACAGTGTTTACTACTTTCATCAGGGTAAGCAGGGCCTAACTCAGCCCACAGCTAAATTTCAATTTGATTTGATTGAACTGTTAATTTTTGGCCTACTTTTTTTTTCTAATTGCTAATGCATTTATGACCTTCCATCTAATGGTATTAAAAAGATAGCCATTATTTCAGACTCACCCTGTATATATCCTTTTCCCTTATTGGAATTGGAAGACAGGAGGAGGCAGGAAAGGTCGATGGGTGCTTGTTATCTGATTTTGGGAATGATAACTGAGTGGCATTTCAGCGATGGAATTGATTTCTTTATTTTTGGTTATTTGGGATGTTTTCAAAATTATGGAGGGTACCAAGGTATTTACCCCTTTAACATGTTAAACGCCAGGGACTGCTACCGAAAATGCCGCCCAGGCCACGGCGGTCACTACGGACCGCTGGACATTGATTTTATTTTTGATGCCTCACAAGCCAGCAGGCCTTCGTATTAGCCAGTTTAATCGTATATACGGACCGCCGTGGCCTGTAGGGACTATGTGAACTTGCCAGTTTTTTAGTTAGAAAAACGAAGAAAAAATTACACATATATTTTATTCAAATACGTGTATGACAAAGGTATCAAAAATATAATATAATATAAACTTAAACAATAAGTAAGGTAACACTTTCTCAACTTATTTATAATGAAGACAAAACAAATATTTGATCCTATGTAAGACAAATCATTTTATACTGTGATACAGTTTTTGCAAGTTCTAAAATGCGTTTTGTACGTTGACTCATGAAAAAAAAAGCCCAACACAAAACACCACTTTTTTAGGACACCTTGAACGGTTTGATGTTTACTAACGGAATGATAACGCAAGAATTCAAAAGTCAAGGAGGACCTTTAGCGGGACCGCTGCGGTTTGTGTGGAATATTATTCCGATGACGCCACGGCGGTCCCAGGGGACCGCTAAAACAAATTTTGAAAAAAACACAAAAATTAAGTAAAAAACACATTTTTGATACCATTTATGTGTTAATTTGAGGTTCAACAACCAAAATAAAACAAAAAATGATCTTGGCCCAGGGGGTATTTTTCTCATCATTTACTGGCGTTTAACGTGTTAAGACTGGATGTCAAATGGGTACCAAGTCTTTTTTTTATATATTTGAATTACTGATGTGAAGACATTTAATTTAATACCAAGTGCACATGATGTTTGTACTTCAGAAAGCCTTAAAATTAACTTAAATAGTACATTTGGTTTTTGTACTTATAACAAATGCTAAAAGCTGTTAAAGAAGACAATGCAGCACTAACATTCCTTTATGAATAATAATAATAATAATAATATGTTCTTTGTTAGCACAACTAGAAGCCATAACCAGTGGTGGCTATCATTAATTATGGCACCTAATTAGAAATGTTGCAATTTTTGACAGATTGAAAAACATCCACTGGGTGTTAACCTTTTAGCACTTCAGGGGCTTTAACCCAATAACAACTCTACATTTAACAATAAACATATGATTTGAAGACTTATGAGATCAATTTTAAAGATAAATGGTAGTTTTACATTCTGAGTTAAAACTATAAAATTTTATTACTATTATTTACTAGAATACAAGGGTCGTTTGGAAAGTCCGTGCAAAAATAAAAACTACTTAATTGTTTGGGGTAAACCTTTTTTATTTTTCAACATAGTCTCCTTTTAGGCTTATACACTTCGTCCAACGCTGCTCTAGTTTGTTGATCCCTTCTGAATAATAGGATTTGTCCAAGTCTGAAAAATAGCCATTCGTTTCTGCAATCACCTCCTCGTTTGAATAAAATCTTTTTCCCGCCAGATATTTCTTCAAATTGGGGAACAAATAGTAGTCCGAGGGAGCCAAGTCTGGAGAATAGGGGGGATGTGAAACGAGTTGGAACCCTATTTCCATTAATTTTGCGACCACAACTGCTGAGGCGTGAGCTGGTGCGTTGTCGTGATAGAAAAGGACTTTTTTGTGGGCCAATCGTGGGCGTTTTTCTTGCAGCTCGGTTTTTAAACGGTCCAATAACGATGAATAATATGTACCTGTAATAGTTTTACCCTTTTCCAGATAGTCGATGAGGATTATTCCTTGCCAACAGGGCGTCCAGAACGTTCAGCGTCACTTGTGCCTATATGGCCACTCCGAAAATTTTGAAACCACTTATAAACTGTTCTAATCGAAGGTGCAGAGTCACCATAATGTTTATCAAGCTTCTCTTTAGTCTCCTTAGGCGTTTTGCCTTTCATAAAGTAATGTTTAATCAACACGCGAAATTCTTTTTCGTCCATTTTTTGAAAATCACTCGACTTCCTCGATTCAAACGAATGCCAAACACAAAGAAATAGACCGATCTGGCTGAAACTTGGTGTGTGTTCCTCCAAGAGATGCTACTAACTAAATATAACCTCGATATGCGCCAGTAGTGCCATCTCTCTGACTTTGCACGGACTTTTCAAACGACCCTCGTAAATGCACCAATACCTTGCCACCTAAACAATATTTGAAATTCAAAGTCGTTTAAATTTAAAACGAAATAATATTTATTAGTGAAGCTTTCTGTAGCAGTGCATACATAAACGGTATACATACTCATCATTAAAAGTCTTAAATTGCTCAAGAGTAGTTAGTTGAACTTGCTATATAGCACAAAATAAAATGATGTTAAAAATAGTTATTTATCCAACAAGTGAGTAAAGTGTATCTTTTTTTTTATGAGAAGGAAAGTTTGCCGCACGAGCCGAAGGCGAGTGCGCAAATCCGCTGAGTGAAAAGAAGTAACTTTACTCACGAATTGCATACAAAACCTTTTTCACATTCGTAATAAAAATCAAAAACTACCTACTTCAAAAACGGCTTTTTATTTGAAAACATCAATATTAAATGTACAATTAGTGTGTATCATAGCAACGGCAACCTTCTAGGTTTTGTGTTTAAATATTTTGCATTAAAAAATGACACGTTACAATACTTTTTTTCACTCAAATGCGTGAAAAAATGAACCTCTATGGCACTTTTTTTTACGCTTCTAGTGCGATGAAACAAAGCATTCTTTATAAACAAAAATTAATGAAAAATGTTGCACTTTTTTAACGAACATGGAAAAATAAATTACTGGTGCCAAACAACTGTTCAGAGTTGATACAATGTACAGAACATGCTTTTTTTAGCTTTGCAGCAAGTAATATTTATCTTTTTAGGTAAAAACTAACCTTGCTTTGAGTGACATTGAAAAAACATAGTTAGCCCTTAGTCTACATCTTTAAATGCAATTTACTAGAAAACTAGAACAAAAAGAGAAACATCATTAGAATAATTTTTCAGCAGAAATTGAACGCCAAACCAAATTTTTATATGAATTGTGCTCAAAAAACAGAGCTGTAATTATCTTACTTAAAAAAGGGGGCACTTGCCCCTAAACCAACACCACTGAGATCTAATTTCAAATACTTTTCTACAGTCTTATAATGCTTCTAGCCCAAAAATATTCACCTAGCAATTCTTATTCATATAGGACAAAGCATTTTTGAGTTATTTGAAAAAAATCTGAACTTTGTTAATGAACTTTGAGGCTTATCTGCCACTTTGATGTCTACCTTTTTGAATGTCGTTTTCTAATTGTTTAAAAAATATGTGAACCAAATTTGAGCCTTGCAGCACGTAATGTAAATTTTCATTAATTTTCTGCATCTTTGACTCTTTCTGCCAATGCTTTATCTTCCATTTTTATTTCTGCCAATATGTTGCGATATCTGTACTATCATAATGCGCTTCACATAAAGTTTCAAACTTGCATCTTGTCACGTTATCAAGCATAAAAATTTGCATGTTTCACGGCCCACCATTGCACACCTCTTCCAGAGTGACACAGGAGAATGCTCTTTTGTGAATAGCAGCGGTAGTCCAACCTTTTCAGGTAAGAACTAGCATTGCGTTGACTTGCATTAAAAAAATGTACTTAGCTCTATAGTCTATATTCCTCGATTATTTCAAATTTTCTGAAGTTAGAAATATATTGAATTGTTTATAGTTAAAATGAATGAAATTTATGTTATATATTGGTCCTTGGAAAGTTAAATTTTGGGTTGTAAATAGTAAGGCAAGACGAGTAATTGAAAATACCTTTGGTATTCTGATTGCTTGTTTAAGAATTCTTTGTAGGGTGATTAACATATCACCAAACACAGTAAATGAAATAGTTAAAGCTGAGATATGTCTTCACAATTATATTGGTATAACAGTGCCAGAAAGATGATGATGTGAAGTCCCTGCCCAGGATATGGGTTTTGAAAATTCTCTAAGATTAAGTAGGGTAAGGGATACAGTTATTGGCACTTTTAGGGATCATGAAGATTCTAAATAGCAGTGATAAGAACTATGATATGGTAAAAACTTGAAATTTATATCAAATGATTGGATATTTTATTCCCAATGAATACATGTTTATAAACCATCAATAAACTTGCTATTTGATACATAAAACTTTGATTTTCTGTCAGTAATACTATTCCACAGTTATTGGCACCCCCTGCCAATAACTAAAACTCGGGCAAGTTTAGACACAGTTATTGTCACTGAAATTTTTAATTTGTAACAATATTTTACCAAACAATTTACCAGTAATTTCTTTGTAATCATTACAAATAATCGTATAAGCAATTATAGTTATTGAAAAATAAAAAATAATCCGCAGAACAAGCGAAAAATAAAAATTTTTGCAGGACCAGCGTGTTTCCATACTTTTTAATAGTGAAACCCCTGACATAAGAATAGCAATTATATCTAAAACTTTTTAAGATAAGTATAGCAACCCTTTATCATTGAATTTGTCTTGAAAATCCCTATCCAAATATAAGGTCATATACAGGGTGATCCAGTTAAAAAAATTCAATATGGCGGCCGTACGAAAAAATAATTGAAGATTTGTTTTTAATTACCTCACAAAACATTGCAAAAAATACTTACTTTAAGTTCCTCAAATTTCATTTGCCTATTACTTACCGTTTCTGTAGGGTAGTGTGTTTCCGTACTTTTTAGCGACCCTGTATAATTAGACATAATTTTAAGACATCTTGAAGGCATTTCTTTACTACTTTTTCTAATGGGGACATTGGTGATGCATACAATAGCTAATTTCTTTAATTTATTATAGATACTAAGAGAAACAGAAGATAGTTGTGATGTACGCTTTTTTGGTGGCAAATACGAACGCTCAGTTCTACCAAAAATGTACATAAAATCTATTACATTGAATATGACCCAACAGGTAACTAAAATGTAAACATATTATTTTGAGTCCAAACCTTAAGAAACAAATTTTAGATTAAAAGGGGTTCAGCACTGAATAAAGCAGTAGAAGAGCTACAACTTCATCAGAGATTGTTAGAAAACCCTTCTGAAATACAACGCTATATAACAGTAAGTAAAAAAAGAAGAATTTCGATAAAATCGACAAAACATTTACCAGCAACATCAACACCAAAATCAAAAGTAAAAAAAAGAAGTAAATCGGTGGATGCATCTAAAGATGTTTATGATTTTGAAGATTCTTTGTCAAATTTAGATGCAGGTACTTCTGGTAAATCATCGAAAAAGAAAAGGCCATCTAGCCCAGCAGTTAAAGTGAATGTGACTAGAGGTATGGAGTACTCAACAAGAAGTGCTGTACAAAATCAGATGAATAGAAGAAGGGCTGATAATGTGAAGAATGGGATTACTAAAGACAGTTCTAATGCAAGAGACATAGCTGTTCTGGATCTTGATGATGAGGAAAGATTTTCCATTAGAGATGAGGAGTATGGATTTGGGTAAACGTAGTATCAAGTGCAATAAAAGAAATAAATGTTTAAATTATTCTAGATATGATGGAAGTCATCAAGAAGTAAGCAGTTCCACAGAACACAATAATGCAGGTGAGGAAGGATACTCGAGAGAAAATTCAGATGGGCTTATGCCCCAAACTGAGCGTCAATATAGTGAAGCAGTAGAAAAAGTAAGTAGCTACATGAAATTTTTGACGAGTTATTGAATTTATGTGATTATTTTTAAGACGAGACGTAAATTAGAACAATGTCGTGATAAGAAACAGCTGATTAAGGTTGCATTAGAGTGTATGCAGGCTGAAATCGACAGGATTAAAGATGAACATGATGAGTATCTTAAAAAAGTTTTTGAAGCTCACAATAATCAAATATCAGAAACCAAAAAGAAACAATGGGTAAGTTTATATCTATGTACCTATTCAAAGTTTTAGATTTATATTTTATTAATTTCAAATTTTTATTTGTGATTGTAATTAAGATTTATCCAGATAAATTCATAAACTCTAAAGTATACAATGAAAGAAATGAAGAAAATGTTTGTTTTCATGATTGACTATCACTAATCATAATTTTTAAGTATGTATGTGTCTCTTATTTAACATTAACTCTTGTTTTTCTTTTTAGTGTTTTAACTGTGAACAAGATGCAATATATCACTGCTGTTGGAATACAGCTTACTGTTCACCAACCTGCCAACAGCAACACTGGCAGGCGGAACATAAAAAAGTATGCCGTCGTAAACGATAAGAAAAGAAGTTCAAATATTTTTATATAGATTTTATTGTTTTAAAATCAAAATTCCACTTCTTTTTTATTGTCTTAGTACTACCATTATTACCGTATAAAAAAATCTTTTTTACTTTTAGTTTAATTATACACATGTAAGGGTTAAATTTTAAGGATTTATATTTTTGTTAATTCTTGTGTTGATATGGTAAGTTTTATATATATAGTCATATTCTTATTAGACCTTTGATTTCATTGTGATATTGATAGAAATATGTTTTATTATTTTTATTGAAAATTTTATATAGTACTTTAAAAGTTGTAAGTAGGAAGATTAACCAAAATTACTTTTTGTTCTGTTCTATTAAAAAAGAAACAAAAAGAAATGAAAATTCATTCTGAACACAATGGAATATGGTCATTCTATAGGTTAAAAAGATTTTCCATAATAGGTTAAAATGTCCTATTAAGTATAAATAGTCTGGTTCTTGCTATGAATTACACCCCAAGTACACAAATAACTTCAGATACAGCAATTATTAGTTACTCAAATGGAACACATTTTTATTATGTAAGAGAGCATCCCTACACTCTTACTGTGTTACATTCGGGCAACTAAATAAATTGCCATAATTAAAGTTAATGGTGTGCCTGAGATCTTATTTTATTACATACCAGCTTGTTTGAGTGTTATTTGCACTTTTACAAAAATAATTTTTTTTTGATATTAAAAAGAAATGAGATCTCACGGACCATTTTAATTATTTGTTTTGATGTTGATTGCTCCTGTTTATTTATACAATTTGCAATAGCTAACTAAATGTCATAAAATCAAACCATGCACTTCATGTAAGGAAAACGGTTGTTTTGGAATTTCTAATTTTAAAAAATTATAATTTTTGTAAGATCAGGTAAATTATTAAAACCATTCATTCTAATAATTTTATTCTACTGGATTACTGGTGGGAAAACAGAAAAAATAAATAATAATTGAAGGCAGTATGTGCATGTACAGACTGGGTCAATTCTGCTCTCATGATTGAATTTAAACACTCCAACTATCATAGCAACCAATTTTATTCTAAATTTTATTGTAAACACACAAGTGGTTGTTCCATATTTGCAAGATCATTGTGTTTTATATATTTTCTTTTATAGTTTTAACAGTTCTTTTTAGAATTTCATAGAATATGTACAAGTTTATAGAAAAGTTAGCTATTGCACAATTATTCTCTTGCATATTAAAAAAATATGTATTGAAGTAGATGTTTATTTTATTTTTATTATTTTCATTATACTGTTTTTTCGATTAATCTTTATAGGCTGCTTTTTAAAATTTTATTATGTCTCCTACAAAATAAACCTGTATATAATAAAAATGACCACAAAGAGTCTCTGTTATTCTACTACAGGTTTATTTATATTGATTTTTATAATTGTAATTACATTGTACATTTTAATATTTGTTTTAATGAAAATGATTTTTATACCTTCATCTATTTAAATAATTTTATAAATAATATTGCATAAGGTAAAATATCTTATTTCAACTTTAATTATCAGTAGTTTTATTGCTATTGGAGGGAAATGAAACAAAGAATTTTATAAATGATACTTGTTCACTTCTACAATTCATAGAATTTGTTTTGCTTGTGATACTGCATGTTTCAACAGAACTTCTTAATTAGCTTTTTTGTTTCAAAATCTAAAACCCCTAAATTATCATAATCTATACATTGATCTAAAGCATTCACTCAAATTAAGCATCAGAGTATCCATTTATCTTTTTTTTTATGATAAACAGTAGGTTTTTGTTTTAATGTAATATTTGACACTGTAAAGATTTATTGATGAGGTTTCTATGTATCCATTACATATCCTGCTCTGTTCCTTTTTAGTTATAAAATAACAAATCTTTACTCCATTTTTGACAACTAAATAGCAAAGTGAATATGTAATATTATTATTTAAAAAAGCACTTTTTCAATTTATCTATCTATTTGTGGAATCAGTGCTAATGTTAAAAATACAGTAAACCATTGGTTTAGTGGACTAATCAAAGAAGCAGAGGCATTATTGCCAAATGCTTGTAATGTTTGTAGATTAGAAATTATTTTTTGATTAAATTCTGAAGCACAATAGTTTCATTATTTTTATTCATCCATTTTTTCTCAGCTGTCCGTACAAATAGAATGAATTTTTAAATAATTCTGAAACATTCTTAACCCTTTTGTTGCTACAGCCAAGTCAACTCTTCAAATATCTTTCTGGTACAATCTGCTCCTAGCAGATATACATGTACCAACTTACTTTTTAAAAATTGGTCATTCAGTTAACTATGTTTTCATTATTAAAGACTCTGCTATTGTGGAGCCATTTTCCCCTTCCACATGTTAAATATAATGTCTAGACGTGCTAGTTTTTCCCATAATTCAGGTCAATGCTCAGATCAGGTATACTCACTACGCGTATGAAAACAGAAAATCTGAAAACATTGCAAGCAACGAAAGAGCAAAATACAACACACAAACAATATTATTGTAATCACAGCATGACTGCTGGAATTCTAAGTAAAAAAGAAAATGTTTATTGAACAGTCTCTAAAAATTGATATTGACATATCGGTAAGAAAGGTGTGCCCATTAAATAAAGGATTTACTGCAATTTAGCATTTTTATAGCACATATAGCACATTTCACCAATGTAATCTTTAAGGTAAAATTGCAATTTTTGATATATTTTTATATTGTATTGAAAAACAAACAAATCTAATTAGATAATTTAAATATTTAGCAATTTTAGTTTCGTCTATTTTTTATATTAAATTTCAAGTTTAAAAATCATTTTTGGCTTTTACTTCAGTTTTGCTCTGTTTACAATGCTTCTTTCAGTTGATGTGATTTAAAGAATAAAAACTAATACATATCACCCTTTCTAATTGCACTTATTGGTAATCCTTAACATTAAAAACTTACTTTATACCTTTTAAAATGAAGAACAAGCTTATATTAACTAAATGTATGTACCAACAATTCAAGAATTTTGATTATGTTAATATAAAATAACTTTATTGTCAGTAAATTTCACTATTTTTAGAATTTCCTTTGTTTGCAGATGATAAATGTTTTCGTTTTATATAGGAGGCACCAATTTTTCTTATCTTAATTTAATGTATGTATTGCAGAATTAATAAGGTTTCAATATTGGTTAGGCATACAATACTTAATGAAAACACAATTTTTATGTTAAAAGCCATGATTTAGTACAAAAAATGATAACATTTAAGAAAAAACAATGTATATATAAAACGTTAGTGGGATCAAAACATATTTATGTATGATAGAACAAAATTTAGAATTGTTACATTTAGAGCTAAGAATTGTAATGTATAAAAAGCGATGCAATAAAACATAAAACAAGTTTACTGTATTATTTGTATACAACTGCATCATTATCACTTCAAATGTTCACATACATACATTATATTATACTTACATAAAAGTAAAAACTAATGCTTGGCACTTGTACTTAAAATACATAAATCAATTAATTAAAAACTAGGTGTAACAAACAACAAAGCAGCAGGTAAGCAACAAATGGAAAAGTTTCACTCATCTTTGACCTCGACAAATTCAACATTTTGAAAAGCATTAGAAATATCATTATGTTTTTCTAGAAACTGTAATTCGTTGGCTGTTAATTGTTCCCCTAATTGACGTAAAGCAGTTAAAATTTCAGCCTGCAATGTTAATTGATGATTATTGTTCATTCAAGAAATAAATAAAAAGAAGTACCTTTTGTCGATCACGTGCTTCACCACTTAACTTATTAAGTTTCACATCTTGCTCGATGGTTTTCAAACGTTCACGTAACTGTGTTGGTTCTCTTTTTCCAAATAATCGTATTACTTCTGGTGTTTTAAATGCTTGTGATATAGCAGCTTGGGTGGCCTGTAAAAAGTTTAGATATAATTTCCAAAACAGTAAGATAAATAAGTGATAATTAATTAAATGTGTGCTTAAACATAAAAAAAACTTTTTGATGTTTGATGAACATTTTATCAAATAAAATACATTAGTACATCACATAATTCTATCAACTATTTGGAATATGCACTATGTTAGTTTAGAAATTAATGTCATTTTATGTTTTAGATCTTATTTACATAAATCAGTTCTCAATCTTTAAAATAATCAGGTAATAACAATCACAAACCAATTGCATGGCACCAAGTTCACTAACAAGCGATATATCTCCATTAACTAATTTTGTCAAGCTAATATTCAGTTCTTTAAGTTGTTCCATGGTGTCTTCTTTGGTTTCTTCATATTCGGCACTATCAAGTTCATCTCTGCAGCAAGTAAAAAAGATTGTATCATAAGAAAAATAATATGTAATTTCAAGACTTACTTGCAATTTTCCAAATCGGCTAGTTGTTCAACAAGACGATCTAACTGATTTTCCAAATTTTCTTTTAATTTTTCATTTTCTGCTTTGCCGTAAGAAAACATTGAAATTAAAACTTTTAAAAATTTCTAGGTTAGGTCCGGATAGGTACTCTCGCATTTAACCTATGCGAATGACCTTTCAAACGCACAGTACAAGTTACGACATCGTAATTTTTCCAACAACACGAGTGTACTGAAAAAGGATAGTGTACAGTTTGCATGTTAATTTTTGAGGTTCGTAAATAATGTTAAATTTTCATTGGTGAAAATTGTTGACAAATAAGTTCCACGTTTTTCCGCTTGATGTGCTGAAGTAGCAACGTGAAAGCCGCGTGTCATTTTTTAATCGAATATTAATTTTAATTTCAGTAATTTAAGGTGTCATTTTATTAATTGTATATAAAAAATTAGGTTAGATAGCGTGGTTTGAGCCTGTGTAAGACTTTTCCCGTTTAGGGAAGCGGGAATCCCGAAAAAACTAAAACATGTTTTTGAGTTAATAGCCCGCCATATTGGAACGTAATAATTCTTAACCTTTGGAAAAAGAATATTTAAAACGATTATTTAAAAAAATCCGAAATTCAAAATCGCTAATCATCGGTGTACGTGCATAACCTTATTAGTGCATAGGTCGTCAAAGACATGAAGCGTTTAAGTGAAAGTGTTTCATCCAGAAGATCGTGAATTTATGCAGAGAAAAAGAGAGGAACCACCGCGGCTGCTGTAAGGGACCTAGCGCCCCAGGGCTGACATGAGTACCAACCAGAAACAGGCGCCTTCGTCGGTGCCTCAACAGCGTTTCGGCCAACAAGCCCCGTATCCTTTTTCTCGTTACGCCCATCTGTCAGTTGAGCATCAGCTGTCATCTTGACACATTGGTTTTATAATATTGCGAAAATTCACCTTTTAAATATTACAAAATTGTTTAAAAATTTTTTTGAGTAGTAGTGACAAATTTTTGGTGTGGTTTCCAAACCTTCATGGAAAACCAAAAACCCGTTGCTGCTAAACTGCTGTTGTGGCATTTATACTACTTCTACTGCTACTTCTAATTACCCAGGTAAATTGAATTAATTTGATTGGTATGCGAGTGACTCGGACGTGGACAGTACCTTGCAGTGGATAACTTTCATTAGTATTGCCCAGTTCACATTCACCTGCTGTTGCATGGTGTTTGTTCAAAGTGAATGTGTAAAACCATATGGTGCAGGTTATTGCCACATCCTACATATAGTAAGGTATAAGATAACGTGTGTAACCCCATTTAAAATAGGTGTGCAATTAGGCAATCACAATCCTATAACCATATTTGATTTTACGAGACTGTTTGCGTATTTTTAAAAGTGAGGTTATAAATTGTGGATGCAACGAGGATACACGGGATCCTAAATGAATTAGCAAATAAATCTCTTTCATGAAATGAATAATTGCATTGTCAGTTAATTACATAAGCTCTATCCGCAACTCATGTGCCATATGCCACGCGTACGCACATTTTATTTCAGGTAAGAGCAAGCGAACGTTTTTAGTTTTGTTAGTAGCTTGTCTCACGTATTTCAAAACTAGATCCAGGATGCAACTTTACAAAGTCTAAAGTAATTTGTAATATCTTTTAAGTGAGATTTTTAATTACAGTTATAAAGATAGTTCTGATTGAAAGTATGGTTATTTCACTAGAAGGCAAATTTAATTTAATTACTGCAATTTTCATAGTCCTGTTTAACATTACAGTTTCTTAATTTTTACTATAGTTTCTTTTAAGGAATAACCCAGTTTAAATACAAAATTACAATATGATCAAATGACTTTCTAACTACATAGACAGTATTGTTTGTCAACAGTTGAGTTTTTGGCTTTTTGCCCTCTAACCTTTGTTTAATATAACAGTAATAAAATAAAAGAATGTATTAATTGTTAATTCAAATATTTAACGATCAATTAATGGTGATATTAATTATCTTCGACCCATATTATTAATCATAATGTCAATTGTTTAGTATTAAATAGAAATAGCATGAATTGCATCTACGCCTAAGAAACTGTGTGGTAAATAAAATGCCTAATCTAATCTCTACTGTTTTCTATTTTTAATTTGATATAATATGTATCTTTTGAATCAATACAATGTTGTTTACTTATTTTGACGCGATTACGTACTATAATATGTGGAAGTTCGCGATTACAGTGGTTGATTTATACTTTAAACGCATCTAATTGCATGTAATACATATGTTTTACATTTGCTGCCTAACTAGGGGGAAACAGTGTCGATGTAAAGAATTGCAAGAAAATTGATATTGGTAAGTCTGTATTGGTAACTTTTTAATGGTTATTGCTAACATGTTTAAAGTAACAAAGCAGTGAATTAGTAACGAACTATTAAGTACATAATAAAGATAAAAATTATTTTTTAATAGTTGTGGAATTCAAAAGTAGACTAAAGTATTTTCTGTTTTTAAAACCTAGATCGAAATAATTGGCATAGCAATGCATAAGGCAGGAGAAAGGGATTTTAGATTATAGGAAGTACTAACGTGATGCCGAAATAGTTGTATGTCGTTGCGCAAACGAAATCGAATTTTTGATCCTCGAGGATCTCGGGATGTAAAACCGAAAACTTTTACTATAACCATTATGGTTGTTGTCTGTTGCCTCAGTCCGAAAACTCTCGCTCCATCAGTACTGCGTTGCCTTGATGTAATCGTGTCGGATTGCACCAATTTAGTCCGAAGTCTGTGGATATCTTATCTGTCCCTGTCGTGTTCTGCCAAAATCTTTTCCTTATCTATTATTGAGAAAAACTTGTTTTCTATTTCATTTTGTTTCATTTTTATTAGTTCATCCATTTCATTTTACAGACTATTATGTTGTCTAATGTATATTATACTATTTCCAATTGCCGTCAAATACAGGGTGGCCCAACGAAAACGAAACAGATTGAATAACTTCCAAGAAAATAATTTTTCGAAAAAACACAAAAACACGTCGATTTATATTGGGAGGGGGACAGATCGAACCCTCAACTTCAACCCCCGCAAAAATTTCTAATGGAAAGGAAGTGCAAGTGCCATATTATTAGAAAGACCTGTCAATTGTTTCTTTTGAATTTTTAAATTCGCTCGATTTGTTTGGAAGATACAGGATGTGAAATCTAAAATACAGAAGGCTTCATGATATTTAAATCTTTACGTTTGACATTTGTTTTCATTTAATTTGAAAATCTTGTACCTACTCTAGACAGGTCTGTCATGTTTATTTTCAACTAACTCCTTTGGAGTCGTTACTGAATTTGCGAAGTCTGTGCGCCTGTCTGTCCGCATTTTTTAAATTTTAAATTCTTGACTTCAGATTTGGATTCTATATCAAAAACTAAAGACTTGATGTCTTCGTTTATTGATATCACCTCGGGAACTTGGTCAAAATGGCCCCCGAAAGATAAATATTTGCTTATTTTTGTGAACAGACTGTTGCTCGAATTCAGTAACAAAATGGAGGTCGTTGTGGTTACGTTTTGCATTCTCAGATGTTTTATATTCCTAGTGTGGACAGCAATTGAATTTTCTAGTATTTGTGGTTGTAAATTAAGAAAAACTTACATTATGAGTTACTCGATTGCAGAAAGGGTTTTATTTGGAAAATGAAGGTCGCAAGTATGTTTTAGAGTTAGTGACAAAATTCCAAGAAGCGGAATTCGTAGTCAATACAGAGAGAAATGTTGAGAACCCCGTGCTAAATGAAGGAGTGTCAGTGGCGATTCTGGGTCATGTTGCTGAGTATGAGGCAATTGGCTGCTGTATCTGGTGTTAGTAGAACTAATATTTGACGAATTTTAAAACACCACAAGTTTCACCCATACAAGGTTCAGTTGCTACCGGAACTTTATGAAGACGACTTTGACCGTCGTTTGCAATTCTGTGAGGTCATAAGTAAACGAGCAATGAATAATCCAAATTTTCTATTTAATGCCTGAAACAATATGGAGAATTGAAAGGCCTCTCTAATGATGTGCCACTTGAACCTCCTTCCCATTAGAAATTTTTGAGGGGTTAACACTACCCATTGGGTTGAAGTTTATGGTCAAGAAATGTCCCCCTCCAAATACAAATCGACGTGTTTTTACTTTTTTTGTGTGAGTTATTCAGTCTGTTCACCCTGTATATATATTTTTGTTTCATGTAGTGTTTTACTATTTTACATTTCATGTACCTTTCAGAAATTAAAGTAAAACTCGTATTTGTCATGTATAACATGTAAATAACAATAAATTGTGTTTTTCTTTTTTGGATTTGTTTTTATAGTTACCCCAATATAATAAAGTTCAGCATTTTTTACACAGATCTGGACTGTCTACTATTATTATACTGAAGAAATCTCGTAGATCGACATTACGAATGACAATAAGAAGAAATGTCAATGAAAAAAGTTTTACATAACTAGGGACAGAATACGAAACCGTGAAAGTAATGGGTACACGATTGTTTCTTGCTTGACTTATTACGAACGCCAAGCCAAACTTATTAAACCGGAACGTTTACTCGATTCTGATATACCTGAATAGCTCTATTTAAATGCTTTTTGGTGATATAACATTATGCATAGTTGCCCGTTCTCGAAACTTGGGAAAAAACACTCTTCGTGTGAAAATGTATCCCGTGCTCAAAATTATAAATTAGAAAATTATGTATTCATTTTTAATGAATTTCTCAAACAGGTAAACTTTATTGGTAAGTTTAGTATACCCTAAGAATTTCTGTTGAATCGATGAAAATTGAGATTTAACGATTTACTGTGCTTAAAGAAGGACTGCATCCCCACAACTTCTATGTATATCCTCGGTAGTGTAGCGGTTAACTCGAACAGCATAAATGAAACCCAGCATTACGCTGGTATTACCTTTCTGAGTACAACTTCTATAGACAAACAGCTACTATACCTATGACTTAATTTAAAGAAGACATTTGAAGAAAAGTTATAACTGAAAAAACAATTTTTTCAAAATGTTTGAAAAGATACTGTCCTTGTGAACAAAATGTCGCTAAGGTGTCTATTTTTTCTTAATAATGATAATAAAATTAATCGTTTTCTGGTTTTTCTTCTTACTGTGTATCTGTTGTGGACACAATATGGCGCACTTTAATTTCTGCATGAATTATTTTTATTCAATAACTTCCGCAAACAATGTACATTACTAGAAAGCATTTAAGACAAACTATTTAATTTATTGTATTAAAGTCAAGTCGGGCTTATATCTCGTGGTAAAAGATGATTTATAACCTATTAAAAATAAGCTTTGGCTCGCAACTAATTAGGGGAAAGCTATTCATGAGGAGTAAAGCCTTTTTTGAACTTTATCAGCTTACATGCTTTATATCAGAGATGGACAACCAGTGCACCCGGGGTCTATTAGACCACATAAGTTTTCAATCGGAGCTACCTTGAGAATTAAGACTACTACTAAATACAGCGGTCAACTTGAAATTTTTTTCTTTACAACCTACGTGTACAGTTATAAATTTGTATGCTGTGATATATCTCTTTTAAAAGCTTCAACCGGGCCTGATTTGAGCTTTGATTGCCCATCTCTGCTGTATGCCTATTAACCTGTTAATACCTGTTAACATTTACAATTTGTTTGGTATGATTGAAAACGATATGAGATCGATGCATATAAGCCAAAGACCTATTTTGCCAAAGTGCTGTTATTCTTTTACCATGAGTCAATACTTCAACAGATTTAACATAGTAAAGGTATCTTGCTGCACGAAAAAAAGGCAACATTTTTGTTGCGCTAACTAAGTATGAAATCCCTATCGTAAACGAAATAAAATCGTTATAAAAACTTTATATTAAATGTTCAAAATGAGCTACACCAACTTTGGCATTTTGGCGTCATCTGAACTTATTTCTAAGACAACTATTTTCAATATTATTGAAACATTTTAAATTTGCCGTAACTTGTTAAGAAGTTAAAAAATGTTCAAGTTTATAAAATATTCTTTTATCAGAATGACTCGTTACTAACTGAAAGCAAATTTTGCATAGAAAAAACAGGACATCCTATTACTCGTATACAGGGTGTTCATGAGTTCCTATTAACATCTGTCTAATGCAGGCTTCAGCTCTTCTTCTAATTGAACTACATTTTTCTACTTCTTCTGATAGTGCATTCTGCTATGCCATGTTTAAATCTGATTTATCTCAAAGACGGTTGGAGATATCAAAATTTTACAAAAGATAAAATTTGTTAACATTTCAAACTTTTCAACTGTCAAAATTTGAAAAGTTGCACTTCAAAAGCAGTTGGGGCTAGACATCCTTCCTCCCCATATTACCTCATTTAATCAACACATCAAAAACATTTTGATAATATTAAAAAGCGCATCAAAAGTTGTAGAATTGTGCCAAATTCTATTTTGGTAACTTTTACCATATTGAAGATTTTGAAAAAAAAGCAATTTTTTTAAAGAACTGTAATGCCCTGTATCTCGAAAACGGCGAGGAATTGGACAGATGTTAATAGAAAATTTTCTTTTTAAAATATGCTTAGGAATTACTTCTTGAAGTTTGTACAGTACGTCATGATACACTCTGTGTATTTCCGATTTTATTTAAAATATTCCAAACCGCACCGTATAAAAATACGGATTCACGATTAGGGGACGCAAATGCCAAGCTCGGCAGTATGCTAGATAGTGTGAAACTTTCAGTTTTCTCTTACAACTAAAAAATACAGTAGAACCTCGTTAAGTCGGATCAACCGTGACCAGAGCCAATCCGAGTTAAACGGAGGATATAGAAAAAACAATACAAGAGAACATATTTACAAGAATTTTCTTTATATTGAACAAAAACATTTTTGAAATATTTACACATTACTTTTATTATACAATAAATGCATGTGTAAAGTAGAGTTTACTTGTTAACAAAGAAGCTTGAGTCACCATATGTATAGCGCTAGCAAACACGCTTGGTCACAATCCCAGCATACACACAAACGCTGTACAGTACAGTACGATTTTGGGTTCTCAATTAAAGCAATAGTTTTGTTATTCTCTTTTATAAGTTCCTAAATCGGCCCGGGTTACCCGGAGATCCGAGTTAAAGGAGACCGACTTAACGAGGTTTTGCTGTACTTGTAACTGAAGTATCCTATAAGATATACATCGAAATTGAAAGATGGCCCTATTTACTATGGTTTAATGTTGATAGATAATAAACAAGAAAATGTATACAAAATATATCCAAGATAAGGATGCACAGCATGGGGATCTTCGAAACGGTAAGAGATACAGCATCGGTTAAATGGGATGAAAGTTGGCTATTTATAGGACCTTATTGTTGACGTTTGCAAAATCTAGATATCTGGGGTAGTTTCAGAGATATTTAAAAAAAAGTAGATCCTGCATCTCTTACCGTTTTCAAGATCCCCATGCTGTGCATCCTTATCTTGGACACATTGTATAAATTTATATCCTAAAGTGTATCGTTTCCGAGATGAAGGGTGTCGAAGTTCGATTAGAAATTTTTTCGCTCTTCGGTATTCCGAGAACAATATACGATATTTATACTGAAACGGAATTTTTCACGTGATTTTTACTATAACGCGTCTACTATTCTACAAATGTCTGCGTTAGTTAGCACATACAGGGGTAGAGGTTAGTGGTAACACAAACAGATATTTATGAAAAAATTTTGCTACTACGCTAGGGAAATGGATTTAATGCAGTAAAGAAAGTTCCTCTTGTATTTTTTCCTCTAGGGTGCGTTGTTTTTTGAGTAAAACAGAATTTTGTCATGTCTGAGAGTGTCAAAATTGAATTTCTAGTGAAATTTGTTCTTTAGGGTATTTGCTAAAACACGTAGCAGTGGAAGTAACGTTATTTTTTTGTGTAAAAGTATAATTACGTCGAATGCGTATGTTTCTACAAAACACGAGAATTAATCGTACATGAAGATCGTTAAAGAAATTCATTTTCTGTGTGTTACAAAATCAGCGTAACAATCTTCCTAAAACGTGAAAAACGAACATAACCTTCCACATTTCATGTTTTTCGTAAATTTCATCTTAAAAAATACGGACAGTATTCAAATCTAGAATTTTCTGTTTGGTTATTACACGTCTTTTATATTCAACTTTGTTTAAGTATTACCACTAGTAATTTAAGGAAGTGTTCAACTTTGACACCCTGTATTTAGAAAACTATGCGTTTTAGGACAAAACTTTTTTTAATTTTTTTCCTATAGAATCGTCTCCCGAAATATACAAACAGTATTTCAGAACGCCCTACATTACCTAGAAAGATATCTTTTATAAATAAAAGATAATCATCATGTCATTCTTATCGGTTACTTCCTTAATGATTGGAAAAATTAGTGCTAAGGTAATGAGATCATCCACTTAGATACATCATTTAGAAAGTTTGTCGAGACATTGATAACGAACTTGACATTTCTTCGTCTGGAAAGATCGCTCTGCTTACTCGCAAATATTCTTATTATAAGACAAATACTTGATTGTATTATCTGTTTTTGTTAGTTCATTGATAATAATTCGAATGAGTGTCCCAAAAATATTTACGGAAGAGTTAGCTTTGGAACTGAGAACGTATGTCGTTTCGATTGTCAATTTTAATGATAAGTTACAGTTTTATAAATCGGTAATCAAGAACTTCTTGGTTGAACTTACTTTCGTAATTTTCGACGTTAATTTAATTGATTTACATAAATTGTAACGGGAAACATTTTCAACATCTTTTATAAATAGTACAAAGGCCAAGTTCGATGGTTTCTAAATAACAATTTTGTCTCCAGGAAAAGCAATCGCGATAACTCTATGCCAATGAAAAAGCTCCTAATTGGCTAGCGTGTAACAATTGTTTACATGTCAACCAATCAGGAGCTTTTTTACTGCCATCGCGTCATCATGATACTGTTATATTCATAGCCAACCTGACGTAAATATTCCCCGGGACACTCGTCATTTGAATCTAGAATACAAAACGCTGCGAAAATAGTGGCATTCTTTTAATTTTTCTGTTGGTGTTTAGGCTTTTTTGTTCTTGAGAAATTAGTGGTCTGCTGTATTTAGACAATCGGGTTAAAACTACTGAAAAATCAAAATAATTCTAGAAGTATGTAAAAGTCATTCTTCATTTATTTTTCCAAAATCTAAAAATCAATTAAGAATAAATCAACTTAAATTGTTTGCAAAGGGTGTACAGATCTTACAGACAATACGAGATTTCCCAGATTGTGTAACTGCTGTAAAGCAAGGTTTTGGGGTACATTATAGTCGGGTTGTTTTGTTACCTACATAGAGATCAGCGAACTAGAGCTTATTGTAAAATCTTTAATTCAGTAAACTGACAGCTGTAATGGCTTTTATGAGAATTAATTCCAATCTCTTGTTAACTCTGCACACTCAGAAAGTAAAGACGAGGGCAACTCCTCATGTCATTTAAAGGACAATGATGTTGTTAAAGCTTTTGTTTTAAAATCTACAATGACCACTGCTTACACTCTAATGACATCAGTGGCGTGCAAAATTCTTAAAATATAAAAAAATTAAAATGAAGAGATTTATTTGCAAACCCAATAGGTCAATTTCTAAGACAAAATTGAAGTAAGTTTAGATCTGTGTTAAGGTTTTAAAATAAAAGTTTCGGTCTAAAAGTTGATCTTTTTGTTTAGAAAGAAAGGAAAGTAAACCAAGTTTCTACAAACCTGATCTAAACCATAGACTAGGTCTATTATTAAATTTGTCTTAGAAATTGTCCCAGCCTCGGCGTCTTGGGAAAAAACCCATAACACAGTTTCTCCGGCGGATTTTATTCAGCCAAACCGCTATTTTTGAATGTCAAATTAATTCTTTAAGTGTCCCGGCTTCTATTCCCTTACCATGAAATCCACATTTAATATCCAAACCCATTTACAGCATTTTCAGCGCTAGGTGTAGCCGCGGCCATTCATGAAGGTCTGTAAATAATGGTATTCTGCCAAAGGTAGGTCCTCCTATACATTTAGTTAGATCAACAATGGCGGCTAATATCGAAATATACGCACCTTCAAAATCACATTTAAAACTACCGTTGCAGCAATCAATTTTTAGAAATTTTTTGACCTACCTTTCCCAGCACACTATTATCATTGTGATTATGATTATAAAAGAGAAGAATTAAGTATCCGATTATACAAAGTTCCCGCCTCAAGCCTATGCATAAAAAAATTATCTCGTAAAGAAAGTCGGTCATATCACTTCAGGTTAAACCAGAAACATCATCGTCTTTTCTGTTTTAAATGCAACACCATGTATATTTCTACATTTTGGTAACGTACTCTTCTATTCAAAAGTAAAGCGTACAACTACTGTAAATAATTTGGGCAATGTTTCGTTAATGTAAACTCGACCTTTCTAGTTTGTTACCAGGTAACATTGAACTTCAAAAAATTATCATAGATATAAATGTCACAGACTGGGTTTGATTGTTGTATTAATATTTTTTTTGGG
Organism: Ignelater luminosus; assembly: GCA_011009095.1. Taxonomy (NCBI): domain Eukaryota; kingdom Metazoa; phylum Arthropoda; class Insecta; order Coleoptera; family Elateridae; genus Ignelater; species Ignelater luminosus. The sequence continues at coordinate 441,598 of VTPC01091012.1, read as the reverse complement.
TTACTCTAGTAATCATTTGAACAGAAATTTACAACATCTAAATAAAGTGTACGCTTTACTTTTGAGTAGAAGAGTACATTTAATTTTCGAGTGACGTTAATGTCATTTGTCGCATCGCAACATACCCAAGTCGCGAGATGGGTAAGTGGCGAAATGTTAAAACGCTTAAGAGCGTTATCCACGATACCCCTTGATTAACATACCGCATCATTTTTGCGAATTTTTTGGTTTCTATATCTTATAGCGGTGGGGATATTAACCAACTAACCAGATTAGTAAAGTTGCCGCTAGTCGCGAAAAATCGTTTTGTGTTATGTTGTTATTTTAATAATAACTTCACACCTAACAAATATCAGTAGCTATGTACTGTTTTAACAGTAACCCAAATATTTTTCTGATTGAAGCCACTTTTATTATAAGACTGTACATTTTATAGGAAAAAAACAGTATACAAGGTATCCCTATGGTCTGTGCTTGGAGGATAGCGGCATTATTTATAGGAATATCAAAAACTGTTACTAGAAAAAGTTGTATAGGACTACTGTTTGTGCTTTCTAAAATTATTCTTGACTACACAAAGTGTTCTATAAAAGCGTGGCACATAAAGCTCAGGTTTTCTTAAATGGAACATCCTGTATATTTACTTATTTTACTATTCTACTTCTAATGCTGATTAAAACTAAACAGTTTCGCCATTATTCAATTTTTTTTTGTAAAAACATCGTCAAATGTAACGAACCCCCCAGACACAATTGATAAACCTTGCAGTAATAAACTTCGACCTCTAAAACTTTAAATTATTAACATTTCAACTACATTATCTCTTTTATTTTATTCATTTTTTTAAATGGGACATTCGGTATATTTTAATAGGTTTTCCGCTTTTTTAACGTCTCAAGGGCTGTAATGAATCATTACATCCCTGTTCCAAACGAAAATGTTGTACGTTCCATGGAAGTAAGTAATATTATAGTCTTGACGTGATTACGCTTTCGGCTTCGCTTCGAGCACTGTAATCACGTATCACGTCTTGGCTGCAACAAATTACTTTCCTCCCTTGGTACGTAAATAACTATTAGTCCACATTTATTGTTGATTGCATCAATATAGCATTATTTACAACTTTAAGAAAGTAAACTATTTGTCTTTAGAAACGCTTACTGGGCTTTTACTTACAAATCTAATTTCCCTGCCTTTTTTAATGATACAACCAAAACACTCGGTATATTTTAATTTTTCTTACTTAGTAATTGTTGGTCATAGCAGTGTAGATTTATAGGTCTACATCTATCGACTTTGGCGTTATTGAATTATTTGTTATGAAATGCTATTATACTTCTCAGTGAACCCTGATGGTACATATAATAATACCTACTAAGGTTATGTATTTCAAAAATGCTCAGATTATTATTGGGCATTAGAATACTCAACTCTGCCCCAATTTAACCGACTTTTCTTCTCTTATAGTTGCTGAGAGTCCAATGGTGAGCCTGTATTGGAATCACTCTGTACGAAATTGTAAAAAACCATTATCATTTTTGAAATCAGTGCAAGTCTATGTTATTAACGATATTATTATGATTATGTTAGCGCAAGATGAAAGATTCTTGAACATTCTACACTGCTTCATGGCCAAAGAGACTTCAGATTTATAACAACCACGGTTGCTTCACATTAAGGGCGCTCCACACGCTCCGTCTTGCCTTAACACTTGCCTGACGGAACGTCTTAGCAAAGCACGGCTTGACGATATTCAGGCTCTGCTTGAAATTTTTGATGCATTGCATAAAGTATGCGAGCAAGACTGAACGTGTGTATGGAATGACCGACTTTGAGCTCAGTTTTAACATTATTTTGCAGCGATTGGAAGTGAATATTACTGCTATCATGGCCGATTTAAGGCATTATTCTTACGAATTTCTTTCCAAATGTATTGAAATTTACCGGGATAACCTGTGCCTGCGGTTTAAGTTCATTTAGTAAGTTTATGTAAGAGAGCTCAGCTTGTTTCAGCAACCACGATTTCAACCACTTAGATCTTGGTTTGCATTTTTTCTTTTGAACTAGAGCTAAACCAACAATTAATGTCCGACATGGTGTAATTTTGCTAAACACTTCTAGAAAACTGAGAAAAAGTCTTAAGTTAAGCCGGTGCGTGTGTATGCATTTCAAGCCCAGTTTTATACATTTAAGAGTTGCTTGTCGAGCCAAGTATTAAGGCAAGACGGAGCGTGTGGAGCGCTCTTTAGAAACAACCATGCATTTTACGATGACAAATTATTTTTTCCGGTACCTTCAAGGGATCTGCCTAAGAGATAACGAAGTCAGTTAAATTGGGAAAAAATTGCGTAATATCTTGGAGATCCAGCTATGAATGCCTTTATTTCTTTAAAAAACTTATAGCTTAGTAGAATATTTACTAAAAATCAAGATTATTTTTCTTAAATCTGTTATTTAATTTCTTGGATATAACAGCAGTTTGTATATACAAAAAAAAAACATCGGAATTGACTCATCCGTTCTCATTTATTAAGAATGTCCCAAAATTTGGGCTTCTGGGTTTTTCGTTTTTGATTATCATCACTGAAGGTACGTAAACGGAAGAATAAAATGTTATGTGCCATTTAAAACGAACACCTGATGAGTATTTGCAGGCACATTTCTTCAGTAAATTTTGTTGAACTAAATGTTTGCATCTGTAGGTCTTTCGGGTTCTTTTTATTACTTTTCGCCGAAATCTATTTAAAAAGCGATAAAATAAACTAATTTGGTACTTAATATTTATTGAAGTTACGATTTAAATACAAAACAAAGTCGATAACGAATCAGTTGACCAATACACATAATACAAAATAATTAATTTTAATAACACGCGTAGATGATATAATTGTCGCATTAATTATGTTTAAACTCGCAAATTATAAAAAAAGCTTTAAAGGGAAAAATTGAAAGCATAAAACAAATAACTTAAAACTAAATATGATCAAAGAAAGAAATATTGCTAAAACTCGCTTGGAATGCGAATAGTCATTTCTTAACCAGATTTCTTTATGAAACATAAAATACCAGAGGATATGCAATGAATATTTCCTTTCTTTTTTAATATTTCCCCGTTTAAAAGTGATTCATTGTTTTCATTTCGGCCATGATTTAACAGTATTATTGAAATAAAATTGATAAATCGTTACAGTGTAATTACTTTATCTAATTTCTCTAAATTGATAAATTCATATCAGTTGAGAAAAAGCACGAGGTTATATAGGTCCCGTTCAACTTTTAAACATTATCATTATCGATGTAAAATCTCGTAACGTTATCATTATACAAATACGAATTCACCTTTTATCTATTACATGCTGATAATAACATTTTCATGTAACAACTCAAATTTTTTAATTTTGTGAAATAATAAATAAATTTTTTGGAAAGCGGCATCCTGATACTTTTAAATTCCCGTGATGTATCCAACTTCATGTTGAATGCTGATTATGTTTGTAGCATGGCTAATAAACAGTAGCCGTCACGTGTCGTGTTCTCTAGTATTTTCGTAACCTGTCTGTCTGCTAAGCTAATATTTCTTGTAAAAAGCATTATTATTACGAAGCAGCAATAATTAACGATTGCAATTTATTTAGCTTTTTTTTTTTCAATTTAAATTTATCATTTTTATTTAAAGCATACGAAATCTTTCGACGTAAACGGATATTATCATTCATATAATCTCTTTAATTTTTTCGATGTAACAATAATTTAACAAGTTGATTAGCAAACACGACGCATGCGTTTGCGATTCCTGGTGGACAATTTTGGAACCAAATTTCACAGTCAATACAATGGCGTTGTCGTTGGAAATTGTAATTTTTTTGACGTTTGCGAAAAAACTTTTTAATTGATATTTAATTGGGTTTGAATAGACAGACGTCGAAACTTTTTAAATACGCGTTTAGATCGCGTTAAAATTTCGCGATTCGTTCGTGAAATACGAATGAAAAAAAACGTGATGTGCAGTAGTGCAAAGTGATTTGTAAAACGCCCTTATCGATTTGTGCCATTTGGTGCAACAAGACGTGCACGGAAGGTTTTAATTCATTATGGTATTCAATTAGATTTTGTAGAACGCGTCCACGTCCACCAGAATTGTGTTCGAATATCCAAAATTCCGTTTTATTTCATTGTGCACACCAGTGACATTGCAAGATTCTGCGAAATTTGACAGCCGCACAGTGGTTGTGATTTTTCTTGACGCAGTGGTTCACAAAGGCAGAAATGCCCCAAGTTACGGCAGGCCCGTTGTTGTCAGTTTTTCAAATTTCACGACACTTTCGCACGATACAGAACTGTTTTTGTAGAACTACGATCAGTCATTTAACAACGCTCGCTGATAACATGTCGTGAGGGTTTTTTTATGTGTTTTTCGTAATTCCTATGATAAATTGTTATTTATTAAGTATTCCGCACGTGATCAGATGAATAAGTTGTTAAAATTAAAAATTGTAACCTTCGCGTTCTAAAATCTTTTTCGGAAACAAAAGGAGAAAAAATTACTAGGCAAGCATGGTGTCTCGATATGTTAACGGCTCCATCAAGCAGGAGGGTACTATTTGTATGATTCCCTCACATCCACATCCATACAGGATGCTGCCCTCGCAAAGTAAGTCGTTTTACAACACTTTTGTCTCGTTTATTTTCCATGTAAGTGACGTCATAAGGTATACCTACCCACCCAAAGTTTAATTTAAAAGGTTCAGCTTCCATGGTACAGTAACCTTCAAGAATATTGGCCTCCAAACAATGATAATGGCATAAAATTTGTATACTATTTTAAAGGACACTAATTATAATTATCTTCAAACTGCCCATAAAAAATTACATGGTGTATTGCAAGGTTGTATTTTGTCAAATTGTTTGGTTTTTATTTTTTTCTTGTTAAGGTCAGTGTTGTTAATAGACGTAGGCGCATCCACCATGCCCACTCATTGAAAATATTTCGTGAATTGAAGTAATTCTGCAAAACGAAGTGTATTTTAATGTCCTTTGATGTAGTATAAAATTGTAAAAAGTAAGAGTATTGAAAATCGTTGGCAGTTATAAGGGGGAAACCTGTTTGTAGATATTTTGTTAATGAACATTTCTTGAAGAAGATAATTTGAAAATTTCCAATTTTTTATTAAGAAAAGTAAGTTGTGTTAATTATTGGAATTTCCAACGAATATCTGTCTGGCTGCTTTTACAAAGCAATTATTACACGAGCTACTTGAATTTTTTAGAATTACTTAATTAGAATATTATTTCTCTTTCGTTTGATAAAAGATAACTGTGAACATAAACATGTACATAATTCCTACTGCCTTTTTTCTTAAAATTATGTTTATTAGATCTCTTAGAATGTAATAAAAAGAAGAAGCAAAAATATTGAAGTAGACCTTGAAATGTGCTGCTCAAGCCTGAAATTACATACAATGTGCTTGCAAATAAATCATATGGAAACATTAAAAAGTTCTAAGTTGAATATATCAAATGATAAACGCGTTTCAAGGTTACCTACATCAAATTCTTTTCTTTTTTTTTTTCATACGGTGTATATTGAAAATTGATTTCATTAATAGTAAATACATTTTCTGATTATGTGACGTTCGTTCACTTCTTCCTATAAAATGACAATTCATGTTTGTAATTGTATTCCAGGAAATCATTGTGCGTTTTCTGATAATATGTATTCAGCTTTGATGGTATATTTAATAGATTGCATGAAAAAAATTGTCGTCCTTGAAGAAGAAAAAACTTTTGTGATTTTCAATTTTTTAAACGAGCTTGCGTAACGGAACTTGTATAAATTATTTAATTTTTTGTATGACGCCTCCTGCACAAACTAAAAACATATAGATAAATGGAAGGAAATAAAACTTGTATTTCATTGACGAATATCGTACGTAATAGACGAGATTATATCTTTCGCGTGACACTTTCGATTATGCTACATACGGTGCTGTATGAAACGGTTTCAATATAATCAAAGTGAATTTTTTTGCGATAAAAAAAGCCATTAAAAGCCGATAATGTATCTCGTGGTATAAAAATGTATTTAATTGAAAAAGGAATGAAGTGAAATAATACTTAACTCATATATCTTTAATAATTAATTGTATTTTCTTCTTGTTTTACCAAAAGATTTCATTTACATAAAGCCCACTTAAAGCTAATGTTGGGATTGTCACTATTGACTTACTGTTATAAAGGTAAAATAACTAAAGGTGCCATTTGCAAAAACGAACGAAATTGTTTTTGTCAACAATTAAAGAAAAACTGATAATTTCATAGTTGAAGGGAAAATTAATTTTTTTAAGTTATCTGGTGACAACTATGTGTCTTTAATAATAATTGGTTATTCTCTAGTCTGCTCTTTTAGTATGTTTCTAACATAGCAAATTAAAGAAGGCTCAACATTCTAAAGTACTACAATATAACTTTGAAGTGAAGTATATAATTTGACATGGTGATATCAACCATTGCATGAACAACTAAGCATCAGGTGGCAACACTTAGCTTTTTTTTTACAACTATCATTTTCTGTTTTGCTTATTGATATATATGTATATAACCCTCAGTCAGTGTTAGATCCTTGGGTTTTAAGTCAAAATAAGAAATGTTGCATATCCTCCAAAATTAGAATGTTTAGTGCTTTGTTGATTCTAAAACTTTCGTGAACATCAATATCAATACTACATCCCTATCATAATATTTCACTCATTAAGACCTACAGAATAAATCGCTGAGCAAAATTGGGTTTTCCACATACCTGGACAGAGGAAAGCTTTTAAGAACAGTGATCCTTTGAAAGCAGTTGATTACGTACTGTATTTACTTAACAGCATGATGATGCGTAACCTCTGGATAACCAACTAATTTTTATGAAATTCTCAGAATCAGTATATTGAAAGTAATGAACTTCAAACCTTAGTTAGTACATTCTTTTAGCTTTACTATAGATTATTTTATCTGGGGGGTGATAAAGACAATTATTGAATGAAAAACTAGGTGATTGTATGAAGCATATTGGTAATTATGAATCATGTTTGTTTTATACAGTTATTGGTCTTGTAAAAGTACAAAGTAGGTAAGGGTTATGTGAATAAAATAAAAGCTCAATATCGTGTATCTCATGACATCCATCATGCATTGTATATGGTGTCACTAAGAACAAAGAATATGCGGCTCTAACTGGCATTTAGTTTGGATTCCGTTTGAAATTATTGTGCTGAATGCACTTCAAAGTTAATAAGATTTTTTTTGTGTATACAGCTTTTTAAAAGTTGTTTCACATTGATATGCAGAATGCAAACAGGTGGGTAACAAGGTTGGAAGAATTCAAAATTTTTTATTATTTGGATTTTTTGGATTTTTGTTTTAATGTTATGTATGAGTGCATGTAAACAGCCAATTAAAACAATTTCAAAATAGTGCATTGTATTGGCTAGCAAAATGCTAGTATATTCAGTTGATATTTTGTAAATTACGTGTCAAATTTATCTAAATTCATTAACAGAAATGTATTTTTAGTATTAATAATTTATTTTATAGTATAACCTAACTTTCTGAAATTATCGCAATGATATTGGTTAAAGTTAGACTCCTTTTCTTTTGTCTGACATGAAACTTGACTACGAAGGAAGAATTAAATGGTATCAATATAATTTCTTTCAAACACTGTGGAATCTTGTAATTTAAAAATAATGTATGTAAATTAGTAATCAGTGACCTAACAATAGTTGATGAAGCCTTCTTTATCAACTACCCTAGTATTGCTTCTCAACTATAATTTAGATGTTAAGGGTAAGAAGGATGTTACAATTTATCATTATTCCATTGATTATTAATGTGTTGATTGTTCAAACAGTAATAAGACTGTAAAACTGCGCAAATTTTATTTTAGTATCCGAACAAAAAACTATGACAATTTTACTCGAGCACTTGCTTTCAAGTGTAATTCTTACTGGTGTTCGAACAAACCTACTATTTTTTTTATTTGTTTAACTGGAAACACACAAAGCATTAATTCAGAAAACATTTTTGGTTCTAGTTGTAGCTATTTGAAGATTTATACCTACGATGTTACAGCCGAGAACAGTATGATGAACTAGTGAATCAACTGGTTGGTTCACTATTTCAACGCTTTTCCAAGGGGTGGTTCGAATTTCGGTCGAGATAAAAATTACACCGGGCGTTTTTCGAAACCTTACCGTGGAGAGCAAACTACTTGATACCTTAAGAATCTTTCACCCTGATATGTTTGAACAGAAGATCATAACACTACATAAAATTTTTACTAAATATTGTATGAAGAATAAAGGCACAAAATAAAAGATTGCTTTATAGAAATTGATATCAAAAACTATTTCCGCATGTGAAAATTAAATTAGAATATTTTGTTTCAGAATATCTTGCAATCTGATTGTGAGTATTTTAAATATAATAGTGTTACAAGAGATCGAATGAATGCATTCACACGCTTCCATTGAAAACACGGCTAGTCGTTTTTATGTACTATCTTGACAGCAAAAAAGATGACATTAAGTTTCTTGTTCTAAATGGGACACCCTGTATATTATTACACATTTGGAATCTACACAAAATTCTGAATCAAATCATATTTATAAATTCATATTTTGAACACTTCCTTAAATTGAAAGCGAATATCTCGTTTATTAAGTTTTCCCAAATACGTTTTTCTTTTCATTTCTTACTTAAGTCCAAATAAAGATGACGATCGAGGTCTTGATAAGAAGACCAAGACTGACATCAGTCAGACATTCAAAATTAAGATCTAACAAGAAAATCGAGACTTCCAGTTTTCTGATATCTGCGTAGTACATACAGTGTGTCCACATTTCGATGCTCACTATTGGGATCTCGGAAATTGTAAGAGATACGAAGTCGGTTAAATTAGAAAAGATTTGGCTATTTTGGAGATCAGTTTACGTGTGCTTTTGTTTTTTCAAAAAAGTTCACGGCTTACTAGATATTTGCTAAAAACGAAATTATCTTATTTTTTTAAGTGAAATATCTCAGGAACGAGCCAAGATAAAAAGGAACAGCAAAGAGGGTGTTTTAGAGAATTTACTCCGAAACACAAAAAAATTATTTTCGCAATTGTTTTTTGTTTTACTTCGGCGGTGAAACGTAAATCCAAATTTTTTCTAATGGAACGCCTACTTGATTTTCATATTACTGAACTGCACGCCTTAAATGATTTTCAGTGATACATGGTTTGACATAGCTATTCTTTTGTTTTACCGAGTTATGAAGTGAAAATCATTTTTCATCATAGTGTGCCATGACATCTAACACACAAAGTTGCGGAGTTTTATCAAAGAAATTCATTTGTTATGCAAAAATTGATAAAACAAAATAAATACGCTTTTATGGGGCATTAGCTGCTTATTTGATGTTATCTGTGAATGCTCAGTAAAGTATCTTAAAAGCGTCTTTTGTTTTGTTTTAGCAATTGTTACATAACAAATGTAATTTATCTGACAAAAATCAATGATTTTCATATGTTTAAAGTCATGGCACACTAAGTGGTAAATGCTTTTTATTAAAAAAAAAACAAGATAATTTCCTTTTTAGCAAATACCTAGTAGGCCGTGAACTTTTTTGAAAAACCAAAAGCATAAGTAAACTGATCTCCAAAATAGCCAAAACTTTTCTAATTTAACCGACTTCGTATCTCTTGCAATTTCCGAGATCCCAATAGTGAACATCGAAATGTGGAGACACTGTAGATAATTAGAACTGACTTGTGGTGTTGAAATCATAAAATACTTCAAATGTTATCAGACTGTGAAGGTATGAGGATGATTGGATTTAGAATTTGATGTAGATTCTAAATAGTGAAAATATACTGGGTGTCATTTTAAGACAGGAAAGTTGATTATTTACTTCCAGTGAAGTCGACAGTGGTAGTGACTTAAAACGTGGCATAATATGAGTGATTTACACATGCAGAGTTGGTTTTCGATTGGTCGGTAGATACGAAAACAAACGACTGTATCCCTGGTTTTACCTATTAATATTCTTATAGTGGAGATACAACAGTTAATGCTTTTTAATTATCTACGATCTATTTAATTGTGCAAGTTACCATCTACTTGATTGGTAATAGAAGATAAATATACTAAACCTGTTATAATACTACATCTTTCAACTCGAGATCATAACGTACCAACGTTGCAATGTTGATTTCCTAACGTCTTGTTTTCATTCGTGAAGTGCAACTTAAGGTTGACACTGGCGATCAGAAAAAACTTAAATAACAATAGGCGTAGTATGTACTGGTATTATTTGGAACTGACTTTTTACGCACCATTGACCAGTGACGAGATAACACTTGAGTTTTACAATCTCCGATAGTAGAATTTACCCAGAACAAGTGAAAAGTTTTTGAAAGACAATACACTTGTAAAACTTCAGTGTTATCTCATAATTGGTCTTGGTTTCATATAGGATCGGCACAGCACTATAGCTGTGAAATTAGAGAATCTTAGTGAATTGACTTGGATTTTATTGTTATGCGGTTTGTTTCATAGTTCACCTAATAAATAATCATCTTTATTGTGATTTTACATTTATGAATAGGCGTCCCACTTTTGACCGGTCGTAATTATAATAAGGATCCTGGACAATCGGCAGCGAATTTCTGTAAACGCTTTCAAAAGCAAAGGCAGCGGTTTTAAAAGCACTTTCTTCGCTGACGGTAGCGCGTAATCATAATTAATGTTTTTTGGACACTACCATTGTGGCTATCATCTACGATAAAACATTTGATCAAAAAGACGTTCTTGCAAACACGTCTCGTGTGAGAAATCCCAAGTGCTCCTAGTCTGTTTGAGATAACAACTTCAACACTATAGTAATAAACAGGGTGTTAACGAGAAGTGCGAACAGTCGACCATTTTCTTATATGTTGAAACGGAGTTCTGGAAGTTCGGATATTAAAATGGCATTATATTTGTCATTTTCCAATTAAGTGTAATGGTCAAGGTTGCTTTCGGTTTTAGCGGAAGTTGTATCAATTTTATTTTTTTTCAATAGCACCCCGTATACATGATTAAATTCTGTTTCTGTTGATGTCATTTGTGATAAATTGGTTTAGGGTAACTTCAAAAATTGCGATTTATAGGATAGTTAACAGAAATTCTCAAAAAGATGTTAAATCATTATACGCTCAGCGGCAGAATTAACGCATAATTGGTAAATCTTGAATAATTTTTTAACAATTATAAAAAATTATGACACACCTACGACTTATGAATATACAGGTACATTAGCACTTAAATAAATTAACTTTGGTTAAATTGACGCTGTTTTTATTTTTCTGTTGTTACTTGTCTTTAAACACGAATTTTTGAATTTGAAGAATTCAGTGTAAATGAAAGCATTAGATGAAATAAAATGGTAATGAGTATCTGGTGTGGCCACCTCGTGCTCCTACAACTACTTGAAGTCGCCGTGACATACTCTTATGGGTCGACATTTTCCCATTCTTCTTGCAGAGCCTCCAGAAGTTCATTTATGGTATGAATACGCGGTCTTCTATTCTTCAGCCTATTCCCATATAATTCTATAGATGGTTTATGAGATTTACGTCCGGACTGCACGCAGGCCAGACCAGACAGCGGATACCAACCTCATCAAGAAAGTTACTAACGATAACGGCTGCGCGGAGTCGCGCATTATCCTGCATTAAAAGGAAATCTTCGTCGATTCCTGCGGCAAATGGCACTACTTGGCCTTGAAGAATGATTTCAATGTATCTCTGAGCATTTAGAGCGGGCCTACCAAGGGTGATAAATTCTGTACAGCCATTCAGAGAAATGTCGCCCCATATCATCACAGAGCCGCCACCGAATCGGTCTCTTTCTACAATCGCGCATTCCGCGAATCTGCACCTTGTATACTAAACCGGGATATATCAGTAAAAAGCGGTCTCCTCCAATCATCAATTCCCCAATTCGCATGAGGACGACAAAAAGCTAGCAGAGCTATTCGATGACGTGGCAACAGAATAGGTGATTAGCATAGCGTCTGGCATGAAGATCGACTTCTTCGAACTGTTCTCTCGCTAACTTGTACATTCCGATTTGTATCAAGCATGCCCTGGAGTTTTATTTCAGTCAAAGGGCGATTACATAAGTAATTTAATGTTAAAAATCGGACATCTCTCGCCGAAGTTGCTCGTTTCCTTCTTTGCCCTGGTCTCCTTCTTACATCGCCAGTCTCCCGAAGACGTCTAGAAAGTCGGGAGATAGTCGATTGATTTACTCCAAGAAGATTTGCTACATATTGTTGACTTCTTCCTTCTTGAAACAATTTAAAGGTGCCATAATAAAATAAATTTTTTAAACAACAATAAAAACAAGAGAAAAACTCAAATAAAACGAAATAACATAAACTTAAATTGTAACAATTTTTCATCAACAAATTTAAACTGACAGAGAAACATTGAAGTACGCCTCCTTAGATTTTATTTTATGATTCAAATACTGAATTTGTTTTTAGGTACAAACAAAGAAAAATAATTCTTTTGTTCAAACAAAAATTGCAATTTTGTAAATTATGCGTTAATTTTGCCGCTGAGTGTATTTTAGAAAAATTGAGGATTTTCTTAAAGCAGAATCAGGTTAGTAAAAAATATATAGAGGGTGCTGTTTGAAAGAATAAAGTGGATGCAACTTCTGCTAAAACCAGAAGCGACCTTGAGCATTTTGTTTAATCGCGAAATGACAAATATGATGCCATTTTAATATCCCGAGTTGCAGAACTCGATTTCTAAGTATAAGAAAATGGCGGACTGTTTCCACTTCTTGTTGACACCCTGTATAAGATGAAAAATTGATTGATTTATTTTTAAGTCGAAAGTTGTATTTTAATTATTGACGTTACTGTTTATATTCAAATTACATTTGTAAACAAATATTATAAAATAATGAATGAGATCTCTTTCAGACATTTCAACAATCAATTGTTACAGATTTTGTTTAAATAAATCCAAACAAATACATATTATAATGAATGAAAGATTATTAAAATATTACTTTGTTGTAATACTAATAAATATCCGGTTGGTTTTTGCAGGAGGTATAAACAAGATTATTGTAATATTTCTAAAATATTTCTAATCTTCTAGTTTTATTTTAAAATCTTGATTTTACTCCACGTTGTTCTCTGACTCATGTTCTAACTTTTTTTTTCGAGTTTAGTGACCAACCAAGTCAATGGCATAATAAAATAAAAATTTCCTCTGGCATGACGGATATGCTTAGAATTTTAATAAAATTCTTGTTAACATCTTTATTTTAATTATTTTCATTGTCAATTTTGTGATTTTCTTCGTTGTAGTTCTTATTTGGTTATCTTTGTAATTTTAAGATTACGAAGTTATTCCTACTATTCAATCATCATTAGACATTGACCCGTAGATTAATATCATGTGAGAAAGAATAACAAATATTAGTTCTTATTGTCAAAGTTCATACGGTACATTTTTGGAATGACGACTACTTAAAAGATCTTACTGATTTTTCAAATCAAATGTGCCTCCCCATCATTGGATTTGCTATACGTGTTTGAGTATATTTTAAATGACAAACAAGATGTTTAAAAAATACATTCTAAAGCTCGTATGATAAAATCTGTTTTTTTCAAATCATCGAGAAAATAATTTCTCGCCAGAATTCCTGGAAGTCTAAACTGTAAACAGCTTCGAGTAGTGCATATTATGACCGGCTTATAGACGGAATAAGAAACGGAATTGGGGATTTCTCCGTTTAGCAGGTGGTATGAAACTGTTTTCAAACACCTGATGGATAATAATGAAATATCATTGGATTAAATAGTACAAATAACTTTTTTTTTTTATCAAAAAGAAAAAATATGAAACACCCTAGCTGATTAAATTGTAACTTACGTATGTTAGATGATAATAATATTAATGTGTACTGTATGAATCATACTTAACTTTTCTATGTATGTTTTATCGGTAAGAATTTCTTCGCTGCATTTTATGTAGAAATGAAAACATTTGGAAAAAACGCGTTTAGTCATACATAACAGAAGTTCAAAAAAATTTCTGCAATTTAACATTTGTCATTTGTTACTACTAATAGATTGCTTGAATTTTTTCATATTCTAAAGAGAAATAGCTCGTTTCTTTCATTTTTGTCGTTTCCACAGCTACTCCATTACAAGCATTTTTTAATATTTACTTTTAAGTTTGTAATTCTTTAGTTAAGTAAGTACGCAGCAAATAAGACAGAGTTATTATTACATCTGCAAATTTTAAAGCGACGAAACCTAGAAAGAATTTCATTTCTTTTTGAGTACTTGTATTCCTCTTATGTTTATTATTAACTCGAGAGTTCCTTCCCCTTCTCGTCGCCAATATCATCTCTTAATCGAGATAACTTTTCAAGTTAATTGTTTTCTAATGCTCAAGTAGTTTTTAATTATCATACCGTATTTTTATTTTTCCAAAATAATTTTGAAACTTTTTTCTAAAACAAAAATCTAGAGGTACACATACTTATATTTTTTTTCGAAACACGCGATATATTTTTATTCTGAATATTCCTATGTATGCATTTGATTTCTTCTAACTTTCGACTTAGTTTTTGCCTATTAATTTATCAACACTTGTCTATGTTGAATGAATAAATTTTATTTCTGCGTTCTAATAGGACTTGCCCAATGTTTTTCCGTACCTTCTACTTGTGTACTTATTTTTGTTTGTATTTCCATAAAATTAAAGTATATTATATGGTAGCCACTCTCGCTCAAGATTAAATAGAGCATAGAAAATATGCATTCTTCTACATTCCACAAGCAAATATTTTCTAGTTCTGTTATAAAGTAATATCTATTCTTTAAAACATAAATGATTAATGATTGCGAGAGAAAAATAGCTTTAAAAGTTCTATGATAACACTTCCGGTAAACGTTCCACGTTGAAATGGTTTTTTGAGCAATTTATCCTTTTCAGATTATTTTTATTATTTATTTTAAAAATCTTTTTCCTAACTCAGTTTATTTAAAGAGTAAATCTTTCCAAAAGAACGACTAATAAAACACTCATTGATTTACCTAACGTGTGGTGGAGGTCGTTAAAATTGCAAATACCAGATTTTTTTGACTGGATTCAAACGTTTTAGCAACCTTGAAGGAATACTAGATCTCTGAAATTTCATTCTGATTGGTAAAGGTCATCCCAACGTTGTTAGATAACATTATTACTAGTTTTTGTTGCATTTATGCAAAGTGGTTTGAAGTGGTTTAATGTGTATATCAAATCATAATAAGAATTCAGAAGTTTTTCCATTCCATTTTTTTCCTGCTGCCACTTCGTTGTAAAATGTAAGTAATCAAACAATATTTTTTGTTTCCAATTGTTAGTAATTGAATATTTCCTCAATATTTGTATATTTGTATGTTCAGAAAGAACTATACAGGGTTGTTTCTATAATAAAATTCACTTAGTAATATAGTCTAACATAGTTGTTATTTGTCTGTGTTGGTTTCAGTTTAGAAATTGTAAAGTGTTTTCAATTATTATGAGAATGTCGAAAAACCGGCACATTTTTAACTTTTGCTATCACTTTGTGGAGGATTTTCTATTAAGTTTTAATTTTACTTCTTGCGTGATATTAAATTTATTTCAAATCAATCAAAATAACAGGATATTATATTGGTTATTTCAAGCGTGCAATAAAGCAATAAAAAAAATATTAATACATATGTAATGAATACCAACGTAAATATTTGCTTTTTGTGTATTGAGGTTGTTTTGTCTGAGTATGTATCATGATAAATTTTTACTTGTTTTACTTGTTTGGCAGTTTTAAAAAACGTAAAGAAGGAATTAAACTTTTGATTTTTATGAAAAATACCATGGAAAATCAGCTAGTATATACAGTGTGTCCCAATTTCGATGCTCATTATTGGGATCTCGGAAATTGTAAGAAATACGAATTCGCTTAAATTAGAAAAGATTTGGCTATTTTGCAGATCAATTTACTTATGCTTTTGTTTTTTCAAAAAAGTTTACGGCTTACTAGATATTTGCTAAAAACGAAATTATCTTATCTCCTAGACGACTGGCAAATCCAAAAGCCTTTTTCTTTAATTTTTCTACCGAGTATCTTATACGTAGGTTTCTGCAGTCACTACACTCTATATGTAACACATAATCAAACTGAATGCTCGTTATCGGTTTAACTTTTCACGTCAACATTTTAAATGCACATAAGAATGTAGGCTAAACAAGTCTTGCGCAATCGAAGAAACTTAATATCACTTGTTATTTGCCCATAAAAAACTGGGGTTTTCAGAAAAATTTGACTAAGGAAATTCTGTTTCCGGTGGTTTCCAATTTTTGGTTCGAGATATCGAGAAATTCGAGTAGTGGAAGTTCAAGTTTATCGCAGGTTCGACTTATGAAAGTTCCACTGTATCTTTGAAAATGCACCTATGAATAGTCCAACGTTCAAGGTTGATACGAGTAACTCTGCAACAAAGACGATTTGACTATAGATATATTTTATTCCAAATCGATTCTAACAATCGAAAAGCTTATACCAAATTTCTTCATTAATACAATATACAGCGTGTCCAAGATAAGGATGCACAGCATGGGGATCTTGGAAACGGTAAGAGATACAGGATCGGTTAAATGGGATAAAAGGTGGCTATTTATAGGACCTTTTTGTTGGCGTTTGCAAAATCTAGATAGCTTGAATAGTTTCAGAGATATTTAAAAAAAAGTAGATTTCTCTATTTTCGTTATAATTTTTTCTTTCCTGTATTTGAAGAGATATCGGAAAACTAAAACCACTTTTCCATTGCCACTTTTTGTTCTCTATTAAAATACGCTAACAAAATGTTTGTACGACATTTCGGTTTCGAGTAACCACCATTAGCCTCATTTTTTTTAAATATGTGGAAAAACAATTTAAAATTGTTTTGGATAGCTCTTATTGTCACGATTCTAATGATGTAAACATGATACGGTTATTTTGATTTGTTATGCTATAAATTAATGCATTCTGCAGTACCCTGGCCTGCACGATCACCTGATCTAACACCGTTAGATTTTTTTGCTCTGGGGTTATGTCAAGAATCATGTGCTCAACCAAAATTTTGAAGATAAACAGCAATTATTACAGTTGGTCACAGCAGTGTCAACACAAAAAAATCAAAAACAAAATAATCCTATCATGTTTACATCATTAAGGCTGATTGACATTATCCTTTTTTCAACCTAGTTTTGAACCAAGTTTTGGTATTTAACATGAAGTTTACCGAAGTTAATTTTCCCAAGTTCATTGAACAGTGCTACCACACCAACTTACCAAGTTTTGCATTTTGTTTACCTTAACCTCAATTTATATCTCAGTTTTGATAAAAAGTTTGTGTTTACAACCAACTGCTATTCATTTGTTTATTTGTTACAATGTTGAATAAAAAAGATAAAAATTATTTCATTATCGGCAACAGTTGGTAATGCTGAAACGTCGTTTAGTCTACGATAGAATTTGGCATCAAAATAGGTCCGGATCTAGTTTGTCAATCTACTTTCTAGCAGCTTCTAGGATGAAAAAAGGATGGCATTTCGCATTATAAGAAACCGTCCTAGACGTCTAGGTTCTAATTTATAGAAAAAGGTCGAAAATAGGATAATGTCAATCAGCCTTTAGAACCGTGACAACAAGAGCTATCCAAAACAATTTTCAATTGTTTTTCCGCCTATTTAAAAAAATGAGGTTGATGATAGTTATTCGAAACCGAAACGTTGTACAGGAATTTTGTTAAAGTATTTTAATAGAGAACAAAAAGTGGCAATGGAAAAGTGGTTTTAGTTTTCCGATATCTCTTCAAATAAATAAAAGAAAAAATTATAACGAAAATCGAGAAATCTACTTTTTTTTAAATAACTCTGAAACTATCCAAGATATCTAGATTTTGCAAACGCCAACAGAAAGGTCCTGCAAATAGACAACTTTCATTCCATTTAACCGATACTGCATCTCTTACCCTTTCCAAGATTCCCATGCTGTGCATCCTTATTTTGGACACACCGTATAACTTTAACATATTCTTGATAAATGGCAATATTAGCAACTTGCGATACTAAAAAGAGCGTTTGCCGAATAATAGCGGTCCTACCAGGGCTGCTTTTTTACCGACTCTTCGACTAGATTTGGAATAGAGTATACCTGTCATCTATTCTCTCAGTTTGTTAGTGTTATGTACAGTCAACTCATAAAGTAATGTCGCAAGAAGTTCTACATTTTACCGTGCAACTTCTCATTTAATGGTAAATTTTGCATTTTACAGATAATAATTGGTTAACTAAGATTAATTCATTAAATTAGTATTTATGGATTGCAAAGATTTTCATTAATTTCGATATTAAATATCAGAATGTAAATCATTTTGCGACATTACTTTAAGCGTTGATTGTACATCAGTCACTTGCGTCAACAATTAAACAAATTTATATCTTTGTAAGTTATTGACATTCCGACATATTTACTACATGTAGATAATCAATAATACAGCAATGCAGACTTTCCACTGGGGTCACTCAGATCAATTTTTGTCAATTTTTTTTTTAGAAGGGTCACTAGAAGTCAATTCTTTTATGTGGAAAAAGACATTTACTGAAAATCAATAAACACAGTCATTGGTGGGAAGTATGACTTCACACGCGTGTTTAGACACGAGGTAAAGAAACAGGAGACTTGCGTTTAGCTTGTCAGCTGAGTATTCTCGCTAAACCAAGGCGTGTTTGCTGGAGTCAAACATAGACTTGACTTACTCAACTACTGACTGATAAATAACTATGGGCATAATATAACCAGAATAAACTAAAATTGACTCTTACAGGAAGTTAAATCTTGATATACTCCAGTGGCAACAAAATTGCCCATCATGTGTCCGTCTTATAAATTTTTTTATGATATTTACAATTTCTGATTGCAAGCAAAAATCAATTTGTTTTCAAGGTTATGAGGTAAAAATCTCCCAAAGAGATGCTGGAACAAAACCAGTTCCAGTAAGATCCCTCACATTGGACTTTTGTTTAGTTTCGCACGCTGCTATTGGTCTGTTAAGAAGACAATTTATTCCAAAGTTTTGTGCTTGTATCAGCTGCCAAATTTATTAAACGGGCTTTTCTTTGGGTCGCATAAGCAGTCACTTTTTTTTGAAAAAAGAGGTCTCTTGGTTACTTTCTTATATGTCATTTTCAGTGGAAAACCTGGAAATGTTAATACAACTCGAAATCAAGCACTGTATTGACCAATTCACTGCTGAGTCTCACTAGTTTTTTTTATATAACGGCTGGCTTTATTTATGTACAGCTTTTTACATAAAATCGCAATACATTATTAGTGAAACTATTAATCCAATTTTGTATTAATTATTAAAAGTTGTTGCTTTTTTAGTCTGTCAAGAAATCTATTTTCTGTAATTAATGTGAAATCAGATTATGAGCATTTTGATTAATGCAAAGAGCGGTACAACACAAAAAGATAAATACTAAAAAAAGACAGCATGATCTCTTAAATGCTACGAAGTAAAGTAATCATGGGCTTCTTGTAGAAGTGGAAGGGTAGGGGTAGGAGTATGACTTGTTCACCTGCTGATGCTATACGTTGTTACTTTATTTAATCATCTACGTTGCAAAATAAAAATTTAATAAACAAAATAAAAATATAAAAATCCCTAGTCAATTTTTTAGTAAAACCTAACTTAAATGCAAAGTCAATGAGTTACCATACATGCTTAAAAATTTGTTTTGTACTGTACGAATAAGCATAAGAATTCTCTACGGACGGTATGTAAAATGTACTATATCGTTCCTCGATTCAAGAAAACAGAAAATGGCCATGGTTTGCGTCGAAATTAAGAGTGTATTAGAAAACTAAAAAGCTAAAAGATTGATTAAAATTTCTTTTTGAGCTTAAGTTTAAGCTCTTTATTTATGTTTGACATTGAGCTATGAATTTCGTATTAGTATTTTTCCACGCGCACTGCTACATTAACACAAAACCAAGGCCTGATCAGTTTTCTATAATTTCGAAATCGACAATAATTGCTTTTAATATTGTTGTAAATGACAAATATGTTTATTATTACATTTCAGTAATACATAAAAAATTCTTGCGATAACTGTTTTCGTATGAGTCATGTACGTATAGTAATTACTGGATGCTTACCAAAAACAACAAGGGCTAAAATAGAAAAAACAATTTCTCCGACTGGAATAGCCATGTTTTAGTCAATAATAGGTAGAAATAAGCTTTTAAACTCTAACTGTACTAATTTCTAAAAAAATACAGTTAATCCTTCCAGGTAGAAAGAAGCTTCTTTGCAAAGCATTTAAAAATAAAATATTCTATTATCCGAAATGCAAAAGAGTGCTTTGGGACGACAAAAACTAGAATCCTAACCGTAATTTTGTGTGCCACTAGAGCACTAAAAGGGTAGGCGCGGTGGAAATCAATAAGTTGTATGCAGAAGTGCAACGGAAAATATAGGGCAAAGTAGGTCGACTGTGTCCTGCCTGAAAATTTTGTGGGCGGCCATGATGTTGTTTCCACGTTATTTTCTTCCTCTTGTTTTGTCAAGGTTGCCTTTTGTTTTTTACTTTCTCGCATCTACTTAAAATATTCCCTAGCAATATAAAAAAGTTATCTCAAAACTTGAAAATAATGTTTTAATATCAATGACGAAAAATCTGATAAGTGATGGCTGTCGTTTATTATTGATTAATCGGGAGCAAAGCAAAGAAAAGGTTGTAAAATAATAATTTTAAAATTTTATTACAGAAGGTGCGCGTGCTTTGAATTATTATATTACCAAACAGCATTGGCGTAACTAGATTTTGGTCTTTCTGAATTTATAGAAAACCTGTAGGCAGCATACAAAGAATATTAAAGAAGTATTTTTAGAAGCTTTATCAACTTATAACAAATAACTGTCGGGATGAACAATCCTATTAATTTACATCCTAGATATTTCTGTAAAAAGGAAAATACCTTCTTACGTTCATGCTTGTTAATTGTTAAATTTACTACGTACTTTCACAAAGGTACTCTGATTTATGTTAGTTGAAAATCAAATTTTATTGAATCGTAAATAGTTGCAACAATAATAACAACAAAAATTCTAATTATATCTTACACAACTCTTTTTTTTAACAATTGTTGTAGGCGTGCCTTAACTAATGAATCTTTTATAGAGATGCAATTTATATTTTGTTTAATTTTATAGTTCACCTGCGTGTGCATGCGTGTTACGTACAATGAATTTCCATTAATATTCTAGTTTTAAGTTTAGAGAAGTGTGTTTTGATCGTTAAATATGATTATTAATTTGCAAATGGTAATTGTCATCTTTTTGTTTGGTCTTGACTTAATTGATATTTTATCAATAGATAATTATTAGAGTTTGCTTATTTACTTAAGAGGAAGGAGTGGGGTAAGTTTGAAGCAAGTGGCGGTGGTAATGAAACTTGCCCTTTTGGCCTCCACAATCGCATTTTTGGGTAGAGGGTAAAGCAGAATAGAAACGCAAAGCAGTTAGTTTTGTCTGCCTAATCGGTAGTTTACGACTAGTGTGACAGTGATTAGAATTGGCATCGACAGGGAAGATGTATACTGTCCGTATTGACATGTATGGTAATTAGTGAGAATCGTGTTTACTATCGGTATTCGTTAGAAAAATATGCTCAGGAAGAACAAAGGTAATCGATTAACGTTTGTTATTTTACGCCATTTTATATAGTTGAATTTTTAAAGTAGATATGTTTTACCAAGTGATAGTGTGTGATGTTCTGCTTACACAGAAACGCGTCATCAGCTTACGTCACTCGAATCAGAATACCAAGCAAAATACATAGTATTAATAAATAAACTTGTTAGTTTGGTATTTAAAATCTTGCAAAACATTTACTACTTGTTTTATAATTTTATCTGTAGAGAAGTATCTCAACATAAGATTTCCGAAAATCGAAAACCATGTTCTTAAAACATAATTTATTTTTTAAAGAAGTACGCAACTGAGTGCGTAGAAATACAAAATGTAGTTTTCTACAGGCTACAATGTGGAGAATCTTGAAACACACTAATAGTGTTATCATGGTAGATTCTATATTGATAATAGAACCTTCTCTATAATTTATTGACTATACACTTAATTGCAATATTAAGAAATGTTAGATATTCTTTAGTGTAAAAATACATCAAGGGTTGGTTGATAGGTGGTTACTTTGTGTAATTGACCTTTAAATGTTTGTTTCTTGTTCAAATAAAGCATGATATTAAAGAGGGTATTATAATGAAAGTTGTAATCACTACTTGTAAGGAATTTAATCTGTGTATTTACTGTCCTTCTTTTGATAAGCTTTTAATATCATTTCAATATACTATTTCGTAACTTTTATGCTTTTGTTCTTTTACAATAGAGAATATGCACACTTTTTATTAATATTTATTCTGTGACATAAAGAGTATTCTATCAAAGCGCAATTTAAATCATTTTGTTCACGCATGAAAACTATAATTCATAATGACCATCATGCGACATCATTTGATATGTCCAAGGTCAATTAGACAAATACATTTTTAAAATTGAAGATTTGAAGCTAAAAGTCTGAAATTGCCTTAAAATAACAAAACGTTCCAGTTTGTTGCTAAAGCAAAACAACGTACTAATTATAGATTTTGCTAGAATTTCTGAAAAAAAACGAAAAGCAAAACAAGAATATGCCATACTAACATAACCTTATAGAATAGAACACAAAAACAAAACAAATGCATGAGGGTTATATCAAATGACGTCACGTCAATCACACTAGCATTTGCAGTCATGTGAGTTTTTTCAATATTTAATGTCATAATTATCTTCTCTAGGTTTTAACTTTAATTCTAGTAATGCACACATTTCAAATTATTACAACATTCTTCCAGATACTATCTCGTAGTTGCCACGTAATAGTAATGTTTCATTCTTCTTTGTTTACGCTTAATGTTTTATTGTTTTTCTTTTCTTCTTCTTTTAAAAAAAACTATGATCGCCGATCGTTAATCAATTTATGTAGCACTTTAAACATGAAACCTAACGACATAATTTAAATTATAAAAACATTTTTCCGTCGACATAAAATTAAAAGTTTTATAACACAAACGACATTGCCCCCGATGCAAGCGATTTAGCTTATCTATTAATGATAATGATTCTATGGAATTCCAATATGAAACTACTTTTCTTGTTTAATTAGGCAAGTTTTCACTTTGTCACAATACAACTTGCGTATGCTCAACTAGACAGATTACTTTTAAAACAAAAATATCTTTTTCTTAACTAATTTCATTTAGTGGTTTTATACCACAAAGACCTCCAACGCCACACGCACAAAGTGAGTATGTTAACGTTAACGGAATCGTGTCCTATGTATGCACTATATATATATATATATTTAGGAAAATTTGCCCGTATTTTTTGACCGATTCATAATATGTTAACGTTAATATTAAAATTTTATTGTTATTGCAGGGCCAGATGGATATCATGTAACACCCTCATATGTTACGCAGCAGCCGCCAAACCAGGCGAACAATCAAGTTCAGTCGTTAAGGGCTATGCCACCTACGGGACCACCGACGCAATCATCCACACCACCAAATAGCGACCTTAAAGTCCAACAGTTATCCCAGCAACCTCCTATGAACATTGTAAGCAATAATTTTGATATTACAATTTTTTAAATAGCACCGTTCACTATCGTTGGCACGGAGAATATTTCGGTGTCAAATAAGATCGGTGCTATATTATTTGAAAGGATTCGCTAACACCACGAGATGTTTTTTCAATGAGTGGAGTTTGATAGTAACCTTTCAACATTTCTTAAAACATAAAAAGCAATCTTTGAACAATCCATTTGGATACCTACTTGAAACGCCAAGTTTTAAGTCTGAACAATTAAGTATTAATCTCACATTAGTCATATTGCAAACGGTGTCACTATTTCCTGTTTAATTGTAATAGTTAAATTAATTGAAGATGAAAAAGGCCAAGCCTAAAAGCCTCTCCTAAAATAATCCATCCATCTGAGGAATTGATAGTGCAAGTTAAATTGGTTGGACTAGAACAAAGAAAAAGGACATTACTCTGGATTCGTTTTTGTCGTCATTGTGATATTTTTAAAACGTTTTAAGGAAATTACGCGCTTCCATAATTTGAAGTTAACTGCTTATACTTATTGATAGAAAGTTTAAATAGCATTTAATGAAAATTAATTTTTCGCGAACGTGTTAGTGTAGTAAAATCTCGTTTAATGTTAAATAATTTAATTGAAATGAATGATGTTACAGCAATTCCTATCTAAAATTTCTTTTAACCTCGCAATATTATTAAAGAGAACGAAAAATGCAATAGACTAACATATTATTCTTATTTGAAATTATTAATGTATAATAAAAGTATTTATTTGATTCGTCATTATTTTATTTGTGGGAAAATCCTTTTCTTTCCAGAAATCGAAACCTTGAAAATTGATGCTTCTTACGATTCTTTCACATTAGTTTATTCACTTGGCTTTTAAAAGAAATTGTGACTTTTTTACTCGAGCGGTAAGGTAATAAATCCAAAATATTTACAAAGAACGCGTCAAATTCCTGCCCATCCGTGAGAATCTTGAAGAGTGTTGGAAATATCATACAACGTCGATTAAAGTGGAAGAAGGGTCTAGGAGCAAGCAGACTGACGAGAAATATTTCTTTCAAGAGTTCCTTGAATCGAAAAATGTTTTTTTTCAAGCAAAACATCTGCTTATCAAACTTTTCACCTGACATTTAGGCTTTCCAGAACTGTCATCTTCATCTTATCCTTATGTTTACCGATTCCAGCAATATGCTCCATTACGTGTTGTAGTTGATTTAATTTGGAATATTCAATAGTTTGTTTTACTACATTTCATCCTCTGTAAATAATACAAAGTATAATAGAGTAAAGGCACTAGTTTTGGCCACTTGAAGTAAAATTTTTACTTTGCAAGGCTATAGTCATTGTAACCTTTTAGTAATAAAAATCTACCTTTTATTTCTTTAATGTTTTCGGTACTACTTAGAAAAGAGCTTTAATACTGACAACAGACTAGATAATTTTCTCATAAAATATTGTTTTTATCAAAAAATCACAAATTTCAGTTTTGGCTACCAAAACTCTAGTTATAGGATCCTTGAAAATTCAGAAGGAAATTTTGCAAGGTTATACAGAAAGCACCAAAGATTGCTACTGTGTAAGCGTCTTTCAATGAAAACGGCGAATTATCTTAATATTTCAATTTAAAAATGAAAGTGACCAAAACTGGTGTCTTCATCCTATGAAAAACTTTCATTATTTATGAATTTAGACTGCCCTTTTAGTGAGATGACCATGTCCCTGCGTATCTCACGAGGGAGATTCGCGTGCTCCCTATTGAATACCACTGCATATTTGCAGTATATGCTCGAACCGCCGCCCTTCTTGGATGCATGCTCTAATAATGTGCTGCTTAAAGTTATTAAAACTTTTGATATCATATGTTCTCCATTGATTGATCGAAAAGCATTTCTTGTCCATCATGTTTTCAGGCATGGCTGAGCTTTCCTATACAATGTGTCACCAATGGGCCCTCGGAAACCATAAGATATACGAAATCAGTTAAATTAGAAAAAGTTATCTATTTTGGATATCAATTTACTGATGTTTTTGTTTTTTTTTAAGTTTACTACTTTCTAGATATTTGTTAAGAACGGAAATATCAAGATTTTTTTTTAAGTGGATTATCTCAGAACGAGCAAAGATAGGGAAAAAATACCAAAGAGAGGGGGTAAATAAATCTTTTTAAATGGAACGCCTACTTGATTTTCATATTGCTGGATAGCCTATTCTAACAGGGTTCCTAGCGACCTGGAAAATCTGGAAATGTCAGGGAATATAGTATGGTTGGGGAAATTTTGGGAAAGTCAGCTAAAAAAAAGCCAGTAAAAATTTCCAGTTGTAAATTTTCAAATCATATATTTGAAATTACTCGTTCTCGAATGGCGAGCGAAATCTTATAGACCCGAATGATTATCGAATCTATCATGTTCTGGTGTGTGATGCATCTACATACTTACGTTACGTGGTGTATTCGAAAGAAGTAGACAAGGGAATTATGTTGACATGTGCAAGAATTTTGTTGTAGTAGGTGCAATTGAAGACGTTTTTTCGCGCGAAATTAAATTCATGCGGTTTGTAACAGTACGTTGTTTCACACTGTCATCCCGTGAACAAATTTATATGCGAACAGTTCGTGTCGGTTGCAAGTACCTCTACAAATCGCCCGTTATTAACATCGCGTGCATCAAGTTCGTTTTTTATCTTAAAAATCCATCACAACAACCGAAAACAATCCGTCCATGTGAAAACGTCTCGAGATCTACCGCGCGAGCTTTATACTGGGCTGCGTTATGAAAACCTGCTCATGTATTGGTAATAGTGAAAAACAGTTTCGGTTACTATAAGCCGTATTTTTATCCTGAAATCAAATGTGATAACAAAATTGAATATAATGGCCTGCATTCTAAATATTGGCGAGAAATGATATTTTCTTCTATAAAAAAAAGTTTCCGACATTTTCTCCTAGAAATTTAATTTGCCATAACATATCATAATAAGAAATGCTTTTAAAGTTTTTAGATATCCCTTCAAATCTGCAAGATACAAGGAAAGGTTTTTAGGAAAAATACATTATTTGCTAATATTTCAAAAGTAGGCCCTGATCTTCAAATTTTGCTTTCCCATTGGATTTCAGAATGAATAACTAACCTACGGTCATGAAATTGTTTTTCGCTATCGTCAGTAATAAATCAGATTACCCATATGATAATCTAACCTACCCTGTATAGTGCCACAATGGCAATTTTTAATGCATATTGGATTAATCCATCTATTAGGCCCATGATTACAATATTGTAAAAAATGGTTTTTCACTTCATAACGTAGTAAAACGAAAGAATAACTACGTCAAACCCTATACCTCTGAAAAGCATTTGCTATTCAGTAATATGTATGTCAAGTAGGCGTTTCATTTAAAAGAATTTTCGTTTACATTTATTTTGCGTTCGAAAGTAAATTCTCTAAAACCTCCTCTTCTGAGATAATCCATTTTAAAGAAAATTGGATATTTTTATTTTTAGCAAATATCTAGTATTGAAAAAAACAAAAACATTAGTAAATTGATTTCCAAATAGGCAACTGTTCTCTGTAGTATTGCTGGTATTTTTTGTTGTAATCTAACTGAACTAATAGAAGTTAATTGATCTAGGAATTCAAATCCTGAACACTTGGTACGCTATTGACCGAACACGTTGAACAAAGAGTATGCATTAAATTTTGCCAAAAACTTTGCCATTCATGTTCAGAAACCATTCATATGATTCGCAAAATCTACGGCGATGAATCTAGAAGTAACACGCAGATTAAAGAGTGGTTTAGACGATTTAAAGATGACCGTACATCAGTTGAAAACGATCCTCGTTTTGGGAGGCCCGCAACGGCAAAAAAGATGTTCTCCATGAATTCACACCACAAGGTCACACGGTGAACAGAGAGTATTACTGAGAAGTGTTGAAACGATTACGTGACGCAGTGAGAAGGAAACGGCCAGATTTGTGGAAAAGTGCCAACTGGGTACTTCACCACGACAATGAACCTGCCCATTTCTCGCACTTTATCCAGCAATTTCTTGTGAAATACGGCATTGTACAGCTTCGTCAGCCCTCGTACAGTTCCGACGTGGATCTCTGCGACTTCTGACTCTTCCCCAAATTGAAGAATACCCCTAAAGGAACAAGATTCGACGACGTGGAGGAAATAAAAAGGAATGCGACGAAGCAGTTATTAACTATTCCGAAAACTGAATACACGGAGTGTTTCCAAAAGTGGGCGAATCGCTGGAAGAAAGTTGTAGCTTCCACAGGGGAGTACTTTGCAGGGGACACCATCGCCGGAATTAGCTCTTTCTTTTACTACAGCACAAGGTCAGATACTTTCTGGACAGACCTCATATGCCATTTACTTTTTAGAGGTTACAAAGCAAAAACAAAAATGATTGGCATGATTTTTTATGATTTTAAATGTGGTCTAATTCCGAAACAATTATCGAACTCCTTTGAGGAGCCTTTGGGGATGAAGCACCTTTCAATGTAACAGTTTATAACTGGTTTGCAGGATTCAATCATGATCATGCTACTCTAAGGGATGAATCTTGTGAAGGATACCCATCAACATCTATTGTTGCAAGAAACATCGATGCTGTACATGAGATGAGAGAGATGGATCGTTAGTGACATTATGAGATTAAGTCATCCCTTGGCATCAACATGAAACAAATACATACAGTATTGCATGAACATTTAAATGTTAGAAAGCTTTGCACTCGATGGATTTCTTACAGCTTAAGTAATGCTCAAAAAAGGTGTCTTGTGGATTGGTATACAGAAATGCTGCAAAAGTTTTATCGATTATTGTCAAATTTGTTTATGACACATGAAACTTGAATCTATTCATACGATCCTGAAACTAAACGTCAATCAACTGTTTGGGTGTTCCAAGATGAACCAAAACCAACAGAAGTTGTTCGTTCTCTAAGTGTTGAAAGAAAAATGATCGCTTGCTTCTTCTGCTTTACTGGTCATGTTGCTACATTGCTTTAGAGGATCGAGGACTGTAAATGCGGAATGATATGCTACATTTGGTTTGCCAAACGTTATCGCTATGTAGACAAAATAGTGTGAAAAGGAGAATCATTCTGCATCAAGACAAGACAAGCCCTTACAAAGCAGCTCTGACATTCAAATATTTAAAGCAGCAAAACGTCCAGTTAATGTCTCACTGTCCATATAGCCCTGATTTATCACCAAATGACTTTCTTATTTCCTCAAATCAAAAACAAAATGCGTGGTCAGCGTTTTTCTATGCCTTAAGACGCCGTTGAAGCTGGTTGAAGCATATAAAGAGCATGTTTTAGCAATACCTCTTTCCGAGTGGAAAAACTGCTTTACCAATTGGTTTGAGCGTATCCAAAAATGTATAAATCTTAAGGAAGAATACTTTGAAAAACAATAAAATAATTTATTCAAATTTTTCAACTGTTTTTCTTGTATTTTCTAAAATTTTTGCAGCTACCCTTGTATTTTGTAATTTAATTGAAAAATTTGTTATGTAAAGGTTCAAAACAATTGAAGAGAATAAAATTTTTATATCGATTGATGTCATTTACTAAATATGGCAAAATTTAAAAGGATAATATTTTCTATTACTAATAAAATGAAGGCTATTATTCTAGATTCTAAAGAAAGCTTTTCTGATCAAATTCTTTAAAACAATCTTTTTTCTATTTGTAATGGTTTTCACTTTATAACTTCCTGTAATAAGTGTTGACCACCCTGTATAAATGGACAAGAGCACAGTGTGATTCTTGATGAAATCTAAGTAAAAACTAAAGTATAACAAAGTATCCCCCAGGGCTTCATTTTCGATTTATAACAGTTTCTATCAAAATGTGCTATCAGATAAAATTATTGCAATTTCAAAATAGTTAACAAGAGTGTTGTAAAGTAAAGCTTTTTTGAAAGAGTATTTATTGCTCTAAGTCTTGGAATATGAAATTCTTATGACTTGAACAAAAATTTCATTACTTGGTCAGGTAAATCTTTCTCTCTCTCTCTCTCTCTCTCTCTCTCTCTCTCACCTGCATTGAGCTTAACTAATCAAAAGTCAAATGACAGCTTGCATACCTAACACTACATCATCAAATAGCATTTGAAATGAGCTATTCAATTGTATTAAAATTAATGAGGCACTTATTGTGGTAAAACGAAAAACACTTGTGAAAACATTATTTTCATACTCTATATGTCAAGTTTCCTAAAATACTTTCTTTCACTTTTAGTGAAGATCTAGTACGTTGTAGACTTTTTGAGAAAACAAAAACGTCTGTTGTTGTGGCTTCAACTACTATGAAATTTAGCCGAAACCAAGATTTTCCAACCTTGGTAGGTATTTTTAACGTGCAACTCATTGTAGTCCATAAGACCCCCCATTGCTTTACATTCCTCCCGGAGGGTGGCATCCATTTCCAGATTTTTAGAAATGACCATAAATTGATCTCTAAAATAGAAAACTTTTTTGTAATGTAACTGACTTCATATGATAGTTTGTATTAATAAGAAATTATCACTTGAGTTATTATGCCCAATAAGAGAAGTTTGAAAATATATGAAAGGTACACGTCCAAAAAGAGCTAAGTTCATTTTATCTAATTTTTTATTGATATCGCCTTATGGTAGCATTTTCAATGTACTTTATGGCCATATTATGCAGAAATGTGCAAAACAAATCGAGCGCTTTAATGATTTTCAGTCTTCTTAGATAGTTGAAGAAATACCAGGTTTCAAGCTTTCTTTTTCATTATCCTGCAAAATAACCTTTTGTAATTTAGCTCTTTTGTACCTGCACACTTCAAATGCTGTAAGTTGCATTGTTATGACAGTTAGTTGTTAATTTAATTTTAATGGAATTTGTGAACATATTTAAGTTATGTTATATTCCCACCACATGTAATTCTAATCATTCCTGGTTGAAAAGTAGAAACACTAGTTTATAAGAATTAATCCAATTGACAAGAAAAACAACTATTCCTGTGATGCTAGAATTACTAGTCTAAGCAACAAAATACACCTAACATCTAAATTAATGAATGACATGAAACAACAGATAGATAGTTTTTATTTATAGCCCAAAGGTCTTCACTAATAGATGGCAGTTTCACGAGTGCAACACTTTAGTTTAGAAAGGTCTTTTTCTGTCAGATTTTGGCCGATGTCTTGCAGTATAATATAATGTTCAGCAAACTGTCTGTTAATTTATGATCGTTCTCGTAATCATCACTTTGTGGTCTTTAGTTAATTGTTTTTTTATCTTGCACCGTTTGTTCAAAATCCATTTTAGTCTTTATTCTATAATTGGAGGGTGTTAACAAACAAAGAACCATGCACCCTGCATTAAATAAGATCTGGTCCTTTGTTCATTAGCAACACCCAATTAATTACGAGCAAATTTAATAGGTTTCACAAATAAAATTGTAGTTAACAAGAGCAAAAGCAAATATCAGTCCTTGCTAATTCTTCAGAAATACCTTTATACAGTCCTTATTTTCTTGTATGATTTTTTTTAAGTTTCTAATTGGAAAAAATGTAATTTGAAGTCCAAAATCTGGTATAAACAAAAATATACAAGGCCACAAATGTGTATAGGTTAGTAGCAGCTTGCCTGTTCAAGCTTTTAGCTGTTTTTTTCCTTTTGTCTTTCAATTAAGTTAGTAACAGTGCCTAGAACTCTTAATTTGGAGAAAAGAAATAAGTAGTTTTTAGGTTAATTTTACATTTAGGTTAGAACTGATAGCATTGCCCTGGCTTGCACCTAAAATTGTACAGCAAACCTTATTATAACTGAATATACGTATATGTGATAACTTAACGAAAAAAACCGTGGTCAGCGTCATCCAAAAAGATCATGAACAGCATATAAATAATAATCTTGCTTTTTATGCTGTTTTGTTAGTATTTGTGTGTTTCACATAATTATCAATATTCTCTGTTATATGTAGAATTAAATCTGTTTCATTTTTCATTTTGTTTATGAAAATGGTGTTTTATATATCCGATTAACTTGAAGCCTCAGCAGTTAGAGGTTTTCAATAAATCAAAAGATTGTATTTGTGACATTACCTATTGTTTCTATCTATGAAAACGAACTTATTCCTATGTTTAGCATTCCGTTGTTTTTTCTGTCGTACAGGATTTTGTGATATTTATATCATTTTCAAGCTGTGTACGTGTTCAAGAAAGTTTTTATTATTTGGGTTTTTTATTTTATTATATACACTTATTACTATTTTTTATTATTGATTTCTCGGAAAATTCCTTTCTTTATAAAATTTTTTGCTTGTCCCAAAACTTCCAATAATGATAAAATGTTGATATTACCAACAATAATGAAGAAAATTCTAAAAGATTCATTAATTTCTAAATTTTAAATTTGATAAAAAATCATGGTATCTTTTGTGCAATGCAATGTGTTTTTCAATTAATAAATTTAGAACTGGGTCATTTTTTACTGGATATATCAACACCTCTTATAATCTACCAATAGGAATAGTGAATCTTTTAGCAAATATTCAGCAACATAATTTTCACAATGATAAAAAGGAAGTTCTTTCGAAGTTGCACACAGACATGTTAACTTTTGGGTTCATCGTCATTGTAGAGTACACCCTGTATTTGGAAGGCAATTCCCTACAATACTTTTTAGCACAAATTCTTAACATCTTGACATAAAATAATAAAGGTGCACATGAAAGTTAACATGTCTGCACATGACTTTGAAGGCCAATAACTTCATAACTAAGGCAAATCGACTCTAACAAGTGAGCTAAAAATATCCGGAAAATATAAAAAACAGAGTAGGCTGCCATCAAACAATAATCTGTCATTGTAACTGTGCTGAACTAGTCTATCACAGTTTTTTCGTGCTTCTATCGAGTTAAAATGGTTATTATTTCATCAATATGAAAAACAGTGAAGATTTGCGTAAACATGTATACGACATGCTTGGACATGAAGAAAAATGTTATGTGATAAAACATTAAAAAAAAAATATTTTGACATTGACAATGTACAACACCATTAAACGGTATGAAAATGGTATACCATTTAATGAAAAACCAAGACCAGGAAGACCATCACTTCTCAGTACCAGAGAACAAAAAAATATTATTCGTAATGCTGAACACAAGATTGATGCCTCTCAACAAAAACTGGCAAGGAAGTTCGAAGTCTCACGAGGGTGTATACCTTATACATTAAAAAGATATGGCGTGAATTATTACAAAAGACAAAAGGCCCCTGAGTATACATTAAAACAACTCTCCGAAATCTCTAAAAAGTGCGGAAAATTGTGAAAGGATGTCTTGAAAGGGAATAAATCAATCATTATGGATGACGAAAAGTATTTTACCTTTACAAATAACAACATGCCTGGAAATAATGGGTTTTACAGCAAAGACAAAGAAAACGCCCCAGACAACATTAAATTTAAGTGTAAACAGAAATTTGAGAAGAAAATTTTGGTTTGGGTTACAATATCTGAGAAAGGTATTTCAGAGCCAGTCGTAAGACATTCTTCTGGTCCAGCCATCAGTGCAGAAGTGTATCGAGACTAATAGTGCATACATTCATTGATAGTTATCATCTGATGGTAACTATGTGTTCTGGCCCAACTTAGCGTCCTCACATTACGCAAAGAGTGTCCAAGAATGGTTACAGAGCAAAAATATAAATTTCGTTCCAAAAAAATGCAAATCCTCCCAATGTTCCGAAGGCATGACCTATAGAAGACTTTTGGGGCATTTTAGCTTCTTCAGTCCATGAAAATGTATGGGAAGCAAGCTCTGCAAGAAGTTTACAACTTTGCGTGAAAAAAAAGCTCAAAGAAATAAAAATTGATGTCATCCAAGATATAATGTGTAAAGTTAGGGGAAAATTAAGAAAGATCGAGGAAAAAGGTGTGTTCTGCATTTTGTAATATAAGCATCCTAGCCAGCAAATATTGTTGATTTTGCAAATAAAATTAATTTACCTTCAATTTGTATCCTTTGTATTTAATCGTTTTATACATGTTTTCCGGATACTTTTAGCCCACTCATTATATTGAAAAAATATGTGTTTAGTTACCAGGAATTCATTAGTTTGTTGGTTGAACAAGTTACCTTTTCCTTTAATTGTGAATTTTAGTTGCTTCAGAAATATGCAACGAATCATTTTACATTATACACCAATTATCCCACATCTTTGTATGTTACATACGTAACTTTGTTATTAACATGATTTAGCAATGATTATTATTCACTACATTTTTTGATTAATATCTTATGATCATTTTGATACAGAAATAATTAATCTTTGCCTTATTTTATAAACTTTTCTAATTATAAACCTTTATGTAAACCTTGTGCAGTAGATATACTAGTTAATAATAGTTTATAAAACCATGAACTGCAAAGAGATTAAAATCTCTACATATTAAATAAAATTACTAATAAATAATATGCAATAATAATACATCATACAGTTTGGAATAATGTAATTTTCAAGAGATTTATTTGTTTTTGTAATAATTTTTAGCTTTAAACTGATTTATATTTTCTCACAAAAATTTATTCAATACCTTTTACCATGGCTTTCTGGATTAGGTCAGTTGCACTGTTTCTACGACCTGGACATCTTCAAAATCTGTTAGTTGTAAATCTGCTATTAAGAAGCACGAATTTTAAATAATTTTTGCCACCTTATATTTTTCAAATCTGTACAATCTTCTACAGGTACATTTGGTAAGAATGTTTGTGATGAAATCTCGATATGCCCTATATGGTTGGTCAAGTTACCGTATAATAATTTTGAATGAAACATACACAACAGTCATTATTTAAATGTTGCTATCTGTAATTTTATAAATAAAGCCATCTAAGAAGGAGAATTCTACTTACCAGAAGTTAATTTTCAATCTTTTTGATACTAGAAGTTAACCATTAGAAAAGGATTGTAATCAGTCATTTATGACTACAAGTAGGGGAAGGTCGGGTAGCCCCAGACAACAGGTAACCACGGACATTTAAATTTCTAAGAAACCAATCACATTGCATAGGTAAAACTTTATTTTAAATATGCACCCTCTAGATTAAAAACAAATCCAGTGAAAAAACAAAAACTTAAAGGTGCTAAAAAGACGTTGAAGACAAAGAAAAATATTCAACGTCTTTCCGAAGAAGATCCAGAGACCGAATGTATCATATGTGGAAAAACTTTTGAAGAAAACTGGATTCAGTGCTACGAATGCAAAGACTGGGCCCTTGAAGATTGTGTTTATATAGATTTTTCAGATATTCATTATTATTGTGATGTTTGTAAGGCCAAGAAACGATTGGGCCACCATTGATTACTATGTCCGGGGCTATCTGCCATTTTTTGTGTTGCCAAAAAATTAAGGCCAAAGTATTTTTAATATATTTCATTAAAACATTTTATGATTACTAATTTTTAATTAATATGTTTGAAAAAGTTCCTAGTTTGATTTTGAGATTAAAATAAAGACAAAAAATTTGTTTATTGTACTTTTATTTGCAATTCATTTAAGTGTCTGGGGCTACCCGACCTTCTGAGACCAGTCAAAAATATTCATGTCAACCAGAAATAGTTATTAATGAGTAAAACAACAATAAGTGCAATAATGATAATAATCAGTCTATTTATTGCTAGTGGCTGCCTGGTTGGATCAATACAGTCAGTAGTCACAGATCATATTTCTACCATGCAATCAAAAAAAAACCAGAGCCAAAATAGGCCATGACCAGTACCATGTGACAACGCTGTTAAAAGAGCAGATAGCGATTGACAGTTCTGAATTGTTAGGTTAAGCCAGCATTTAAATTCAATTTCATTTCAAAATGACAATTATAAATTAAAAATGGAATAAAACACTAGATATTTGTTAAGAACACTGCCACATAGTACCAGTCGTGGCCTGCTTTGACTTCATTTTTTTTTCTATTGCACGATATTTTCAAAGTGGTATGTTTATCATTCATTTTTTAATGAAACCTGCAGCCACTTTAAAAATACTTATTTTGAATAAAATCATTCACCATCTTGCTGAAAATGAAATCTGTTATTTGTATAATGCAGTCAAATGTTTTTAGATTGGATACGTTATCATGAACAAATAATGATGTTGCTAAATATACTGTTAAAAATGCATGAAAAATTAATTTACAATTGCCAATTGTGTTTCTAAAAGAATGTGAAGGCGATACATGCATTGTTTTATATCATGTTTTATTGTAGGTTTCTTTCATTGCAGTAACTAAAATTACTTTAGTTAAAATGAATATATTAAAAGTAATTAAGATTTGTGGATATTTTGATATCCATTGTCGTAAATATGCAGAGATTTAAAATACACTCGTCTTCAAAAAAAAAAAGTACGGTAATATTAACTAGTGTAAGTAAGATATATTGTGTATTGCTTCCACAGCAACTAATTTAATCTGGCATTAGATTAACAATTAAAACGTTTACTCGAACGACAATTTATTGTATAGTTAACTAAGTGACCAACAAAAAAGTCTGTTTTGCACTAGTGCAGTCATGTAAGTAGAGCACGAGACTCTTAATCTTTGGGTTATGGGTTTGATCGCCATGTTGGGGGCCAAATTTATGTGTGATGGATGTAAAATAAAAATGTGTTCTACCCCAAATACACTTTTCAATTTTTTAAAGATATTGAATTCATAATTTAATCTCCTCTTGGGTTACTTTAAGATCATTGGTAGAAGCCATGACAATATGTAGTTGATGTTATGTATTCATGTCCAAAAAAAAAGGTTATACAAGTTCATTTTCTGATAAAATACATTTTTTTTTCAAAAACATCATTTTACACCAAACTTCAAATATATTGCAGTTAATTCTTCAGTCATAAAATCTTTGACAATTATAAATATTGTAAATGTGCCTTGCAGACAGTACTTGTTTTTATAGTATTGTGGTACTTGACTTAGTGGGGCCTCTAGATGCTATACAACCCATCATTTGCAGAAATACAAAAGTATTTAAGTAAACTTTAAGTGAACACCAAGTCAATTGTTGAACTGCTTGGAAACTCTGGACATACAGTTGTCTCATTTTCTCTTTCTCTTCATAAATCTATTTTAAGTACTTCTTGTACTACTGATTTGGTGTATGAAATCAAAATTCGTTTCTTTGGTGTAGACATAAGAATTACAATCTTCAAATTTTAAAAATTGCAATGTCATATGTACAGGGTCCGGCAAAATGTATTACCTATTTTGTTTCATTAATATCAGAAAAACTAATCAACTATTCACTATGATAATATTCTTATCTCAAAGTGTAGGCTTTGGGGATTTTATTACAATTGTTGACAGTTGTCAAAATGCAGCGTTGGTTAATAAAACATTGTGTATTGAGTGTTGTTAAATCTATTAAATTTAAATCCATAATAGCCGTTCAAAGGTGTTTTTGATGTCTAATGCTGCAGACATTCTTTTTACTGCAAATTCAAAACGAAATTGGATATTACTGGTTTCAACAAGACAATGCAACAAGTCATACAGCAAGCACAAGCATGGATATTTTAAGACAGTCATTTCCAAACAGGTTGATTTCTAGGAATGGTACCATTCCACGGCCAGCAAGATCTCTGGATCTTTCAGCCCCAGATTATTTTCTCTGCGACTATAGTGTTTGCGAATAAACCCAGAAATCTAAGGGAACTGAAGACGAATATTTCAAATGAAATCAATGCTGTTCCTCAGCAGGTTCTTCAATGTTATGCAAAAATTCGCCAGGTGATTAGAAGAATGTATTGAAGAAAATGGTGGTCAATAAACTTCCATCGTTTCAGTTTAAGAATATATGTCTCTTTGTTTTGATGTTAAAGTCAATCAATTTTTGTAAGGTATTTAAAATGGGTTGTTTATTTTGCCAAATCCTGTATGCAAGATCATTATAAAAATTAATTTACATAAATTATCGACTGAGTGACCGAATCCTTTTGTCTAGTATATAGGAAATAATGAGTATTGTTTGCTCGCAGTCAATATAATTAAATTTTATCTCTGTAGTACACTACATACTATTAAGTTTTCCTATTTCTCTCATTAAGTTCTTTATAGAAGTGAATGAACATATCTATAAACAACAAGAATTGCTTTTTTACCATGTATTAATTTACATATTTATTCTAGGCTTATGTATCTCAGCCGCAAGTGAGGTCAGGAGCACCAAATTATTTTCCAAGAACGGCACCAACAACCACTCAAACACCAAGAATGGCTAATCACAGACAGGTAAGTTTTACAAATAATGATTTTTATAAGCACAAATTTAATTAATTTTTATTTTGTAGGGACAACAACCTCTTTATCAAACGCAACCAACTCAGTATGTTCCTATGGCGGCGTTGCAGCCTACTGCAATGTATTTAAATCCGTCGGCTACTCCTGTTCAGTATTTTAATGGTGGACCACGTCCACAAGCAAGTTTTGTTACTCCGGGGTATCAAATGATTCCCAGCCAACATATATCTTATCCATTTCCGCAAGCACCTTCACAGCCTCAAGCTGCATGTAAGTCTCTGTCTCAAGTAATAAAGATATTGTTTCTCTATAATCTTAGTATTTTCAGATTTTTATAATCCATCTCAATTGCTACAACGACCACCTCCACAAGTTGCATCAGCACCTCAAAACCCAACCCAACCTCCTACTCCAGCTATGTCCCTATCCCAAAATACCCAACAACATGCATCACTTTCCAAGATTAAACGAAGATCTAGAGCTATACCAATTATAGATCCTCACACAGGTTTGTTGTTCTATTTAATCTTTGTATCTCTAACTGCAATGATATATGTATTTCAGGTAAAGATAAATTAAGTGAAATGTATGAACAAGAGCAAGATGACTCGCATCCTCCTTCTGGGGAATCATCTGCTCGACAAACACCCCAACCTCCATTACCAAATCCTAATAAGGAGGTGCAGGCTGCTTTTGCTAAACAAGTAGCTCAAGCAATCGGTAAAGATGAGGTGTCAACGGTAGACGAATTAGAACAGCCGGCTGTTTTGGACCATATGGGGCACCCGATATATCAACAACAAGCACCACCACCACAGGCTGTGCATCAATATGATATAGTGCAATCTAGTAAATTACAGGTGAAGAAATACCTTTTAATCGACTAGATTAGAACAGTTTTCATTTGCTTTTTTTTGTTACAGGCAGCAACGAAAGAATTCGTTCCTGCTTCATTAAATACTGCCAAAGAGACTCCTGTTGTGTCTGCAATTGCAGACGGTGTTGAAGTAACAATTACAAATAAACCCAAGGATAGGGAAAGTCCTGCCAAGGGTCGTAATAAACAAAGGGATCAAGTAACTCCTCGTGAACGTGAACATAAAGACTCGGTTAAAGAAGTATCAGCAAAAGATGTTGTATCATGCGAAAAACCAATTAGTTGTAGTAAAGACGAAAATAAACAAAAAGACGCCGTAGTATTAAGTATAGGACCTAGTAAAGATACTCCAGCAGCGTTTAGTCAACGTGGCGATGATAAAAAAAATATTAAAAAAGACAAAACAGATGTTAAACCTTCAGCACCTAGTAGTATTGCTCTTAGTGAAGATAGTACACCTGACAGTGGGCCTGCTGTGATAACTACTCCTTCGTCAATTCCAGAAAATGCTCCAGGAAATGGTGAGTTTTTCTTTTATTTATGAGTAATATGCTAAATTAAATTACAATAGCAGTTATTATGAGCATCTAAGGACTGATGTTAAGTAAACATGGTGGTTACCATTATTTCTTGATGCTATATGAAATGGTTTAAAACAAAATGTATAATGTACAATTCACACTATAGAGGTGGGCAAAATAGTTATATTGTGAAAGTCATAATTTTTATTTCTGGCATGGAAGTATGTAATTATTATTCACTTATTCAAGCTTGATAGTAAATTTAAAAACCATTAGACCACATTCTACCATCATGATTAAATTTAAACATGTTCTCTCCAACTACCATGGCAGCCAATTTTGTCCTTTTTCTTTTTACTAAGGTCAGATAAAGCTATGTCGTAATCTAAATTTTAATCGTGACAGTAGAATACGGTCCATAGTTGCTTGATTGCCACATGATTGATGCACAAATTAGCTGAATTACATGCCTGTTCTCAAGATTCTGATTTATGAAAAAAAGTGCCATTTGACAATAACATCAGTTTTTAGATTTCTAATATAAATGTCAGATAATGACATTTTATATGTAAGAAACCTAACCTTAAATTAATATAAATAAATAAAAAATTAAATTGTACTAAAAATCTTGTGCAAGCTCTGCTTTTATTGATTTAGTTTATTACTATCAACCTTGCATGAATGAAGAACAGTTGCATTTTGGAACATTTTTGTAACAGGTTAGTTAATTAATTTGAGTTGCAATGTAACTAGAAATAAGAGCTTGTAACATTTAAATATATAACAACCCACCTCTAATCTGCAGTATGAGTGCCATGATTTATATTCAAGTAACAGGGTACTAGGAAAATAAAGAAATTTCATTAACAATGTCTGCATTTAAGATATTAAAATTTTTGTGCTTTTTAATAGAAAATCTGTCATGTATTTGTAATAAAATTGAAAGCTGCAAGTACTATCAACAATTTTGAGTGTCTACCAGATCCTTTTGTTTTAAATCATTATTAAAGAAAGACAAAATGATCAGTGGTGTTCTTTTAGTTTGATATACCCTAATGAAAACACCAAAATATTGCAATATTTATGAATAGATAATTTAGAAAGATTCAATTGATAAAAGCATAATTAATATAATGTGCAAAACAAGGTATCTAAAAGCTGGTTACATTATTAGATTTTGTATTTGACTTTCCTTTTTGACTGGATCAATTTGATTTTTAGTCAAAATAAAATCTGATGATTTAATACTTGTTGGTTTGGATTATAAGAGTTTTAATTATCAGTTGTCAAGCATTGTTGACAATTGTTGACAATTGTTGCGATGCTCAAATGTCAGAAATCGTATGCAAAATCAAATGGAGATAGATACTGTTTTGTTCTTGAAAAATCAAATTATAAGCTGTCAAATCATTTATCAAACAATATAACTTCAACCAAATATGGGGAAATGTCAAGAATCAAATATTCTAATTTGACCAAATCAAATACAAAATCTAATAATGTAAACCAGCTTTAGTAGAAATAAATATTTTAAAGATTTCACCTACAGTTTTTAAGTTTTATTTTTGCATTTCTGGAATCATTCTACAAAGTGTAATCTTTTGATACTTAAAACTGTTCAACACAGTATTTTGCAATGAAAAACTAATTGAAGGAAATCCTATAACATACATGTTTGTTAAGCCTAATAATTAATTAAATGCAAAATATGTATAACATCAAGTTTTGTTGAAGATACCTTCTGGGATGTTACAAGTTTGTTAATTTTTATTAAAGCATGAAAACTTGTGTGTAATAGTTAAGAAAATTCCTAATGTAAAACTACTTACATACGTTTAGAAAATGCTGCAACTCGTAACTAATAATTTCATTTTTATGTGCTAACATTAAATTAAGAAAAAACCAAAACTATTCCAATAATGTTATATTATTCATGTTCTAAGCTAACTATGTACATTTCCCAATAATGCAGCAGTATCTCGAATTTTTAAAACAGCTTGTTTTTATTGCGGTACTTTTTTTATTCAAGGTAAGTACTTAAAAGTTCATTGATTCACAACCAAATTGATGATGTTGTTTTATGTTGTCAATAGTTACAATCAAGATAAGAGGCTAGAAACATTTATGAAAAGTGATCTTGGGTTAACTCTGGATTAGGAGTGAATTTCAGACAACTGTTATTGAAGTTAATCTGTGTAATGCAGTATGTCTGCAAGTTTTGGGTTAAAATGTAAATTACATCTAATTGCTATGAACTTGTTTTAACCTTTAACCTGCTAAAATGGATTTACAACATTCTAAGATG
Source organism: Ignelater luminosus (assembly GCA_011009095.1). Lineage (NCBI taxonomy): Eukaryota > Metazoa > Arthropoda > Insecta > Coleoptera > Elateridae > Ignelater > Ignelater luminosus. Next base: position 399,818 of record VTPC01091012.1, on the reverse strand, counting down.
GATATTTGTTATTTATACAGTGTGTCCAAAATTCGAGACTCACCAGTGGGATCTCGTAAAAGTGAGAGATACAAAGTTGGTTAAATTAGAAGAAAGTTGACTATTTTAGAGATCAGTTTACTTATGCTTTTGTTTTTTCAAAAAAGTTCACGGCTTACTAGATATTTGCTAAAAACAAAATTATCTTATTTTTTTTTTAAAGTGAAATAGCTCAGGAACGAGCAAAGGTAGATAAGAACAGCAAAGAGGGTATTTTAGATAATTTACTCTGAAACACAAAAAAATTATTTTTGCAATTGTCTTTTGTTTTACTTCGGCGGTGGACCGTAAATCCAAATTTTTTCTAATCAAATACCTACTTGATTTCCACATTACTAAGTAGCATGCCTTAAATGCTTTTCAGTGATACATGGTCTGACATAGCTATTCTTTTGTTTTACCCAGTTATGAAGTGAAAATCATTTTTCCTCATAGCATGCCATGACATCTGATGCACAAGGCCGTGGATTTTTATCAAATAAATTTATTCGTTATGCAAAAATGAATGAATGAGGGCTTACAACTATTTGGCACCAAAATTTTAGTGTAATATCACCACAAGATGATTGTATAACAAATACATGATCATCAGTGGTCTTTATTACTTGCAATGGAACCCAGGAAGATGCTGTGCAGGTGTTGGCATCCTTTGAGTAAGTTTCCACAGCAGGATGGAGGCGTGGTATTGTTACAGTCCTTAATCACCTAACAAAGAAGAGAGAGACGCCCTACTGCATAACATTCTAATCAGTGGACCATTTGCAAAACCATAACTTTGATCGTCAACCCCCAAATACATTAGCAAACATAAGTTTCATTAATTCTTCAAGAATTAATTATAATTAACCTTGAAAGTTGCCTATTTAGTAGAAAACTTATTTTTATGATCATGATGCAAATATGTTATTGTTATTATTAAATAAATGTAAATAATACATTACAAGTAAAGATTTTTTTAAAATTATTTTTATAGTTGTACTCTTAAAGCAATACAAAGTAAGAAATTTTTAATTCTGCACTTGGAATTGCCCAAAAAAGAATCATTTAAATTTCCAGCATCTGAAAGTAATCATAATCAGATCACACATATATTTCTGATATAATTAGAAGAGTTTTCTCTTTATCCTTGAAAGTAAAAAGTTTGAACATTTAATTTCAATATTTTACAGGGAATAGGAATTTTCATAAAACAATCTTTTAGTTAGCGTAGTTGATTTACATAAAATTATAACCTTAGAGTACATTAAGCATCAATAAGATTTTACAAGCCGAGTTGATAGATAAACAGCATGGTTTACAATTATTCCAGGGAATAGAGGCTGAAAAAGCGGCCTTTGCTTGCAAAAGGTTATGTAGTTCTAATTTTTGGATATGTTATGTATATCAGTGCCCTAATGAAAAACCCAAGTTTTCAACCTCGTCGCCCCTGTGCGGGCTGCACTGTGGTCTGAGATTCGTTTTTAGGCGACAAAAAGTTGAAAAGGCAAGATATTTAAAAGTTGATTTTTACTGTTTATTTACTTTCTTTACCCTCGTTTGAATGGTGAAACAACATTTATATTATTTTTAAATTAGTTAACTCAATACTGTCGAGAGGTGAAGTTGAATATTTTGTAAGGTGCGTTGAAATAAGGATCTGATGTACTGATTTATTAGTATAATTATTGTAGAAGCTTTTTTGGCTCAAGGAAATGGACACATGCAAGTATAAATAAACTTGTACATACTTATTTAACTAAGTATATTCAATTTATCTAACGTGGTAGTTGTAAATTCACATTCTTGTAATCTTTTTCAATTCTTTGGACTAGAACTTTTCAGTAGCCGCGAGTAGCCAAATGAACTAACTAATGTCTTAAAATATAAATAAAAAGCTATCAATTTCATGAAGTTTCTTTGTCTGCCTCTGTCCGCTTCAAAAGATATGATCAAATAAAAGTTGATGTCTAATTAAAAATGACTTCTGATAATCTTGTGGTAAAAAGACTTCTGGTAACCTCTGATCCACACATAATGACTTTGCGGAAAATGCCAATTAAAAGAACTACCACATTTTGTGACGCAGTCAAATCTTTATTAATAATGAAAGATGACAATGATACTTTAGAAAACAACAGCGATACATTGGATTCAGACTAAGATATAAAATGTACATTTTGTATTTTATTATAAAATATACAAAAAATATTTTTAAAAACTTAAAAACAATTTAGACTTTTTGCTGCCTAGAACACGCTCCCAGACCATTGTGTGTTGTGGGACCCCAAAAACCATCTAAATTACCGACTGTTTTCAGTTTGCCGATAATATCTTTTTACGAATGCATTCCAGAGGAAAACGTTTTAATTAAAAGTTGTAGAGCATTACATTTGCTACAACTTTTGTATGAAAAATGTTTTTTGTAGAATGATTAGGTATACTCTGTTCACAATGTTTCTGGGTCATAACAGGCCATGCTTTCATTTTGTTAAGTTGGAAGTGTTTTCTTGGCGCTGTTACATGATCAAAAATTTTGCATAAACGTTTAGTATGATTAGTTTTGTTTTAAAAAGAAATCAAGTTTTCTTTATATTTACAGAGTTACAAACAAAAGACAACAGCGTGAGGTTAAACTGTCATAAAATCATAACCTTAAAGCACATTAAGCGTCAATAAGATTTTACAAGCCAAGTTAATAGATAAAACAAGCCCAGTTTACAATACTCAAACTGTCATTTTCCCATTTTATTAGTAATTATTGTATTGTATATTATTGTAACATGTACTATATCCCTAGCTGCAGAGTATGATTCTGCGGAAATCAACGGGGAGGACATTGATTTTGGATTAGGCTTGATATGCTGTTCAACTACTTTAAAACCTGAATCCAAAATCTAGGTACCCATGTTAAGTTGTGTAAATGGTACTTCTTATTTTTTAGTTTTTATGCTTTTGAGGTCAACATTTGTCAGTAATGAAGTCATTGGCATCGAAATAAACTCGATTAATGGAAATTTTAAACAAGATGTTTATTCATTAATATGAACTTTTTACTTTTATAAATAAACTAAATTAACACACTTGTTAACTTTAATATTCAACAAATATACAAAAAAAAACTGCGACTCACGTGACAGTTTGCAAACCCATTGTACTAAAACAGTCAGTGGTGTAAATATACAAAAAGAGTGATTTATCTCGTATCAATATAAGCAAACAAAAAACCCTCTTGGTTAGTTTTAAAGCATTTAAACAGAATATACTTACCTTACTCTGGATTCCCTAGACCTGCTTTCAGATATCATCTATTCATACAAGAATGGAAAGAAACATTTGATGTAATTACATTTCTATTGTTGGAAGTAACATACTAACAAAAAAGTGATCTGTTAAATGTTCTCAATAGCCATTGATCTTTTTACAAGAACCATCAAGTGCTGCTTTCATTGTGAACATTTCCTCAAAATTTTGAAAATTACAACTATGGTAATTATTCTTAAGCTTTAGAAAAAAACCACGAGCTTTATTCTCTAACCTATATTAGCACTAATATAATTTAACTACAAGATCTATTTTAATAATTTAATTAGCAAATAGAACTAAAATGTGGAATTAGATATTAGAGAGTTAAGGTTCATAGTTAGAGCTTTATTTGTTCATATGTATTTTAGTTCTAGTTAGCTAATTAAAATAGATCTTGTAATGTAATTAGCACTAATTATAAGTTAGAGAATAAGGCCCCATATGGTTTCTGTTTTCTTACTCTTATCTTGATATTCTTTTTCATTATATTGCTTGTCTTTGGAATTCCACAACCCAAATTGTTGAATATGTCAAGGTATGTTTCTTTGTATAACTTCTGCTATGTAGGTTGGTTGGCAAGTTTAGGATTCTCTAATTTGAATTATGTTCCACAAATATCTTTTGGTAATACAAAATAAGGTCCCGTTTCCAGCAAGCAATTTTCTGCTATAACATTAAGGATAGATTGTTAACCCCTTAAGCTTGCAAACTGTTCTCTAATTGTCACCATTAGCGATCACCTCGGCTTATACTTATTTTGATATGTTTTCTACACATTGCTAAATCGAAGCAATCTGAAATGCATAGCTTTAGACTTTACAAGAGCATTTTAGTATATCTTCCCTGGACGTTCATTACTGTTAGGTTAGTGAAGCAGAGTTTTTTCTAAGTTTCATTGATTGCATTGTTGTTATGTTTCCTAATTATTTAGTCAACATTACCAGGTGTATACCTATGAAGTGAGACTTTCAGCTATTAGACCACAGATGTCGCTAGGAGTATTTTTAAACTGTCCCAAATGTCTTATTTTTTTCGTCTGTCATCTGTCAACAATATTCAATTCATTGTTTGTGATGTTTCATACAACAACCCATTTTTTTCGCTCTTAAAAATGTCGAATTTCGTGCCTTCAAACTACGATTTGCGGACATCGTTGATTTTCTGTTATCAATTGAAGAAAAACGCTTCTCAAGCTCATCAAATGCTTATAGAAGCTTACGGTGGACATGCTCTAAGCAGAGCACAGTGCTTCAGGTGGTTTGAAAAATTCCGAAGTGGTGATTTTAGCGTGGAGAACGAGGAACGTAGCCGGCCATCAAAAAAGTTTGAGGACACCGAATTGCAAGCATTGTTGAATGAAGATGATGGTCAAACGCAAGAAATGATGGCAGAGCAGTTGGGAGTGACCCAAAAAACCATTTGCAAACGTTTGAAAGACATGGGCATGATTTTAAAGGTCGGAAGATGGGTGCCGCATGAACTGACTGAAAGGCAGCAAGAGAACCGAAAAAACCACTTGTGAAATGCTGCTCTCCCGGTTCAAAAGGAAGTCTTTTTTGCATCGAATCGTTACGGGTGATGAAAAATGGGTGTATTTCTCCAATCCCAAGCGTAAACGATCGTATGGTCTGCCCGGCCACAAGCCAAAATCAACGACCAAACCAAATCGCTTCGGCCGCAAGGCAATGCTGTGTGTTTTCTGGGATCAGCATGGTATGATTTGGTACGAGCTATTAAAACCAGGTGAAACAGTTGACGGTGCACGCTACCAACGACAATTGGCCGATTTGAACAGCGCTATACACCGAAAACGCCCAGAATATGCCGATCGGCGTCACAAAGTAATTTTTCTTGATGACAATGCACCACCACATCGAAAAAGAGCGACCCGGGAATTGGTGGAGACGTACGATTGGGAACCGCTGGTGCATGCGGCTTACTCACCAGACTTGGCGCCTTCCGATTATCATTTGTTTGCATCGATGGGCCACGCACTTTCCGAGCAGCGCTTCAATTCTCACGAAGAAGCCAAAAAATGGCTCGATGATTGGTTTGCGGCCAAAGACGGCCAATTTTTTTGGCGCGGCATTCACAAATTGCCTGAGAGATGGGTAAAATGTGTCGCTAGCGATGGCTATTATTTTGAAGATTAAATTTGTAACCATTTTTTGTTAATAAACGTTTAAAATTGAAAAAAAAAGTCTCATTTCATAGGTATACACCTGGTATGATGTGTCTAATATCGCATCAACAAATTCACAACCTTTAGCTTTCGAGTCTAGTGTGCAAACTTTGCAAATAATCCAGGCTGATTGTTAGGAGATTATTATACAAGGTGTCCCTGAAAACAACCGACAAACGTTGACTGCACGTTTCTGAGATAAAATCCAATCGGTTTAACCCAACTTACCTATATCCTAAAGTCCATCATTTTCCAGATGCAGGGTGTCAAAGTTAAAATCTTTTGTTCTTTTATTTCAAGAACAAAGTGAAATATTGAAATGAAATTTTTCTACATGCCTGTTGCTCTAAAGTATCTACTATTTATGTAATTTTGTTTTTGATATCCTTATCATAGGTGGGCAAATGGGAAGGAGCTAGCTTGTTACCCTAAAGAAGATTGTTATGCTACTGAAAAATTAACAAATTTTTCTATTTTTGAAATTAACAATTGATTTAGTAAAAAAAGTTGCTTTTGCACTTTTCCCTTAGAATATATCCCTTTGTAGTAAAATTGAATTTTTAAAAATATCTCAAATTCAATGGCCTATAGAAAGGTCATACATTTTCTCGAAAAACAGGATATAATTACTTGCATTGCATTCTTTGACAGAAATTAACCTACTTTGTCATATAGTTTTTTTTCCTAAGGTTGTCATTTTGGAGATACAGAGTGTCAATTAAAAACAAGAAAACAATGGTGCACTTTGGGGAAAAAGGTTGTATGATAAAGTAGTCTTAAAGGGGATCACAACACAAAAATCGTAATTTATTTTTTAACATATTTTTGTAGGTCATTGAAATGGAATGGTCTAAGTCCCATTGCGATACTCGGAATAGTTATGTAAATATTGCTGTTTAAAGATTTGAGTGTGATGTCAAAGCGCAAAACGGCTGTGTTGTGTCTATCTGCAGCATTGTATCAGGAACCGATTTATTGCATGCTTAGATCAAATTACACGTTGAGACAAATACATGTCAATTACGTTATATTATGTGGATTCTTTCAATAAACATTTAAGACTGTTACCGTAAATATTTAAGGGGGAAATATTCATATTTTAAATCTTCAGTTTTAACCAATAAATCTGTTCTTTAGAATTTTGAAGAAGCAAGTGGCACTATGTAGCACACCTATATAAACAATTCACTGCGTAGTAAATTCATGAACATTTGCAGCATTCTAGCCACATAGCAAATCGTTTTGGGGAATGATTCCTGTTTGGAAATTTATATAAAATCTTCCCTTTTCTCAATTGTTTTTATTCTTTGAACTATTTCTACAACTGTACGCACTACAAGCAGGCACTTTTATATTAAATTTAAAACGTAATCTAAAAACTGCTTGTAAAAACACCAGCAAATGTGAACGCAATGCGTTTTGATGTCACACACATTTCAATTATTGCTCATAACTTCCTTATTGTATCAGATAAACTTCTGAGAAATTACACACAAATATAAATACCTAAAAACTTCAATTTGAGACAAACTTGTTTTTTGTGTTGTGATCCCCTTTAATTTCTGTGGAAGAATGCGATGCAAATAATTACATCCTGTTTTTGAGACAATATATGACCTCTCTGTGGATCGTTGAATTTGAGAAGTTTTGAAAAATCCAATTTTACTACAAAATGATGAATTCTCCTGGAAAAATACAAAAGCAACTTTTTTATTTTTTTGCTAAATTGATTGTTGATTTCAAAAACAGAGGAATTTCTTAATTTTTCAATGACATAACAATTTTATATGATATATTGAAAGTTAACTTTTGCTTATCATTGTGACAGTATAGTTTGTAGAACAAATAAACCTTTAGGGTGCATAAAAAGATATAGTAAAGATTTTAAGAATCTAAATGTTAAAAATTTGTTTGTCACTATGGTGCGGCTGATACTGGAATATTATATTATTATCTGGACACCTTACTATAATAAGTACATTGATAGAGTTGAATCTGTTCAGTACAATATTTTTTTACTTGACAAAATGGAAAATACTTGAATCTGTCAATAGCAGTTATGTCATGAGCCCGAGCTATCTTGGTTTAAGTAAGCTAGATTCAGGAAGAGTATACTTTGCTATCTGTTTCATGTATAAATTGTTAAGTAATTTAGTAGATACTACTGAAATTATTAATTTAATCACTTTTCATGTGCCTCAGTATCCCATTAGAAATGTTTCCTATTTTAGCACTGATACCGTTAAAACCAACTACTCACTGTGCTCACTTTTAAATAATTCTTTATATATAATATTTATTATCAAGAGTTAGACTTTTTTTTAATTATAATTCATTTCACTCTTTTAAATCGCATATTAAACATTTATTAGATTGTTGATAGGTTATTTACTGTTATTGCTTCATTGTACATTTCTTCATATTTGTTAACTGTGATCATGATTGTAAAGATATTATTGTAAAAGGTTAAGCTGTTAATAAATTGTTAGCATTATAATTTGCAAATCCTAAGAAGGCATCTTTCTTGTAAAATGAAGATTCTTTATATTTTTAACACTGGACATGTTTTTAAGAAAATGCTCCATAAGACAATGTGGATTTGGTAAATTATTATAAAAGTCCACATCATTAAAAATCTGATCAAAACTTTGTAAAAAGGAAAAAAATTGATGTGTAGTAGCAGAAACTGTTACTTATAAAAATTAATTAAATCTAAACACATAAAGTGAATTGAGCACACATTTTTATTGGCTTAAAAATATTAGAAATGAACATGACGATGCCTGCAATAATGATCTTCAATTTTTTTTTTTCATGAAAACCTCACTAAGAATGTTAGTTCATAGATGTTTTAAATATCTGCAGGTAAAAATCATAAATTAGATTTATTGCAGATTAATTCGAATTGTCGAATTTTTTATATTCTTTAACAGGTTTTTCTTTGTTTTCCTAATTTTACTTTGAAATCTAGAAATTGTAAAAATTACAAATAATTGGTGTTCTTCGCGCCATCTATTTCCGAGTAGCGACATCACAATCGTTTTTCTGTAGATTGTCGAAAGCGACCATATTGTTTAGTATGTTGAGGTTAAGTGCAAGTTAACAAATGCCGACTTATCCTGTGCAAACGTCCTTGTGTTGATAAAAAAAGTTTTATATTCGCGAAATTTTAGTTTAATTTTATAATAAATAACTGGTAAATATCGTAAATAATTTCTAATTTTGTGTTATTTCTTGATGTATATTTAAATTAAAGTGTCGATCGTTTTGTGGAGGACATTTACCGTTTTAAAATAGTGGCGAGTTCGTTATCCCTTGGAAGACATTTTGCAGTGCCGTTCTTTTGGAAGTTTTTCAAACAATAAAGTTGCATTAACATTTCTGCATTTAGTGCACTTTTCATAAATTTGTAAGAAATGGGTCGCAGAAAAAAGATACGTGAGTTGCTTTTGTTTTTAAAATCGTGCCAATTGTTTTTTTTGTAGATTTTTTTTTCTTAAATCCGAGATAAATTTGTATTCTAGTTCTAGAACATGTGAAATTGTTTTCGGGTTTGGATCTTGAAATCGTGGTAAAGGATGCTTTGAAGGAAAACAAAAACAAATAAGAAAATGTCACAAATAAATTGACATTTAAATCAAGTGAAATTAAAATAGTTTGCATCTCTTTAATAATTTTAATTTTGATCTTGAATTACTTAAAACTAAGGCGTACCACGAGGTATTTAACACAAGAGTTTCAAGATTAATGAAAAAACATTATTTCATAGAAATACAGATTATAAAATGTTTAGAAGTTTATTAAGGTTAGATCGATGCTCTTAAGGTATTTTAATTTTATATTTTTTTCTTGTTAATTTGAATTTTATTATCAAGCAATATACTGGTGCAATGTGGCTTACGAGTTATGATTTGAAGTATTTATTTTATTGGAGATGGTTTAGGGCTGTTTCGTTTTGACGAAACTTGATTATTTCTGTAATTTTGTCTCGCTTAGAATACACTATAGGGAAGATATCCAATGCATTTTTTATGGAAGTTTGTATGATGTATTACTTCTTTGATCGGTAAAAGATTCGAGACAAATTTCGGACAGAAATGGCAATATTATATTACTTTTGATCTATTTATACAAATTTGTCGAATATGACATAAAGGGTCTCTAAATTTGACTGCATGTCAATGAATCCAGTTGCATATTTGATTAATTTTATGAAATCAGCAGTGAAGCAGTGTGAAATGGTCAGTGATGCGAAGCGAAATTGGCAGTGAAGATAAACTTTTTTGTACGATTTTGTTGCTATGCAACTTCTACCTATAAAGATGTTTCCAAATGCCAAATTATTTAATGTTAAGTATCTAAAACTAAAAGTTTAGTATTATTGCTTTAAATCTTGCATATTAATTTCATAATTTCAGAAAAAATTTAATACGCAACTTGCCATTAAAGTTCTTTTTTATCACGTGATAAAATTGAAACAATAGTACTTAATTTTTTAGGTTATGTGCACGGAACATATGTAATTTGACGTTTGTACATAAGTCTTTTTGTAGGTATAGGTTGTGCAGCTACAAAAAAGAATAACTTCATTGCTGATTTTGCTTCACTTCGCTGACTATTTTGTATTAGTTCACTGCCAATTTCAGAAAAAAGTATTTATTGCTCAAGCAGTACCACTTTTTATATATCATTTTTACCAAAAGGCAAAACACTTGACTATTTTATTTACAATATTTTGAGCTTTTGAAAATTTCTTGATTTCTTTTAGTCTTACCCTGATTTTAATTTTTCGTTTTTAAAACGTAGGCCATGTGAATAAAGTGCAGTAATGCTTTTACCATACGTCTGTCTGACTCTTATCAATTAAAAATTATTTTTTTTTCATTGAAATTGTACAGCAGGCCAATTATAAAGTCTCAAAATGAAGTATTTAGTATTTAGAAACCTGTTTTCCAAAATAAAATATAAAAACTTTAAGGTGGAAACATTCAAGGTAGTTTTTGTCTAGTGCTTTGTAGTTTGTGATAAATAATAAAAATGACTCAAAACAAAGCCTTCGAGAAATTAATTGAAAATAAACTTGTTATTTGGCATGCATAAATTGAGATTGGATTGAAAACATATTTGTTCTAAAGATAACATTTTTATCCTAGAATTTTTTCCATTGTTTTGAACACTTATAAAATATTGTTCGCAAAAAGCAAAATGTTAAACTTTATTCCCATTTCGTGTAAAGACGATAATCCCGCACGAATACTTTTAATTCCCACCTTAATTAAACTTGCATTTATAATGGCTGACGTAAAAATTAAATCGAACGTTGTCTTCCAAAATTTCTGCATTCGGGTATGTTCGATAAAATTACGGGCCAAGTGACTCGATTCACCAATATGGCGGATAACCATTCCGCTCGGCGTCGGCCACATGGGTCGCACGCGTTGTGACTTAAGTTATTAAAAAAAATACTCCCGAGAATAAATTCTAACGCGCAATAAAAAGAATCTCGGTGTACATTTAAGTTTTTATTAAAGGTGTATATAATTTTTGTAAGTTTTTGTTATATTTAATACTAATTTTTGTAACGTAAATTGTGAAACATATTCGTCGTTTTAAATTTAGTTGACCTTCTGCGTTGATCCGTACTAAGTAAAATTACTTTAAAGTCGGGGTTTTCGGTATTTTAAGCATTAAGATCGGTAACCATATGCTAATAAGTGCCCTAATTCAGTGATATACGTGCTATTCTGGACTTTTGACCGTAAAAGGGTCTTCGTGCACGCGACTCCTACGACTCTTCCACATATGCACCCCGCCAGTCACTTCTAAGAATAGATGCATGATTTCGTCGCCATGGAAGACGTGTGGCAGACTGTGAATAATAAGGGTAAATCTATAGAATTTTTTTTCGAGCACATATGCCATATTATAACTATACCGTAATTACGTAATGAACAGCAGCGGCCCACTTTAGAAAGTTGTAGGTCTGCTTCGACGCCTTAATTTTATTGCGAAATTTATGTGGCCTTCTAATTCCTTTTGGTCACATGTACCTACACTTATAACTTTATAAGTTGGTTGAAGTTTTTCTGCTTGTTTTTTTTTTCATGTTCACCTGTAATGTATCATTTCAACTCTGAAATTATACTTAAGATAAAAAAAATGACTTGTGGATTTGAAAAACTGAGATACCATGTGCAGAACTTAATGAAGAATTTTAGGTACAATGGTGTAATGGATCTGTAGATATTATGAACTGTTGAAATATTCATTTATAAAATGAAAAAACAAAAAAAAAAGATTAGTTTCATTCTACACGTTTAAATAGTGCAGACTTTTTTTTTGTTATTTTAAGTCACAATGGAACCGCACAAAATGCATATATTTCTGAATATTGTAATGAACAAATATTTAATAATTTAAGGTATTGCAATATTTTGTGTTAGAATTGATATATTTTTTTAATATATTCAATAAGGCTATATTTGAGATCTCCTTATTTATGTGCAGACTGTAGACAAAACTTTTTTTGTTTTAGTTGTATGTTCTAGTGTAAATGCCTATCTCACTTTTAAAAGTAATATAACATGATAAAACAAAATTTATGACTTATTTTTTATGCAAACGTGCATGTGAAAATTCACGTTTTAATTCTACTTGATGCAGAACTATGCTTTTACGGTATTATGAAGTTACCTAAGTAGAATGTAATTTTATTGTTTATGAATCACGATACAAATGTTTTAAAATTTGCCATGTAAAATTAATACATTAAAGTAATCATACAAAATTTTATTTCCTTTTTTGTTTCATAAAATAAAAGAAATATTCCATTTGCGTTCTTAATTTTACAACACCTCATTTATCTATCTTTTGATGATAAAAAGGTGAGATGGCCTTGAACTTCATCAAACTTTTAATTGTTCAACTTAAACTTGTACGTTGTAAAGGATTAAAGAAGGGGGTTGGATGTTGCTGAATTCAGTTAATATTTTGTTAGTACTAAATTTTGAAACCCCTTTATAGACTATATTAAAAAGGTGTGTTTTAAAGTAAAAAGAGTTCAAGTTCGATGACCTTTTATAAATATTAATTTTGTTGCTATGTTAATTAACAGAATAAAACTGGCCGTGATTACCAGACTGTTAAAAATAAGTTTGCCTATAGTTACACAGTGTATTGAACACAATAGACTTCTATTTAATGCTCGCATTTTATGAATTATTAATTTTTATTTAATTATCAAAAGTCTGGAAAGAGGTAATTATTATCAATATTGAAATGAAAAGGTTTTTTTTCAAAGTAGTGTTTTTTTCTCTTGCACTACATGGACTTGTAATATTTTCGTTTGTTACTGTAAGAAAATTCTTGTGTCTTTGCCAAAATGTCTAAGAATACCCTGAATCTTTGAATCATTCAAGTTGTTTCTATGAGGTGTAACCTAGGCATTTAAGTACAAATAAATATAATGTTTTAGTTGTAACCAAAATGCATTTTTATTAATGGAAAAAAAATGCTACGCTTAAAGTGATTTTTGGCCAGAATGATATTTTCTTTATTTTAATCACTTTTGAAAGATATCTTGATACTGACCTCATCCTGTTTATCATTTTTCAGGTTATCTTTAATCTTAAAATGTTTTGTCATTCTAGAACTTTCTCTGCACGATAATATTTTTTTATGTTGTAATATTACATTTCAATTCTTTATTCCTATACATTTGTTAATTATTTAAATTGTGTCTTTCAGCTAAATCCAAACATAATGCTTCCCAAAAAAAAGAAATTCCTAAGCAGCAGCAACAACAGCAACAGCAGCAACAACAGCAACAGCAGCAACAACAGCAACAACAGCAGCAACAGCAACAACAACAGCAACAGCAGCAGCAGCTATTACAACAACAACAGCAGCAGCAGCAGCAGCAGGCACAGCAATCTCAACAAACACCTCCACCAGTGCCAGCTTCTCAAAAGCCGGTGCAATCTACGCCACCAGTTCCTGCAACCCAACCCTCAAAACCAACAAATAAGACAAATAAAATGCGTGAATTAAATTTAAAAGGTGCCTCTAAAGAAGGCACAGATATGGATGCATTTAATGACAATGTAACTGTTGCCGAAGATTCAACAAATGCCAATCATTCAAACAATACTAGTTCGATTAATACTAGCGAATACATTAATAATTCTAATAATTTAATGCTCAATAATAATATAAATATCAGTTCCTCAACTGTCGTTAACGATTCAAATAAAAAAATTGAAAGCAATGATGTGTCGACAATCAAGCCACCCACTGAAATTAAATCATTATCTAAGGTTAAAGTCGATGTTACTGATATTGTTAAAGAAGTACCAAAACCAATAAAACCTATGGTGGTTAATCCAACTCAAACTCCATCTCAAGATGAGCCCGATCGTGCATCATTGAGCAATGAAAAAATGGTTCAAGCCAAAAATGAGGCAAATGCTAAAGCAAATGCCGAAGTTATTGATTCCAATGCAGGTGATGTTAGGATTAATTTGCCCTATAAAGAAGGTAGGTATATTGTTAAAATTCCACAATGTCGTAATTAAAAAACAACTTATATTTATAGATCAATGGTCTCCATATAATAAGGATGGTAAAAAAGTCTATGATAAGGAATTTTTATTAGCCTTAAGAAAAGATCCTAAAAGTAACAAGAAACCAGATAACCTTCCGCCTGATATTATGGCTAATGATGATAGAGGGGTATGCATTTTTCTGTTCCTCTTTTAGAATCATTTACCTTAACACATAGAGTGCCGTGGTGCACATAAGCTGTGCGCCACCCTCTCAGTTCTTGTGCACCGCATCAGAATTATCGTGAAGCCACGGTGCTTAGTGTAGACGCACCAAACCGCTTTAAACTCTATCTGGAGTGATTCTATATGCTTTTAGCAATCTTGGAGTGGTTTTGGTTTTTGTATTGGTACTTTCACTTGTGCACCATGGCCAATCAAATACATGTGTACTATTTTGGTATAGTTTTCTTTAAGTAAAATGCAAAATTTTAAATAAGTGTAGGAAACTTGAAATTTTATTCCCACACGTATACTAGAACATTAAAAAAAATCGAAAACTGGCAAACGAATTTTATTTAACAACTCAAAAAACAACGTTCAAGACATTAGAAAGTTATATCAGACTGTTTCAAACTACTTTTATGTAATTTGAAAAAACATTCAATACATAACTAATCAATCACTAATAGATCATATAAAATCACAACACCAACATTTTGCCGTTAAAATCTGACCGTTACAAATGACAGCGAGGCATGCGCACCACGGCTATTCTAGCAGTTTGAGTCATTATGGCCGTAGTGCACCAAACTAAAGTTTGCAAAATATATGAACATTTTTATATTTGAGCTATTGGACATGCTTCTTTGGCAATAAACCATAAAATAAGAAACAATTCTGCAAAAAAAGTAATTGGCCACAAGGGACCGATTTTTTTTTATACGGCGGCGCTCTACGTGTTAATTCATAATTTGCTGTCACTAGTTAAAAATTTTTACAATTATTGCACTTTTCATTGTTGAGCACTAAAATTGTTCTAACCTTTAGTTAATCAGTTGATTTATTATTCATTCATGATGTTTTTGCAGTGGAATCTGTTTGTCTCAGATTTCCATGTTTGATTGTGTCTGCACTTGTGTGTTACAAGTTTTAAATATCTGGTTAAGTGATTCTGGAGTTCAAATGATAATGTTGCTTATTCTAAAAACGGTAATTGAAATTTAAGAAACAACAATCTGCCAACTTCAAAAATTTTTGAGCATTTTTAATTAGTTATTCTTTACTTATTTTGCTTTTAGTCATCGAAAAATATACGGTACAATTCGGGTGGATGTTCCATATTACATTCAATACCCTCGTGCAGTATGGGCATCTTCACTACCAACACTGCATTTTAGCAGAAACATAACCTAGAACAACTCATACTTGAGATAAAGGCCATGTTTGATTGATTAAAAACAAAATAAAATTTGAAATAATAGGCGTTTATAAAAAGTGATTTAGAGCTTAGCCCAACTTAACTGCTTAAGTTACTTATGTTGATTAAGCACACTGTTTCTTTGGAAATTTGCTAATTGACGATCATGTTCTTATGAAATGAACGTAAAAACTTTGTCCGGACAACATGACTTTTTCACTTTCGACTCCTGGCAACACTATAAATCATTTATTATGTCAGAGGTTTTTATATATGGTGCAGAAGGGATTGAAGTATTTTGAACAATAAAATGGCATATACAGTGTCTGCCAAAAATAGTCGGCACCATATGGGAAAAATTTTTATTGAATGACTTATGGAAAATTTGTTTTGCTTGCTGCAGAACCAAAAATGACCTAATCAAAAGTAATCATGAGGTCTCCATTACCTGTTAAATTTGACATTTTTTAGAAAAAATGTCTGAAAATGGACTTATTTGACCGAATTTTAAAAGTCATAAGAGAAAAATGTTTCCTTTGCAATCGTTTGTTGTTTCTTATTTGCTATTATGCTTACACACTTCAGTTAGTTATTTTCAAATAATAAAAAAAAAATAATATTCAGAAATATGCGCAGTTAGCATCTAGTTTTATTAAAACTCCATTTAGAGCGGCAAATCACAGTCCCAGCTTCACATAATTGTTAATAAGTTATCGTGACGTTTAGTACTGTGAAGATAAAACACTGTACTCGCTATGTTCATTAGTGTCATTATGACTAATGCAATACACTGTACAGTAACATTTATTTTTTTTCTTAATTTTGTTCTTAATTCTCAAAAACCTAAAAACCTACTACAATTTTCAGGAAACATTTTTTTCTCATGACTCCAAAATTTGGTCAAAGAAGTTTTTCGGACATTTTTTCTAAAAATATCAAATTGTAAATGGAGGCCACATGATTACTTTTGATTAGGTCACTTTTGGTTCTAGAGCAAGCAAAACCTGATGCCGAAAAGAAATTTTCCATAAGTCATTTAATAAAAATTTTTCCCATATGGTGGTGCAGACTTTTTGACGGACACTGCATAAAATCTTATAAAAGAGAAATGGTAGCCAGCTTGTTTTGATTTGATTCACCTTGCTCTTACCCTCTGCCAATTTCCTTATGATTGAAAATTATTTTCAAAACTGATTTTCGAATTGTATTCAAATATAATTGCACTCCAGACCTTTCTTTTGTGTGGGTTGTCTCGCAAACAGTTCACAGACTTACTTTCTTTTAAAACTATTATGTACTTACGGTGACAATACATAACTTGAATCAACTTATCAAATGCTTCGTCTAATGTAAACAAAACTGTTATATAGGATTCATGTTTTGATCATTCTCTATCTAGTTGTAAAGAGATAAATGATATTTATGAATTCAGGAATTCGGTTACTTTAATCAAGTAACTTCAGGGTAGGTCAGGACTGCCTGATTGGTGATTTCTTTATAATTTGACAATTTAAACCAATCATGTGGTCTCGACCTACTGACCACCACTGGTTCTAGGTATTGTAGGCTCAAATACATTTTAAAGAATTGTTGATACTCTTATACAGGAAATAATTAATTTAATTAGCCTTTTAATTTGTAGAATGTGTAATTACTTGATTCCTGATTATTTTTACAGCGAGTTGGAGAAATCAATAGATATGCTCTTAGTAGTAGAGGAGGAACAACTGACTTTACACCTAACTTTGGCAACAGTAGTTATCCTAACAAATCATCATCATCTCAACGTGGTGTAAGTAATTTCATGTATATGTTTTTTCTTTCGCAAAGAAATGCACATGATGATTTTTTTTAATTTGAACGATGAAAGTAGTGAACTGAACTTCTTCTGTAGAGTATCTAATTCTGAGTTATGAATTTTTAATACTACTTGGTGTTCTTAACATAAAATGTGATAAAAAGAAAATCTTGTTCCACAGGTTACTAAACGTAAGAGCCAGCAAGGTTCTATTGGTGCTACTGGTAAAGGTGGGGGTAACAAAAATGTTATACGTGTATCCATATCTGTAAAAGAAGATGTAAAATTACACGAAACTGAAAATGCATGGCGACCTGCTCGATTTAATGTGGGTGCTAACATGACTGATGATGAAAGGAAGACTGAGGTACATTTGTTTATTTTTGATTTGTAATGTGCTCTTTAATTATTGTGCTCTTTATACAGGATTTATATAAAAAAGTTCGAGGTGTTCTTAATAAACTTACACCCCAGAAATTTGATACTTTATTAGATCAAATTCGTAGTTTAACTATAGATACTACAGAAAGATTACAGGGAGTTATTGATTTAGTATTTGAAAAGGCTGTGGACGAACCAAATTTTTCTGTTGCTTATGCTCTTCTCTGCAGGGAGTTGGCTCTTATGCAGGTAATAACACATTTATAAGTTTAAGATTTAATCATGCTTCATAACGATCATGATCGTAGGTTCCTGCTACTGATGTAAAAAAGAAAGATGGTCAGGAATTTGTTAACTTTAGAAAACTTCTTGTAACAAGGTGTCAGTTGGAATTTGAGAAAAATTCTGTTGATGAGACCGAAAGGAATCGGAAAATAAAAGACATCGAAGAGTGTACAGATCCAGAAAAGAAAAAAGATATGCAATTAGATTTAGACGAATACGATCGTAGATTAAGAATGAAATCTGTTGGAAATATAAGATTTATAGGTGAATTATTCAAACAACAAATGCTAACGGTTAACATTATGATAAGGTGTTTGAACAATTTACTCGAAACTAAGGATGAAGAAAGTTTAGAATGTTTATGTAAACTTCTCACCACTGTCGGTAAAGAACTGGAAATAATTAAAAAGGTGGATCTTACTAGCATATTTGGAACAATGAAAGACATTGCTGATAGGAGAAATGGAAGAATTAGCAGTAGAGTTAGGTATGTAAATCTGCTTTCCTTAAATAGTACCATAAAATGGGCGTTTCATGGTATATTTCTTAAATGATTTTCATTTTCTTGTGCTGCATTATTAGAGGTATTTCACATTTGCACAGATCTAGTTGTTGCTAAATAATAATTTAGATTTTCAGATTTTGATAATTAAAATTGACTCCAAATTTTTGTAGATTTATGATTCAAGATGTTATTGATTTACGAGCTTCAAAATGGGTACCTCGAAGACAAGACCAGAATCCAAAAACCATAGATCAGATACAGAAAGAAGCTGAAAATGAACATCTTACTCAACAAGTAAGTCTAGAGGATTCTATGATATTCTTATTTGCTATTATGCTTATACACGTCAATTAGTTATTTTCAAATAATTTAAAAATTCAGAAATTTGTGTAGTTAGCATCTAGTTTTATTAAAACTCCGTTTAGAACAACAAATCACAGTCCCAGCTTCACATAATTGTAATAAGTTATTGTGACGTTTAGTACTGTGAAGATAAAACACTGTACTCGCTATGTTCATTAGTGCCATTATGACTAATGCAATACACTGTACAGTAACATTTATTTTTTTCTTTTCTTTATTTTTTACTTAATTCAATATTGCTTTTTAGGCATTGAACTCTGTGCCTATGACGCCTAGACGAGATGAGAGAGGAACTGGCGGCGGAGGCGGCGGCGGCGGTGGTGGTGGAGGAGGTGGAGGAGGCGGTAACATGAACGCAAATACCGACAAGAAGCGAAGAAACGTTAGTAATGATGACGGCTGGTCTACAGCTACATCACGTGGTAGCCGTACGCCATTTACTGTTCAAAGTGATAAACTTAAGAATAAACTTGTAAGTTCCTGTTTTCCAAAAATAAATATTTTAGTTTATTTATCTTGTTATTTGTATAGCCAATGATGGATGAACCATTAGGATCAAGTCATATGTTTGGAAATTGGGGTCGTGGTTCAAACATTAAAACACCATCACAGCCACCACTTACTAACACTGCCAACATGTATGCCGCTTTAGAAACCATTAACACTGACAGTGAGAAGAGATCCTCTCTAGGTATAATGGAAAGATGGATTTTATTTAAAGCTTTTTTTTTTAATTACTATTGTTTTCAGGTTTAAGACCCAATAATAAAGATCCATACAATTCTAAAGGTCCTAGCTTAGAAAGAAATTATAGGCAGCCATACGAAGGTAAATATAATGTTTTACTTGGACAGTTTTTTTATTACTCATTTTTGTATGTTCTAGAAGGACGTGGTTCACGTTCTGGTTCACAACACAGATCTCGTGATAGTTCTACAGCATCACAACGTAATGCTGCACCAGCCCCCGTTCCAAGCATACCAAAAGCTCAACCTCCCACTCCTAATGTTATTCCTGTAGCTGCTCCTGTTGAATTGAGTCCTGAACACCTGGAGCGTAGGATAAAGAATATTTTAGAAGAGTACCTGAATGATTGTTGTAGTGTTCAAGAATGCGAACAAGATATTAAATCATCTATTTCTCCATCTGCGCTTCCACAATTAGTATCCTATGGGTATAACAAATAGAGTTCAATTTGTCTTTCTTTAATAACTGATTTTAAATGTTGATTTTAGGTATATTAGTGTACTAGAACGATCGAAAACTGCTAGGTTGCGAGCCGGATATTTATTCGCTCAACTTATAAAATTAGGAACACTTTCGTTACAAGATTATTGCATTGGTCTAGAAGCTGTTTTAGAAGAAGCCGATGAATTGGTTATTGATATTCCAAGAGTATGGGATTATGTAGCAGAACTTATTTGTAAGCGTGTTTATAGTTTAAAATGCTTTATTTTCTGACACGACCAATAGATGTTTTACATATTGCATACTGCATGTATTAATATTGAAAGCAGTTACTAATTACACAATTTTATTTTTAGCTCCTATTTTATGTCAAGAGGCTGCAACGTTGAAAGATTTGCACAAATCCTTTGGTTTGCTGATTAGGAAAAATCATGCATCAAAACTCTTAATACCATTATTCAAATTGATAATTCAAGAAAAAGGTCCGAATTTCTTGCAGAGTAGTTGGAATAGTTCTGGTTTTACGTTTGCTAGTTACATGCCCGAATCTCAGGTCGACAGCTTCGTCAAAGAAAATGTAAGTTCTGTTTTAAAAATTAAATTACAGAGTCAAAAGACAAAAAAAGTTCTTAGGTATCTATGACAAGGATCAGCCTTGATGGGTGAACTTTTAATTTTTGGGCACCAAAGTGTCTGTTATGCACATAATGCTAATGCTCAAAAAGCAGTTTTATGGTTGCATAACGTATAAATGCCTACGACTTGATGGCATAAAGTGTAGTTAGTCAAATGGTCAAGTTAATCACAATCTGATTGAATAAGTTTGAATTTTACTCTGTCTCATTGGATGATTGTGTAATTAACTTGACTATTTAATTAACTGGGCTTATGTGACTAAAGAAGTAGTCAAATGTGGTTAAAAATTATTGTGGTTTATTTAGAACTATTCCTTGTGAATGTTTCTTTGTATTCTCTTCTAATCGACCGACATTTCATTGCTACTGGCCTAAACGTGATTATTATTACCTCAGCATTGTTCGCCTTTAAAGCCATTTCTACTGCACGGTATTTGCATGGCAGATCTTGAAATGCTTTTACATGATTGTTCTAGTGCTTGTGTGATTCAACGAAGATCTATAATTTTGAAATGCTATATTACCAAAAATTGAGACTTAATAGTAGACTTGATTATTTTGCGACATTTTAAAACAATATTGTAGTGTACATAGAAGTTTGACCACAGTCTACTAATTAGTGGCCTCTAGTGATTATCACTACCAATAATACTTTATTATTATTAATCTCTTCTTTTATTTACTTCTAGAACTTTGGCTTCTTGCTGGAAGCAGGTGATTCATGTCCAGTTAGTAAAAGTCATAGCCCTTCACGTGGTCAAAGTCAACTGTCATATGAAGAAATCGACGACAAATTACTGGCCTTCTTTAAATCCGGCACTTCCTTTGATGACATAATTAACTGGATTACAGTAAGTTTATTAAAGTAAAATGTGTGAATTTCTCTACTTAAAAATCTTTGTATTAATTAATAGGCTAACGTGGGTGACTGTGTCAAAGAAAACCAGTTTATTAGAACATTAGCGACAGCATGTTTTACGGACTCGATCGTCAATTTGAAACTGAAGACTGATATTCTTCAGGGAAAATATAATTTGTTGCACCGTTTCGTTGATAACAAACCACCATATGAACTTCAATGTTTATATGCATTACAAGCTCTTATTAATAAATTAGAACATCCTCAAGGTAGGTTATTATTGATTGTTGTAATCGTTTAATATTCTAATTACTATTCTTAATTTGCAACTGTTAATACCACAGTCCCAGCTTCATGCGATGCTAGATTTTAGTTGTCATGACGTTTAGTACTGTGGATATCATAACTCTGTGCTCGCTATATTCGCTTTGTCTTTACTATGAAGTGCAATACACTGTACAGTGACAAATTTTCTATATTTGTTTTATATTTTATATGTATACGGAGAAAGTTAATATTAATTAGCTTTTATTTTGAACAGGCCTTTTACTCGCAATATGTGATAAACTTTATGAAGAAAATGTTTTTTCACACGAAAGTTTTGTAGCCTGGGAAGCCAGTAAAGACCCCGCTGAACAGGAAGGAAAAGGTTTGTACTTATTCTTGATGGCATGTGCAAAGTAGTGATTTGAGTTATTATTACAGGTGTAGCATTAAAACAACTTACTAGTTTCTTCACGCAATTGAAAGAAGCTGATGAAGATTCATCATCATCTGAAGATGCCTAGCGTCTAACAGCTTGTGCTTTTGTGTTGGCCTCAAGTTAGCTGCAAGCAGCATTGGTAAAAATTGTACCCATTGGACTTTTTTTTAAAAGAAAGTGAATTATTGAGAAGTGACATACTACATCAGAAACTACTAGTTCAAATTTATACAATTGTTTATACTATATATATTATATATATTTAATTCTATGATGAAAGTGTTGTGAAAAGGAAAAACACATAATTAAATTATAAGTGAGAATTGAGAAACTTTTAAAGTACTAAGTGCCCAGTGGATTATTTTTTTTTGGAATAATGGACTCAAAAAATTGTAAACTATAAGTGTTCCTGAACTATTACTACTCTATCATCAACCTCTATTTCTTATTATTATTAATTATTATTATTATTACTCTTATAAATTTTTTTGAACATCGCGGCCTAACAAACTCGTATCGGATTTTATATATTACTTCGGTGTCTTATTATTTATATATATTTTATACGGTTATTTAATGTATTATTTTTCTTTTAATGTTTACAGTGACGTTGTTTTAATTCAAATATTCTTATTGGTTATTGCACGATATTTTGTTTGTTGGGTCGTGTGCTAAAAGTAAAAAAAAAAACCAGGATATAAAAAATAATAAAAGGCAATCACGAAAATTCAGTCGTTCTAAATGACCTGTCGTGTTGCTTTTTTTAAACTTGTTGTAAAACTAAATTGTTATTGCATCATAATTTTCTTACTGTTAAGTTATATATAGGTATAATTGTTCTGTATAAAATATACAGCTGCGCACTTCAGTTTTAGATTTTTCTTGAATATTTTTTCTTTTGTCAAATCTGAAACTGTGCTGAGTGACCGCTGCCTAGTCAGAAAATTGAATTTTTATGAATATTGTATATAATTTTTTTCCTTGACACGAAAGGTATACAGTATTTTTCTGACTGATGATTGTAAATAACATGATAATACCTACTCATTATGAATATCAAGATTGATATTGTTTTTTAGTTAAATTCTTCCGAAATCACAATTTTTTGTGCTCGATGCGATACAAAGTTTGCGATTGTCGCATCATCGATTAAGTGATTGTTTTTTAAAACTTATTTTTTTATAATTATGTGTTATATATATTATTTATAATATCTATGTAAATAAATATTAGAATATAGCAGTTTAATATATCGCCAATTTTGTATCTCTGAGCATTATATATATACTATATGCCATGTATGGCAGCCGACGGCATATTTTTTAATGTAACATTGAATTATGAATATTAATACCATTACACTGGTTGCTGCAGTGGTGCTCTCATACGGAATATTAATATCCCATCTTAGGTAAAAGGAGGCAATGATTTGGAAAATCTTTTTCTATTGATTGATTGATTTATTCAGAGAGAGATAATGTATAGAATTATTGTAATAAAAAAATCAAAAACAAAAAAAAATTCACAAATGGAAAGGAATTCTGCCAAAATTGTTAAAGGAACGTTTATAAACTAATTTCATTCAGGCAACTGACAAAATAAAAATGCAAAATACAGACATTGTTGAGTTGTTTTTTTCTTTCTTGTTTGAGGGCATCGAAAGGGTAATGTTTCCGTCAATGTGAATCAAGCTATGTTGATCAAGTGTGGTTTCAGTACTTCTCTATACTCTGTTCAGAATAATGAACTATTCTAAATAATAAATAATTGAAATATAATTCTCACTTATGTTTCATGGGGTAAAACTATCCTGTTTTGGTAGTTCATTATTTTGAACAAAGTACATATATGATATCTTACTATTCCCCCTTAATTTATATTGAGCATTCCTCTGAATGGCAAGGTCAGTCTGGATATACAGGAAATCCAAAAAATAGTGCAGGAAAAGATTATAGGGAAGTTTTCTTAAATTCTGTTATTAAAAAGTTATTGATATTTGATGTTGCTGCTGTATTATGCACATACATGCGCATTTCTTTAAATATCTTCTAGTTGAGTTATCATAAAATGCTGAAATTGCTCAGTGTATATCATTTTACAATGCTTTTCAAAAAACCTAAATAAAGTTTAGTGTTAAAATAATTAGGGGAGTCAATATTGAAACATTTCAAGATTAGCATGGGATTTCCTATGTTGCATCTGCCGATTCAGCACCCGGTATATAAAATACTTGCCTACACATAAAAAACTTTGAATTATTAATTTTTACAAAAAAAGCATCTACACAAATCAATATACCAAATTTCATTAAGATCAGTTGAGTTAATCGTCACCATTTGTGGTAGTGTTATCTGTGTTATTACCAGACACTTGATGTTTTTCATGTTGCAAATATTTGTGGTTGTATAGTATTGAAGTTTTATGATAAGAAGAAATAATCTGAGTATCTACAGCAGAATAATAGAATTTACATTCTGGCATTACTGAGGGACAAAGTATTTGTAAAAATTCTTAAAATGTTTCAAGTAAGTTATGTTGGGTATTTTTATTCAACCATTAAAAAAACAATTACAGTGTTTTAATATAATAAAAAAGAGCATATTGTGAGGTAGGTATATACTAACTAGTTGATTTCATTACCTTAAAAGCCAATAGTCAGTATGCACTTAAGGGTGAAAGTGACTTGGATGCATTCGTAGAATCTGAAGGCTTATCTTTTCACCTTCTCAACTCTTTCCACTAGAAAGAGAATAAATTTAAAACCAGAATCATCGAATTCTTCTGGAAAAGATGTAACTTACAGAAAGGTAAAAAGACAGGTTTTTAAGTTGTAGTGCAGATTAAAAGAAGACAAAAACGACCAGCTCTAAGAAATTTTGTAAGGAAATAGCGTGGTATAAAATTGTTAGCTTGAAAAAACCATTAAAATCCGAAAACAATTATTTTCAGCTGATAAAAAGCTGTATGTGACATGATTTTGTTTTTTGTCTAAAGTTTGTTACGGTATTAATGACCAGCTATTTTTTTGCATTTTATAAAGATAGTAATTTAGCATGTATAGAATATTCTGACTGTTGTTTTATTCCAAATAGTAACTAGTATAAGAAACAGGACATTTAAGTTGTGTGTGTAGTTTCATCATTGGGTTATGGTCAAAAATAGAATTAGTGACTGCTACTAATTAGAATTAATGAAGTCGGAACAGACTAGCAATGTCTAAATTGGAATTAATCTTGTATAATCAACAAGCGACAACCACTGGAATCACGTTGCTTCTGGAAGGGCCAGTGATGAACTGAAGAATTCTGAACATTAGTAAAATATTTTTGAGAGTATTTTCGACGAAATTTAAAAAATTTTGTATCTGAATTCGTACATTCTGTCTGTCTGTTGCCATGTTCCCTTAACTTTACAGGGCATGTTATATATCAAATCAACTTATAATTTTCTCCTGATTATTACAGGTACATAATCGCTATTTCGAATAGTTTTCGAGATAATCAGGATCGAAAATGACGATTTTTCGACATGGTAATATAATCCCAGTGTTCGGAAAGGTACCTCTGACAGCTGTTTTTGCTTGGAATCGTCTCTTGTTCTTGTCACTAAAATCTGAATTCTTGAGTGACAAGAACAAGAGACGATTTTGAGTGAAAGTAGCTGTCAGATGTACCTTGCCGAACGCAGGAAATATGATATCGACTTACTTTTTAACGCTGAATATGAGTAGGGAAGTAATAGGGTTTCTAATACAACCCCCCCCCCCACAACTTTTTAAGGTCACGACCTTCAAATGACCTCTAAGCGTCGTAACCTTCAAATAACTTTTGAAGCATCTTAACCTTGAAATAACCTTAAATCGACTTTACTTATATTTCTGGCGATAGTGGTTGGTTTTCTTTATCCGCCGTTACATGTATAATAATACAAACTACTTATGATAGATGCCACAAAATCTTCTCCTACTATAAATGTTCCAGTTTTATTATGCTGAGTAAGCCAAAAGTCTGGAAACGGTTAAATATCTCGAGAAATACACTTCCGATTAAAAAGATTCAAAATACGTGTTCTTTTATTTTTAAAGATCTATTTAAACACGACACATGAAAACCACACTCACAGTGAGGGATAGTTTTGAAAATTTAAATGGTATTGTTTCTATACAAATTATTTAATCACGTAATAATAAAGATTTAGAAAAAAGGCTATATCAAAAAAAAAGTAAATAAAAAAGTGGGGGTGAACCGATTAACCCCTATTTTTCTCCTCTATTTGAATTTACATTGAAATAATCGGATCGCTCGATTGCTGTGACTCGAGCGGATTTTGTCAGAAGGGCGTAGATAATGTCTTTATGGCTCGTGTATATAAGAGTATAGGAGTTATAATACCATCCGTTATTATACAATGGTGCGACGTTGTTTTATAACTGGTGTAACAGTAAGTGCTCGGCATTCAACAAACTTTTTTAATATTTCTGGTAAGCTAAGTGTAAGGAAATATGATTTTCAGCAGTTTTTCTCCTTATGGACTTCGGTACTTAAAGACTTTGGTTTTTCTGCATAAAAATATCTAGTTGTGTCCATATCCACATTAGGAGGATTGTCTGAATCACCTTTAACATAACTAGCTTTCATAATTTCAATAAATAGCCAGTCTGTAACAATCATGAACGATCTCAGGAGACTGTCCTATAATTTGAGGTTATGTTGAAACACCGGTTGCTATTTACTTCTGTATTTAGATAATAAACATGTCTTAAAAAAAGACTGATTTTTTTAAGTTAATCAATACAACTGCTTGAAAATCAACTAAATCAAATCAAAAATACAGTCAGAAAACAACACAAAAGTTTTTGCGTACATAGAAATTCTGCTTCTATCGAAACATCGGTAACAAATATTATGTAAACTAGGAAAATTAAAATTAAACTAGATTTTCCAGCATTTTCCCTGCATTTAGAAAAATCCCGCCAAGTTTTCCATCAACAATCCGAATTCTCAAAATGTAGAACATTTCCCGCCATTTGGCAACACTGGGTATTCAGTCACAGATTAAATAAGAGTCAGATATTTCACTCCCTATACCACCAATGTTTCCATTATTTGTTGCTGCGCATTTACATTTGCAGCTCTGAGAGTTTACCACACCTACTCTTTTACGCGCGTTTTATTAAAAGTGTATAGCACTCTGCGCTGCTTGCGCAGTACATGTCAAAATAGCAAGCTCTGGGAGTTGCTTTGAGAGAGAGAGAGAGAGCGCAATAAAATCAACAAAACTTATCTTCACTTTTGCTCTAAAATAATTAGGAGAATCAATATTTGCAACTATTTAGTTTTATATAGGAAACTGATATAAGTCAACACACGATATACTGGAGAAAGGTATTTATTTACTTGGTATTTATGTATTCTAGGTAGAGTTTTACTAACAAACCATTTGCATGTAGGTAGCACCGGTAGCACTGTTGCAGAAGTTGGGTATTAAAACCTTAAAATGTAACCGTAATTTTATTGTTTACGATACCAAAAAGAAGGTTGTCAGTATGTGTCTTAAGATTAAATTATTGGAATACAAAGAAGAAATGATGTAAATAAAGCTAGTTGTTATAAATTACTGTTACTGTAATACAGCTTTTGAGCCTGTTGTTTTTGCCCCTAGCTGTTGCAGTGATTGTTTTAATTCAGATACACTCGTATTTTTTTATTCAACAAATTAAATCTTCCCAAAATAAATAAAAATATAACATTTTAAACCTTTAAATGCAAATGAAAGTGAAGTTATATTTAATATCCAACATCGACACATACTGTCGCGGCATGCCGATGTTTGGCAGCTCGGCAGCCAATCATAATGCAGATGGAGACGATCATACCAGCATATCACTGATCATTGTTTACTTACATGCACATCGCATCTTTTCTTAGTTTATTTGTCAACAAAGCTGTTGAGTGTTATCTTATCCACAAAACACATATGTTTGATCCTGCTAACAGAGTCGTATTCAGGGGGGACGAAATTAATTTATTAAATCAGTTTACGTTTACGCATAAATTCAACTGAAATAATAATGAAGTAGAATAAGTCTAGCCGTTCATGAATTAGAGCCAAAAATGTATTTAATTTAATCAATACGTTTCTGACTCTAGTTCACGAACGGCTGGGCCGATTTTGATTTTCTTTGATGTAAAAAATTGAGAATCTTATACCCTTTGAAATGATATATCACACATGTGGTAGTTCCATTTAAAATTCCGGGAAGGGGGTAGTTGGGGGGAGGGTAAAAGTTTCCCAACCGACTAGAGTAGGTTATTAAATGTCGCCCTCTAAAACAAACTTGAAGCGCTTCAGTGATTTTTGATAATTTTACTAATTAAAGAGTTATTCAAGGTGGGAAGTTTTAAAATGATCACATTATATCATATTTGTATAATGGAATAACATAACTATTATTAATACCTATTACCTAGCGACAAAGGTTACGTAAATTACATAAAGTTAGCTTTTTACAAAGCTCACCTAACCAATAAAATGAGTTTATGACCACGTGTGTGACTGTAAAAAAGGTATAGATTTATTTTTATAGCACATTGAACAGTGAACTAATAAATAATTCAGATCAGTGATCAACTTCTTTTATTAAACACAAAACAAAAACACACATTATAGCACCATTATCTTTTTATTAAAATCAAGACAACCAACTTCTTTTAAAATAAAGATTAATACAATAGAATGTATTATGTGTTGCCTGGTATACCTTGTAACCGTATTAACAACAGTTTGTCAACTAATAAAAGGTACTTATGTGAATATTATAATGTTTACATATTTTGCATCAGCTGAGTTTTTTATCTTCTTTCTGCAAGCGCAAGTTGCAGAAACGTATACGAATTTGCGTTTCGTGTGCTTTTTCACCGCACGTTGTCGTTCGCACACATATCATGCGAATATTTTCGTATGCGACCGTTCGAGAATACACTTTAGTAAATTTCATGAGAAAATGACGTCATTTTGTACACGAAATTTTATCGTATAACTCGAGAATCGGCTACCAGATGTTTTACTGCTATTTTTATCTATTTGTAACCTAACCTAACATAAACCTTCAAATTATTGTATGTTGCTTGCTTGTAACAAGCGATCATCAAAATTTAAACTCCCAGTAGGCTGTGAAATTCTTCCGAAGGGCATAGCTTAGACACAATACAAGCCAACACAACCTATAAACTGATGATTTTGCCTTGTTTTTAATGCAAACTGTCAATTTGACAGATAATTTTCCAGAATAAGCTAAGACATGATTTGTTCTTTCGTAGCCTCCTAGGAACTTAAATTTTCATGATCGCATGTTATTAAGTGCTGTCTTTTTCATTTGTTTTCATCATTATTCTAATAGTGACATTTAAAAACAAAAGTAAAATTTGTTAAAAGCAAATTTGTGTAATTTTCCACAAATTGATGTGGAAAAAATTTGGAAAAAATTAACAACGTAATAAAATAATCGGATTTGAGTTTTTGAGCGCAAGGTTTAAATTTAACTACAATTTTTTATTTAATGCTTTGTAAAAATGAAAACAAAAACTGCTTTTATACATATAGAGAAGTATGTATAACAAAATCTATATACATATGTATCTGCCACGCGCAACTAGCCCATTTCAGTCGAGTCTTTGCGTAGACATAAATAATAAATTTCCCCTGAGTACGACTCTGTTAAGAGATTTGGGGATTCCCCACTAATTTTACAAGTCGTACATGTCGTACAAGTTGCACTTCTTGCACACGTTGCTGAGCAGCGAGAGTAACATCAAGTAATATAATTAATTAATAAGAGTTTATAAGAGTACTGAAGACAATTGAAGAGTATACTATTGTTATTAGTAAATCACATTTGTGGCTAGATCAGGTTATCTTTGCATCTGGAGTGTGGAGATATGCTTCAGTCTAACTGACTGAAATTTATACTTCTTTGTAATTGTAAGTAAAATTAAAATAATATTTTACAGGATTACCCAACCTAGATGTTCTGTGGGATTACTTACTGAGAGTATATTATGTGTTTTGTGGTTAGGATTACCGGAGGCATCCAATTTTTTTCCGGACTTATGTCTGTTGTCAGGTAACTTTTTTTGGCTAGGCCCACTTTTTGTAAGTAAAATAAATTTTAGTTTTTTTATCATTTTTTGTCTATATATGTGTTTTGACTCTGTAAATGAATAATCAATCCACCATTAGCGTTCCAATATGCTAAGAACAATCTAGAATTTTTTTAATGCTTCATGCAAAAACAATTGTTTGCTTTTGTTTTCACATTTTAGAACTTTGAAGCAAATGGTTCGGATTTGAAAGCTTCACCCATGTATTACTTGTTTTGTAGCTTAAAATCTTTAGCATCATTATATCAAATTGTAGGCAAGAGATATTTTATCAGCCATGGCATGGCAACCACCCCTGTAATGCAGATGGGTCGCCACAAAACGACAAATCTTTATGTCTATTCGGAGTGGCCCATCCCACCCATGACTGGTTTTGAAGAGCTTGAGGGGGGAGGGGGGAGTGTTTATTTTGATATCTTTGCTTTCTTCATTTTTAATGAATTGTTCACTTTTTGATCTGGTCACTGCCTATACCTAGTACAGTTTATACATAATGCATGTAAATGCAATTATTTCATTTGTGAAGTGATCTTAATATACCATAAAACCAGACAACACAACTATGATATAGATTTCAATTTTTATCTTATCTGTTTAATCGAAGAATTTATTATTATATTTGTTACGGCTTTTTCTTGCTTTATGTAGTAAAGGATGTTGTTACATGCATGTTTCACAACTATGGTTCATTTAAAATTTGATTGAATAAACCCCATGTTAAATCATTTCTGAACTATAGTTGAAAGTAATAATTGCAAGTGTATGATACACTAAAATATAGACCTTGAAGAAAAAGCATTACTGAGCAAAAAAAAAACTTAAAAAAACATAAATTCTAACTAATATTTTGGGATAAAAGTTTATGACTGCAACGACACACTAAGAACGAGTAGCTCATCTTGAAGTTTGACTTGCGCCATGTACCTTCATGATTGTAACTACTACAAAATGTGTCTCGAACTAACTATAAATGTTGATACTAGTTCTTTTAGATGGATTTTTCTTTGAATAGGTATGGACTATAGTTGAACTGCAGAACTGATTTTATGATATTGAACATTAAACAATTACTCCAAATCACATTAATCATATTGTTATTATGCTTAATTGTTTTTTCCGTACTTGGGATTGTTACTTTGTTAGCAGTAACAACTCATCTACATTCAACTGACCTTAATCTTGCCTTACTTTCATGAAAATATGATTTTAGAAGTTTTTAGTAATCTGAACCATTCATCATAAGTTTGAAATATTGCAATTTCTTTACTTTATTATCTATAAAAGACACTCTCTCATGATGATACTGCTAATAACATATGTATGATGTCATAGCTGTAAGGTGGCCAGATTTACTCTAATCAGAAAGTGGACAAATTAACTAATATTGAAATAAACACTTCCTCTTAGGCTTTTCGGATCCAGTCATGATCTGTCTTGGACTTGGATTCCACCTGGATTGCTGGGGTTGTCACCTTGTGAGAGTGATTGTTATGCCACTACTTGTAACATCTCTCTTGCTTATAATTTGGCATTATAATGCAGAGATTTTTACACTACAAAATAGGCAGTACACAAATAAAACTTCATGGGTCCTGAATGGTTGCTTCAAAATTTTAAAATGTAAACAAACTATTGATTTTGCATAAGGTATTAAAGAAAAATTCTAGATTGTTCTTAGATTATAACATGTAGATAAGCAAGTGATGAATTGATTATTATTTTTTTCTATGACTAATGTTATAAAGATGCCAAAGAAACAAACATAGAATGCAGGTTGTTACCTACTGTTGATTCTTGGCATGGTGAATTGAAATGAAGAAATTGACTGACTATACAGTGTGTCAAAGATAAGGATGCACAGCATGGGGATCTTTGAAACGGTAAGAGATATAGTATCAGTTAAATGGGATGAAAGTTGGCTATTTATAGAACCTTTTTGTTGGCATTTGCAAAATCTAGATATCTTTAATAGTTTCAGAGATATTTAAAAAAAGTAGATTTCTCGATTTTCATTATTTTCTCTTTTATTTATTTGAAAAGATATTGGAAAACTAAAACCACTTTTCTGTTGCCACTTCTTGTTCTCTATTAAAATACCCTAACAAAATTTCTGTATAACGTTTCGGTTTCGAGTAACCATCATCAACCTCATTTTCTTAAATAGGCAGAAAAACAATTGGAAAATTGTTTTGGATAGCCCTTGTTGTCACGATTCTAATGATGTAGACATGATAGGATTATTCTGATTTTTTATGCTATAAATTAATGCATTCTGCAGTACCCTGGCCTGCACGATCACCTGATCTAACACCATTAGATTTCTTTCCTCTGGGGTTATGTCAAGAATCATGTGCTCAACCAAAATTTTGAAGATAAACAGCAATTATTACAGTTGGTCACAACAGCGTTCAACACAAAAAAATCAAAACCAAAATAATCCTATCATGTTTACATCATTAGAATTGTGACAACAAGAGCTATTCAAAACAATTTTCAATTGTTTTTCCGCCTATTTAAAAAATGAGGTTGATGATGATTACTCGAAACCAAAACGTTGTACAGAAATTTTGTTGGCGTATTTTAATAGAGAACAAAAAGTGGCAATGGAAAAGTGGTTTTAGTTTTCTGATATCTCTTCAAATAAAGGAAAGAAAAAATAATAACGAAAATCAAGAAATCTACTTTTTTTTAAATATCTCTGAAACTATCCAAGATATCTAGATTTTGCAATGCCAATAAAAAGGTCCTATAAATAGCCAACTTTCATCCCATTTAACCGATCCTGTATCTTTTACCGTTTCCAAGATTCCCATGCTGTGCATACTTATCTTGGACACACTGTATATTGAATAAAATATTGTATTATTGTGTTAAGTAAAATATTGGTTGAAACAAAAGCATAGTATGCAACTCTGAAGAATCAGCTCATTTTTGTGGACATTGCAAAAAAGTTATCTGCCATTGGACATAATTTCTAAAAAGTGTATTTACATGTAGACATCTGGTAATCCTATACAGGGCGATTCACAGCAAAATATCATATTATTACCATTCAGTTAGTCCTATTTATGTTCAAATTTTGTTCAGATAGTAATATTAAACTGCACCTATGTATTAATAATGCAGAATCAAGTAAGAAATCTTTGACCTCTAATAAATCATAAATGACAGTTAACAGCAAATTTTCAGATGTAGGATAATATCATCCGTTATTTAGGATACACCCTGTATAATCATTGAAGATAGGTTTTTAGGAAAGAGTAAAATGTAAACAAAAACAGCACAAAACAATTTTAATGAATTAAACACAAACGCTTTATTTTTTATACCTTTGGTTCACCCCCACAGCAGACATCGCTGTAACATACAGGGTGTTCCGTAAATGCCGCTTAAATGTCATGGTACAAAATGTCTAATAGTATTTTGGTTTCCATTGATTACTTTCAAGGATACTAACAGTTAATTGAGATTTGGCCGCATGGTACTTGTAGATATTGTTATGCAGTACCAATTTAATGCAGTAAATATAAATTTTGCATACTAGATGTAGGAACATTTTTAAAAAATGCCACAAGTCAAATAAGTTAATTTTTCAAAAATGAATAATATTTTAATGATTGTGTTAGTCAGTGTTATATTGATAAATTATGTCTTGGGTATATGTTAAATCTGTAGCCAGTGGCCTATCAAAACTGTCGTGGCCTGGGCTTACATGACATGGGGGGGATTCCCCTGGACTTCTCAATGAAATTAGCTGAATTCGCATTCACATACCTACACGTTTTAATTTTTATTTTTATAGATATATTATGGTGTACATCTGCATATACTTTCCAATACAACACTGTGTTAACTTACATATTCCACAATAAATCTTCCCTATCAAGAAGAACATTAATATGCAGATGTTGAAAATTTTCTGGTTGTTTTTATCTGGTAGAATTTTTAAATTGAATCATTATAACTAGAAAATGAAGCCCTGGGAAGACATTTTTTTATACAACTACTTACTTTAGTTTTTGGTTAGATTTCATCAAGGAAACACTGTACTGTTGTTATGTGCCATTTATGGGCTCCTTGTATTACTCAATTAGTTTGTAAGACATTTTAAAATACAGCTACTTATAACTTATAAATAGGAGTTTTGCTTTCTTAAGTGATACCTAAAATATTGCATTAATCTATAAATAATATACATTTAGTAGATATTCTGTATTCATTTCATTTCATATTTTAATGTTGTTTTAAGCACTAAATAGTACAATAATTTTGCAGAATACTGGAGTGTTATTTCTTTAACTCCAAAATGAATACTGATGTATTCAATCAATTATCTTCATGTCAGTTTGAGATAAAACAAATCTTAAATGAATATGTTGATAATGACAATTGCTGTGTAGAAGAATGTGGAAAAAATATTAAAACATTTTTACCAAATGTTGATTCTTCACAACTGGTCTACGTAGGGTAGGTGTATAATATGAATGGCTTAGAATTTTCAGGCAGTTTATATATTTTTTTATTTCAGTTGTGTGAGTGTTTTAAAAACATCAAAATTGCTAAGACTGAGGATGGGATTCTTATTCAATTATTTAATTACATCAGAAACCATATCTTTAAAAAGTTATTGTGCTGGTTTGCAAAATGTGTTACAAGAAGCAGATAGCATATGTACTGATATTCGTAATGTATGGGACTATATGGCAGAACTTATTGGTAAACACTTCATCTAAGTTTCATTCATATTATAGGTTTCTCTATTGCAGAAAATAGCTGTCTTTACTAAGTTTTGTCTTGTATTGTATACTTGGGTGCAATTTCTGAAATATGCAATGTAATTTAGCACCTACATTAAAATGGTTACTTAGCAATGTCACAATCGAAATTCATCTTGTAATGTAACAAATTTTAACATGAGCTAGATTATGTTATCACATATTACAAAATTGGATCCGTGGTCTAACAAGCCTGCATTAATAACGCGTAAAAAAGATAATTAAAAGTGAATCAAACTATTTAATATTTACTCACCTGTAAGTTTAGGTTTATATCAGAAATATGTTAAAGAAACTTCTTGAGGTGTCCTTTACTAAATTAAATACAGTAGTTGACCCATATTTGTAAAATATTAATTTAAGTACTTTTATCTTACAGTTCCCATCATGTATAATGATACTGTCACTTCTGCAAGCACAATTTATAAGTTGATTAAATTTCTTGCAAGAAAAGACATTGGACCAGAATTACTTGCTTGCATGTTCAAGTTAGTAATTCAAGAAAAGGGGATGCCTAAAGCAATATTTTCCGATTGCATTGTTAAATCTGAGATAAGTGACAGTGGCAAACCATTGGTAAGTTACTATTACAACATCCCAAGGGTGATTCTACATGCCAAAGCATGTAAAAATAAAATATACAATATAAAACATGTCTCCAAAAACGCCATCCTAAGTAAGAGTAGGTAGTTAGCTATGGATTTCAATCTAAGTTTTTTGCATTTAGGCTACTAACCTCTTATTTAAGCCTGGAAACAATAACTGATGCAGTGGCATCGTCATCTTTTTACAGTAAAGTTTTTGGTCCCAGACAACCATTGGATAGTAATAACATCCATTGCAATTTGTATTTATTGTGTAATACCTACAAGTTTTAAAATCTAAGCTTACGGAAAATTTAAACAACAATGTTGTTTTTTTTAAACGATTTTTCCACATGTAAAATTTCATTAGTGATATTAAAGATACTTAAAGTGTTTCATATACTTTTAGCATATAATATACATTCAAATTAGTTTAATTTAACTTCACTAAAACTACATCTATTCTACTTGTTAGTGTTATTTGAGTGAATTACTTCAAAATGAAGTGAATCTTAATGTAAACTGTAACACGTCTATCTCAATTATTCTGATCTTTATATGGTAAATCATCTTTTATTAATTGAAAATTAAAATGCATTGATTGTAATAATTAAAGAAATTCTATCGCGTGGAAATCTAGCCATAGAAAACAGAAATAAAAAACTAAGAAATAGGTAGACAATAAAAATAAGTAAAATTTACTGTGTTTCTAACAAATAACTTTTCAAAAAGCGTTTGAATTTTATAATAGTAAGACTTTTGATATCGTAAGAAATGGAATTATAAAGCTTGACTGCATTGAATATAAAACTTCTACGAAACAAGGATGATGTATGATTTGGCATAGTAAGCATGTTATTATGCCGAGTATTTACGGAGTGTACTTATGACCTAGGAACCAACTCTAAACTAAAAGAAGCAGAAGGATGTTTTAGTGTAAGCAGAGTGTGTGTAAAAGATCCCAAGTGATATTTCCAACGATTTTCCATTTTCAACCATCCAAGCTCGGTAATTTTGTAAGAAATATGATTGTAACGACGTAAGCTAAAAATAAACCGACAACACCAATTTTGCATCTTTTGAATACGGTATTTTTTATCTTTGCACCAAGGCAAGGACCATAAATAAAGTTACAATAATTAAAATGCAACAAAACTGTTACTATATTCCTTAATTAAATTTCGGTTGTCATGTGAGCAGAAAAAAAAGAGAGAAGTTGTTATTGTGAATTTGAGAGCACGTATGTTTTTATAGTTATCAATAAAAGTACATAACATATTCAAAGTGAGTCTTTTCTTGTACATAATTAGTTTTATTACTTGAATACAACCCGACGAACACAATAAAAACTAGTGATTCAGATAGCATTTTACGCTGGTTAAATGTTAAAATATCTCTATTAACATATAACAATTTGAGAGAGGAATAAGCCTTTTGAAGTGATTTACAAACATGCTCTTTAAATCTTAAATTCGTATCCAAAATAATACCTAAATTTTTTGCAGAGTCAACCGTGATAAGTTGTTCATTATCGATATGTAAACTATGATCATTTTTTACAGTTGTTACTTGATTTTTGTTGCCGAATAGTAGTAGATTTGATTTGTTGCTGTTAAGTTTTAAATTATGTTCTAATGAAAATCGTTTAATTGTGCTGAGGTCACTGTTGATATCTTCATAAGCCTGAGCTCTTTCCGAAAAAGAAAAAGATTTATAAATCTGAGTATCGTCCACATAAACTTGAATTTTACAATGTTTTAAAGTTTTTAAAATATCAGCAGTGTAGATAATAAACAGAAGAGGACTTAAGATAGAACCTTGCGGTACCCTGGATGAGATATTAAAGGAATTTGAAAACTGACTGTTATTTCTAATTATTAAACTTCTATCAGACAAATAAGATTTGATTAAATTCGCTGCGACAATTTCAAAACTGTGATACTTAAGCTTAGCGACAATAAGATCAAACGCCTTTGAAAAGTCTAGTAATATCAAAGCCGTAATGATATGTTTGTCAGACGCAGTGATAATATTATTCGTGACAAATGCGACAGAATTGGAAGTACTAAATCCCCCTCTGAAACCAGATTGACAATTCGGTAATAAATTATTAACATTGAAAAAGCCATATATTTGTGTTTACAAGATCTTTTCAAAAATTTTTGATATGCAAGGCAATATACTAATTATTCTAAGATCCGAAAGAGATTTTGGATTTGTAACTTTTGGAAGAGGTAGACCGACAGCTCCCTTCCAGCCAAATGGAAAGTAACTGGATTCAATTCAGCAATTGACAAGATTTGTCTACTGAATAATGATTAGTTAAATAATAATTGATTTCATCATTGCAATTATTTGTAGTAGCTTGAACGAAAGAACTGAAATAATCACCAATAGAATTAGGATTACTTAAATCAAGAAGTATATCGTGGCATTTAGCAAATTGTATGTTCAGATCAGTTAAAGCAGACCATAATCTACTGGTAAATTAATTTTTATGAAAATATCATTACCATATAATAAATATGTATTTTAAGTATACCTTTGAAAAGCCAAGTTTCTGATAATAGGTATGTAGTGACATTTTGGTCACACATATTGCACATGTTCCATAGTTACGGATGTTGCTAACATGCAAATAAAATTTATGTATAAAAATTAATTTTTTCTAACACCATATTTGAAAGTAAGCTTTTCTTTATTCATTTTGCTATGGAAACTAGATTTTACTTGACTAGTCAGGAAAGTACTTTACTGTACTAGTCAGGTAAAGTACTTTCCCGACTCAAAAAGAATAAGTACAAACTTCAAGGAAACATTAAGTTATTCTTCTTCTGGAGGTGTACATGAAAACTCTTCACTATCACTTTTACTTATTTTTAAGAAATACAAAACCAAAATTGCGAATAATTACATAATTACCTATGCAAAACCAACGCCAAAAGGTCAGAGCGTGTATTTTTTTATATTTACAATTTTGTTTCTGTCACCTTCACAGACAACATGATTTTTGCGGAAAAATTCAAACGGTTTTTAATTTATTTATCATTTCTGCTTTTATATTGTTTCAAATATGTAAATGCAAAAAATATTTACAATTAAATACTGTCCAACTTTATTTACACATTATTTATGAAATGCATTTTATTATTAATATTTAATACAAATTTAAAGTGCTGCCATTCAAATATTGAAATTTGGCAGTTTGAACAAAAGAAGAATTTGGCTGTTTGGTTACAGACATTGACTTCTAATCAGGAGATCCGGGTTCGGCTTCTGCTGCCAACTAGTAATTTCTTTCTATTTCTTTAAATTTTTATTTGACATCTTCTTTTTGTAATAATTAACTAGAATAATTCTACTTATAAAAAAAATTAATAATATAAAAATTAAAGAAAAAACTAAAAACGACACAAGGTGCAGGACCTCTAGATTAGAAGTCAGACGCTGTATCCAAATGACCACATTCTTCTATTCTTAAGATTTGCCAATTATGGTAATATTTAAAGTACAGGACCTTAGATTTAAAAATTAATTCATTAAGAATATACAGTATAAATAAACCAACTATTAGAAAATCGCAGTTATAAATACATTTAGTTCCATCCTGCAAATTTTTACATATTTGCCGTAAAATCAACTGGGAAGATAATAAAAGCATAATTTGGTATATCTATATGTACCAGACACCACCCTGTATGTGATTATGCCATTTAAAAAAGACCGGTGTTAGAAAAAATATTGTATGTAACTAGTCAGGAAAGCAATACTTTACTGGACGAGCTTCGGCTCGTCTTGGAACCTGTGTGCTCGTCCAGTAAAGACGCTTTACTGACATGTTACGTAAACTACTATTACTGAAAAATTTACTTTGCTTACAACACATTAAATCAAGCAAATTTGAATTTAGCATCTAAATACATCCCAGTATCTTTGGATTCTATTTTCCACTTTATTAACATCAACAAAGTTAGCCATGTGGGTGGTGTATTTGGAAGTCTTTTGACTAGTTTACACTTATTTAATCACTAAAAATTTTATTTGATTTTTACAGTTTTCAGTGGAACCACGAATACAACAAAATTTGATTGAGAAGACTAGTAAAAATAAAGGAGAAAGTTTTAAGACTTTTAAGCATGTAAAATTACACGAAGCTGAAACACCATGGCGACCTTTTCGATTCTGGGTGTATACTCATATGACTGTAGAGGAAAGGAAGACTGAAGTATGTTTATCTTTAATTTGTAATTATATTAAGGCCATTCTAGCGATACCCAATAGTCAAGGTAAAATATAGAATACATAAAGGACAAAAATTACAGGTAAAAGTGTAATATGTTACTTAAAATTTTTAATACGACTTTTGATGGTTTAAATTTTATAAATCGTTTTTATTATAAAATTCCTAACTAATTAAATATTTTTATTTGGTAAGAACAGTACATCCTTTCAAACTGGACATGTGCCAATAATGCTTTGTTAATTACACTAATAGAGTGAAGAAGAAGCTAACTTCAAGTCATAATCGTGATGGAACAAACTGTGCACCAAACAGGCAGTGAAATAACTGAATCTTTTATTATTTTTATCTTTAGTTGCATTATTTCCTGTTGAAACACCATATTCAAACTCGAGTGTTACAAATTCAGTTTTATTTACTAATTAAGATTGTCATTAATCCTTGTGTTTTGAAGTATTTTATGAATCCTCATAGTAGTAAGTTTTTAATAAAGAGTTCTTTGTAGTTTGTCTAATCATTAAATGTATTTATTTTATATAAATGTACATATTTTCAATTTTGTCCCATAGGCCTACTGTATAAAAACCATCAACTATTTATTTCTCACAAAAATAGTCAATAATGTGGTTTGAAATCTTACCATTATATCACAAGATGTTACAAGAATAAGATATTAAAGTTTTAGATTTTTTTCTAATAGCATGGGTATCGCAAGAATTTTGATTTAGACTTGTTTTTAATGTAAGGTACTTTTTTTGTGCAGCAATTATACAGGAAAATTCGTGGAATTCTTAATAAACTTACACCCCAGAAATTTGATACTTTATTAGATCAAATTCGTAGCTTAACTATAGATACTACAGAAAGATTACAGGGAATTATTGATTTAGTATTTGAAAAGGCTGTGGACGAACCAAATTTTTCTGTTGCTTATGCTCTTCTCTGCAGGGAGTTGGCTCTTATGCAGGTAATAACACATTTATAAGTTTAAGATTTAATCATGCTTCATAACGATCATGATCGTAGGTTCCTGCTACTGATGTAAAAAAGAAAGATGGTCAGGAATTTGTTAACTTTAGAAAACTTCTTGTAACAAAGTGTCAGTTGAAATTTGAGAAATATTCTCTTGATGAAATCGAAAGGAATCAGAAAGTAAAAGACATCGAAGAGTGTACAGATCCAGAAAAAAAAAAAGATATGCAATTAAATCTAGAAGAATATGATCGTAGATTAAGAATGAAATCTGTTGGAAATATAAGATTTATAGGTGAATTATTCAAACAACAAATGCTAACGGTTAACATAATGATAAGGTGTTTGAACAATTTACTCGAAACTAAGGATGAAGAAAGTTTAGAATGTTTATGTAAACTTCTCACTACTGTCGGTAAAGAACTGGAAATAAATAAAAAGGTGGATCTTACTATCATATTTGCTACAATAAAAGAGATTGCTGATAAGAAAAATGGAAACATTTGCAATAAAGTACGGTGAGTGCAATTTTTGCCTTATTGCAAATAAGTAGAGCTCCTATTATCTGAGTCACCATCAAGCGAGTTTTACATAATCTAGAGACAATTTTTGCATGTTAGTTGATGACATTATTCCAGATTATCGAAGATATTTCAAGCACAAATTTACC
Organism: Ignelater luminosus; assembly: GCA_011009095.1. Classification (NCBI taxonomy): domain Eukaryota; kingdom Metazoa; phylum Arthropoda; class Insecta; order Coleoptera; family Elateridae; genus Ignelater; species Ignelater luminosus. The sequence continues at coordinate 358,238 of VTPC01091012.1, read as the reverse complement.
AATGAGAATTAGTAGCACACCATGTTGATAATTAAATTTTGCATATAGGAACTGATTATGTATTTATTAATTATCTTATTATGTCTGTGTCAATTTTCACACTGAAAAACAAAGGAAGTGACTTCCTCTCCTCCACTTAATATTTTTCTTGCAACATATATGTGGATTCTTTTCAAACTTGAAAACTAACCAAGAAGACTTTTTGGTTGTTTATACTGGTATGAGATAGTGTGCCTTGATATCGTTTTATTAAATGTTATTTTTCTAATGGGAGAGTGTGGACACACTTGTTAAACAAGAGAGACAAAGCTCTCTGCTAGCACTGTGGTTGTAAAGGAAAGAAAAAAAATTTTAATAGTAAATTCTTATTCTATTCTTTACACTCGCCATACGAGTAGAGAGCTAACGTGTATTTTTGGCTATCTTTTTTGACAAGTGTGCCCACACTACCCATTAAAAAATGACATTTAATAAAACAATATCAAGGCACACTAGTATGAGATACATTATTCATTTTGTGTGTTTATACCACTGATTGTTTTGAAACAATTGATTTCAAAGCTGCCATGTCAAAACACAATTTTGTTGTGTATTTGTTGAATATTAAAGTTAACAGTGTGTTAATTTAGATTATTTGTTAAAGTAAAAAGTTTACATCAACGCATAAACATTTTCTTTTAAATTTTCCCATAATAGATTTTATTTTGATGCCACTGACTTTGTTACTGACAAATGTTAACCTCTAAATAACAACTGTCAAATTTGTTTCATACAGATCCTAAAATCAGCGCTATCTGGTAGGCAAAAATTTATAAACTGTATTGAAATAGGATTTATATTATTATGTTTTTCTTTTATATAGTAAGTATGTATTTACAATTGAATCAATTTTTTATTAACATAAAATGTTATCCAATAAAGAAAAAGGACTAAAGTTATATAAAGCTTGTCATGTATATAATTTAATAGAGAAAACCAATGACATTCAAGTGACACCAGGTAAATGAGGGTATCTTTGCCATCTTAACGTGTTTTAGCAAATGTCTTGACTATATCTCCGTTATTATTAAAGATAGACCCATCAATATCTACATTACTGTATTTGTGAGACAAGGTTTTATCCAAATCTGTAGAAATATACAGGGTGTTCCATTTAAAAAAAAATAATTTTTTTTTCGTGCAGCTTTTTAGAATCACCCTGTAAAAAATCGGATGCACGGGAAAAACGGCAAAAAACAAAATAAAATAGACGTGCCTCGGGGTTTTTATAAAAAAAAAATTATTATGGTTTTATTTAATTCATTCCATAATTTAGCCGCTCACTGTATATGTATTTTTTAATTTTTTATTAAATGAATAAGAAGTTAATTATAACATCAGTGGGTAACCAGCATGGGGCAACCAGTACACAGAGTGTAAATTAGCTTGTATAAGTGTTGTACTGGCCCATCATGAAAAAGGTTTTTTATTCTGTGAGGTCCACTGTTGGCCCAAACAAACATGCAAAGTGCAGCGGTCAACCTTGGTACCTTCTGCTACAATATATTTCATACAGTTACTTCTTCATTAAAGAAGGAACATAGTTAACAAATGAAACTTTAGAATATATGCAATTAAATACTTGATATATCGTTTCTCTTGTGACCCATGACATATTTGCAGGCCTGAATCAGGCTTTGGTTGCCCACCGCTAAATTATAGCATGGCATTGGTTTAATCATTTTATTCCCATAATCTTGGAGTATATTTTCATATTCTTCTTCCATTCTAATTGCTGTAAGGATTTATTCATGGGGCATATCACTTGTTTAGGTTTTTAGTGTAATGTTTTTATATTCTACATGATTTCGATTATCCAAGGTAAGACCAGCTTATGTTACCTTGAATAACAGGTTCTACTGTTGTAGTATTATATCTATAGAAATTTACCTTATTGCTTTGATTGATTCTGATTGAATTTTTTAATTTGAATAATAGAGTATATTTTATTGTAAGACTAACAATTTCTTTTGATAGATTTATGATTCAAGATGTTATTGATTTACGAGGTTTAAAATGGGTACCTCACAGACCAGACCAGAATCCAAAAACCATAGATCAGATACAGAAAAAAGCTGAAAATGAACATCTTACTCAACAAGTAAGTCTAGAGGATTCTATAGTATTCATATTTGCTATTATGCTTATACACGTCAATTAGTTATTTTCAAATAATTTAAAATATTCAGAAATTTGTGCAGTTAGCATCTAGTTTTATTAAAACTTCATTTAGAGCAACAAATCACAGTCCCAGCTTCACATAATTGTAATAAGTTATTGTGACATTTAGTACTGTGAAGATAAAACACTGTACTTGCCATGTTCATTCGTGTCATTATGACTAATGCAATACTTTGTACAGTAACATTTATTTTTTTCTTCCTTTTATTTTTTTTCTTAATTTAATATTGCTTTTTAGGCGTTCAATTCTGTGCCTATGACGCCTAGACGAGATGAGAGAGGAACTGGTGGCGGAGGCGGCGGCGGCGGTGATGGTGGAGGCGGTAACATGAACGCAAATACCGACAAGAAGCGGAGAAACGTTAGTAATGATGAAGGCTGGTCTACAGCTACATCACGTGGTAGCCGTACACCATTTACTGTTCAAAGTGATAAACTTAAGAATAAACTTGTAAGTTCCTGTTTTCCAAAAATAAATATTTTATTTTATTTATCTTATTATTTATACAGCCAATGATGGACAAACCATTAGGATCAAGTCATATGTTTGGAAATTGGCGTCGTTGTTCAAATATTAAAACACCATCACAGCCACCACTTACTAACTCTGCCAATATGCGTGCTGCTTTAGAAACCATTAACACTGACGGTGAGAAGAGGTCCTCTCTAGGTATAAATGGAAAGGTGAATTTCATTTAAAGCTTTTTTTTTTAATTACTATTGTTTTCAGGTTTAAGACCCATTGATACAGATCTATACAATTCTAAAGAAAGAAATTATAGGCAGCCATGTGAAGGTAAACAATTTTTATTTTATCATTTTTTTTTATTACATATTTTTGCTTGTTCTAGGTGGACAGGGTTCTTGTTCTGATTCACAACACAGATCTCGTGATAGTTCTACAGCAGCACAACGTAAAGCTGCACCAGCCCCCGTTCCAAGCATACCAAAAGCTCAACCTCTCACTCCTAATGTTATTCCTGTAGCTGCTCCTGTTGAATTGAGTCCTGAATACCTGGAGCGTAGGATAAAGAATATTTTAGAAGAGTACCTGAATGATTGTTGTAGTGTTCAAGAATGCGAACAAGATATTAAATCATCTATTTCTCCATCTGCGCTTCCACAATTAGTATCCTATGGGTATAACAAATAGAGTTCAATTTGTCTTTCTTTAATAACTGATTTTAAATGTTGATTTTAGGTATATTAGTGTACTAGAACGATCGAAAACTGCTAGGTTGCGAGCCGGATATTTATTCGCTCAACTTATAAAATTAGGAACACTTTCGTTACAAGATTATTGCATTGGTCTAGAAGCTGTTTTAGAAGAAGCCGATGAATGGGTTATTGATATTCCAAGAGTATGGGATTATGTAGCAGAACTTATTTGTAAGCGTGTTTATAGTTTAAAATGCTTTATTTTCTGACACGACCGATAGATGTTTTACATATTGCATACTGCATGTATTAATATTGAAAGCAGTTACTAATTACACAATTTTATTTTTAGCTCCTATTTTATGTCAAGAAGCTGCAACGTTGAAAGATTTGCACAAATCCTTTGGTTTGCTGATTAGGAAAAATCATGCATCAAAACTATTAATACTATTATTCAAATTGATAATTCAAGAAAAAGGTCCAAACTTCTTGCAAAATAGTTGGAATAATTCTGGTTTTACGTTTGCTAATTACATGCCGGAATCTGAGGTCGACAATTTCGTCAAAGAAAATGTAAGTTAGTGTATTAAAGGAATATTAAAGATATTCTGACATATTGGGGGGTTGACAACACTGTATCTCACTCAAAAGTGAGACATTAGAATATGCAAGTTTTAATAAGCATTTGCAGCTTTCAACTTGATTGCTCTACCAACAAGGAACGAATCACAACCATATGGTGGGCGACCCACCGATGGGTCGCACAAATTTTTCTGCAAAAGCAAAAAAAGACAAGAAAAAGCATTGGTTTAGTGGACTTATTTGGCAAAACATGAGCTAATCTTGTCTAAAATATATATCTGCGAATACATAATACTTTTAGTTGCATAAGTCCATTGCTGGTAATACATAGCTTTTTACTACATTCAACATGCTAATAGTCAATTTAGAACTTTCCTTTGTTAATGTTTTTTTGTATAAAATATCAATATAAGTTTTATGTAGCACTTGCGTAAATGAAATTGTTATATTATTGTTGATTTATGTTCTGGAAAGTTTATTATTAAGGTACACCAGGGGTGCACAAACAGTTGATCGCGAGAGTTTTTGGAGTCGATCATGGAAATGAGAACATGCAGATAGCATTTTCAGAAATCTGTGTTTTTTTCGTTAGTAATTATGTCCTAGCCTAGTCCTAGTAGTGGGCAGTCGATCGCTTGTTGCCTAAATATTTTGTCGTGGATCGCAGACACTACAAGTCTGAGCATCCCTAAGGTACACAATGCTTTTTTAAGTTAATTTCAATTGGCACATATCAAAGGTAGTCACTTTTTATTTTTAATTGAGGTACATAAGTAAATTCATACTTGTATGATAAAATAAAAATTTGAAATATGTAACAAGTGATCCACAAAATTTGTCTCTCCAGTTGGCCATAAACAAGAAAGATAGACAATTCAATATGTCAAATTAAAGTATTAGAATATGAAATGACAAATATCAACATTGTATGGCACGTTAAATTTGCTGTCACTTTGAAAACTGCTTTTTGATAATCATGGTTTTCACCCAAAAACAGAAAAGTTTTATGCTAGTAAGCTGTTTAGTAATAGTAGAAAAATGGTAAGTGGGAATATTCTGTTCTGGATGTGTTTGCTCATTTGCTGGTATGTTTCTAAGTTGTTTAAGAGTTTAACCTTATTACATACCATGTGTTGATCTATAATTGAGACATGTACTTTTTCCATACAAAACCAAATAGTTACAAATATCAGTTCCCCTGATTATTTTAGGGCAAAAGTGTAAATAGGTTTTTTTATAGAGAAAAGATATTGCATTTGTAAGTGTTATTGCTTTTTATTTTTCATTTTCTAAACCTGGAAAAGTTAATAAATTAAAATTTCTAGTTTTACAATAATCAGATATGCACTGGAATCATTTTCACAAAAAGCAAGCAATGCCTTATTAAAATCATTCCAATTATGCATACTGTTATTTCGGACCTTGGCCACAGTCCAATTTTCATTATTTTATAGAGTAACAATTTATATTGGAAATTAAGAAATTGTTAAAAATTGATTGCAGTAATGGTAGTTTTGAATGTGATTTTGAACACATTTCGTAGATGTGTATTTTTCAGTATTAGCTGACGTTTGTGAATGAACTTATCGGGAGAAACGTATAAGATGATCTATTTTTCATAGCATACTATTATTTTACAGACCTTGGCCACGGTCTACTACTTAGTGACCTCTGGTGATTGTCATTGGTAATTTCTTGTTTTATTTACTTTTAGAACTTTGGCTTCTTGCTGGAAGCAGGCAATTCATGTCCAATTAGTAAAAGTCACAGCTCTTCATATGGTCAAAGTCAACTGTCATATGAAGAAATCTATGACAAATTACTGGCCTTCTTTAAATCTGGCACTTCCTTTGATGACATAATTAACTGGATTACTGTAAGTTTATTAAAGTAAAATGTGTGAATTTCTCTACGTAAACATCTTTGCATTAATTAATTAATTAATAGGCTAACGTGGGTGACTGTGTCAAAGAAAACCAGTTTATTAGAACATTAGCGACAGCATGTTTTACGGACTCGATCGTCAATTTGAAACTGAAGACTGATATTCTTCAGGGAAAATATAATTTGTTGCACCGTTTCGTTGATAACAAACAACCATATGAACTTCAATGTTTATATGCATTACAAGCCCTTATTAATAAATTAAAACATCCTCAAGGTAGGTTACTGTTTATTACTACAATTTTTATTGTATTTTGGCCTCGTCTTGTAAATAAAATTAAGTGTTGTAATACCCCCACTTATATGCAGATCAGATTGAAATTTTAAAAGCTAGAAACCATTTCCCCCACACACTGTCATCATATTCGCCAGTGTTTTTGGACGTTTTGGGAAAAGCAGAATTTTTTATAAAGAATAACTTTTTTCTGTAAAACGCATATTAAAAACGTTTTTCCTCTTTGTAACCCCATCCATGGACACCCTGTATATATTCAGTTTGTCAAAATGATTGTAAGAAAATTTATTTTCTTGAGAACGTTTTTATGGAGAAGATTTATTTGCATGGGAATGCCCTTAAATTTTTAAGATCGAAGATCAGATGGGTGTTAGTTTGTAGAAAGTAGTCTGAAAGAGTTAAATCCGGAGAACGAGCTTGCCATCTTATAGAACCATTAGTACCTTAATACATCAGCTACCTCTTTTGCTTGAAAATTTTAATTTAAATTTGCGGCTGGTGATGTATATTCAACAAGACGGCACTCCTGCTCATAACAGTAACATAGTATGAGACCATCTGAACAGGATATTTCCGAGACGATGGTTAGGTACTAATGGTTCTATAAGATGACCAGCTTGTTCTCTTGATTTAACTCCTTTAGACTACTTTTTGTGGAGACATTTAAAAAGACCTTTCAGAAATGTAGAAGAATTTGCTTATTATCTCTACAGAATACAATCTTTTACATCTTTGTCTTAAATTTATAAAAATTATTATTTTCCCTAATAGTAAACCAGATAGATTGGTAGCAGTTATAAGGGAAGTTATCACAAATATGTTGCAAATTCCAAAAAGTTAGGTAGCGCCGCCTGGCAGTGACGCATTTAATTTAAAAACTTTTTATCACAAAATATGTGCCCCTACCTTACATTTATAACAAAGTTTTCAGAATTTTAAAATCTGCATTCGTTCTCGAGATATCGCGCTGTCTCATTCTTTGCTGAACACACTGTATAATGTTCTTTATTGAACACCTGACCAGGTAACATTCTGGTTTGTTGTATGACATAAAAAAATCTACATTTCTAAAGGTAAGGCTTAGGTTAAATCAAATATTCCTAAATTAAAACTAACTAATCTCTTAGTCACTTTATAAAAAAAAGGCCAAACCTCTAAAAAAATCCGACTGAAGATTTTCCTTCGGGATTCTTTTTATTTCGGCGTCAAACACAATATAGGGGAGTATGCGCTTTGCTCCGAAACTTCTCAGCCCTATATCTCAAAAACTATTGGTTTTACGTGAATTTTGTATAGGACCTTTTTTGTGTAGATTTAGCTCATGAACAAATTTTATAATGACCAAAATTAAAATAAAACCAATAGTTTACAAGGTATTTGAGAAAAACTGACTTTTGTGACCTTTGACCTTCTGTAGCCGTCCAGTTGGCTTTATGGACTTTTGAGGGACTGTTTTCGACGGCGAAATAAAGAGAATCCCGAAGTTAAATCTTCAGTCGGATTTTTTTAGAGGTGAAGTATAAAGTGACTGGGCTATTATTCTTAGCACCAAACAAATGGTTTTGTAGAATGCATAGGGAACTCCTCGGATTTTTTATCACAATTTTGTTGTACAGGGTAGAAACTTCCATCTACTATCTAAGAACCTTTTCCTGGTGGTAGGGAGGTTATTGGGGAAGAATTGCAAGACAAGCACCTCTCCATAAGCAATAAATATTGCTTATCGTCCATATCTGAATCAACTCTTACTCAATACGACTACATTGAGACTGTGGTGGCCTGGTGGGAGTATTGTTCCATTAAGAATATCATTTTTTTCATGATGTTGGTAGAAAACTTGTTAAGAGCTTTTGACAAAACAGTTTCAAAGAGGCTCTTCATTTACCTTGCTTAATGGCTATGGATTACAAATAGCCGAGTCAAATTGACTCACAATGTTAGAATTAAGAGAGCTTTTCAAGGTGCTTTATCTTTACTCAAGTACAAAAATACATGGGATCCAACTCTAGTATTAGAATTCTTTAAAGTGTTAAAAATTTAGACTTAAGTTTAAAACAGTTGACATACAAACTGGCAATTTTATTGTTGTTGGCGACAGGTCAGTGTGTGTTTTTAACTTTGGCTGTCATAGTAGTATTAAACGTTAATTATGAAGGAACAGGAGATTCAAATAAACAAACAGCTAAGAACGGATGTTAGCTTCATGTTAGTTCTTCCATTCTTCATTTCTGGCTGAAATATTTGTGTGGCAAGGACCTTGTTAAGTTATTTTGAGAGAATTAAAGATTTATGAGAAACTTTTGACAGCTTATTTATACAACTGCAAATATACCACATCATATCCCATATAGCATCGGACGTCCAGTGAACATCCGTTTGTCTTCCAGATTTCGTCCCGACGTCCATGGACGTAAATTGGACATCCATTGGACGTCCGCGTTTGGACGTCCACTGGACGACCGTTGGTGGATGTCACCTGGACATCCATTTGTTATCCAAAGTCTTCCAAATTATACCCAAAGGTCGTCCAGATTATGTCCAAACATCGTCCGAATTATGTATGTTCAAGAATCGTCCGAATTATGTACAAGAATTGTCCGAATTATGTCCAAATTACGTACAAAGAAATGTACAAATTACGTCCAGTAACGGACGTCCGTACGATGTCCAAAGTTGTGACAAACGGACGTCCACTGGACAGCCATCCGCCGAAATTTGGACGTCCAATGGACATCCATTGTTGGACATCCATTGTTGGACATCCAGTGTTAGTTTTAATACCATTGGGCTTGCAGTTGGATGGTCAATCAACTCTAACATGTTTGTTATGGTTTGTAATAGGTTATTAGCTCCCGAAAAGGACCTAGTTAAGACTATGTTTGGTTTAGTATAAGCTTTTTTTAATTTATGAATGTTTTTCATTAGAACTTGTGTTCTTATCTGGTAATCAGACAAATATTATTTTATTGAAGTCTTGTTGCAACCTGCTTTAAACATCTACACTTAATTATTTACGAGATAAGGCCAAAATTATAATTATAAGATCAAACAAACTTACCTTAAATGAAGTTCAATCTCAATTATTTATGAGGTGTAGTCAAAATATAATTAAGATCGAACTTCACTTAAGGTAAGTTTGCTTGAACTTATAATTATTAACCACTAATATCATAATTATTATTATTCTGCTAGATTTTAGCTGTCATGAAGTTTAGTAGTGTAGATATCGTAACCCGTGTGTTTGCTATATTCACTTTATCTTTACTATGAATTACAATACGCTGTACAGTGACAAATTTTCTACATTTATTTTATGTTTTATTTGCATATGGGGAGAGTTAGTATTAAATAGTTTTTATTTTGAACAGGCCTTTTACTCGCAATATGTGATAAACTTTATGAAGAAAATGTTTTTGCACACGAAAGTTTTGTAGCCTGGGAAGCCAGTAAGGACCCTGCTGAACAGGAAGGAAAAGGTTTGTAGTTATTCTTGATTGCATGGCAAAGCAGTGATTTGAGTTATTATTACAGGTGTAGCATTAAAACAACTTAATAGTTTCTTCACGCAATTGAAAGAAGCTGATGAAGATTCATCATCATCTGAAGATGCCTAGCATCTAACAACTTGTGCTTTTGTGTTGGCCTCAAGTTAGCTACAAACAGCATTGGTAAAATCATTATTTATGAATGCAAGTGTTGGGTGATTTATCTGTAACCTAACTTGACTTTTGTATCTCATATATGAAAGTGCAGAAGTGGTAGCTGGTGACCTAATTTCAGGAGGTGCACAAATCATGTGATCGCCGCTTGATTGGTTGAAATTGTCAAAAAACAATCAAGCAGCGATCACTTGGTTTGTGCACCCCATGCAGTTAAGTTACAAAATACTGCTGCTCTGCAGTAACATTTACATTAATTATAGTAAACAATTCTGTGATGGGTACTTCTTTTATGGATAATGAGGAAAGTGGAGATGAGTTGAAAACTGTTCTTGCTACATTTGTTTTAAAACATAAAATTAAAAAGAAAATCTGTTCTTATTTCAAGATACATTAAAATTAGTACTATTAATGTTTTTAGCCATTATTTTAGGTATGTAGCAAACGAGTGACAAATTAACAAAAATTACACAGATTACACCAGACTGTAATAATTATGCATGACACTTACTAAAGCTTTTAGACCACTGGTTCTCAAACAGGGGCGCGCCTCTTCAGGGGGAGCACGTAATATTTTATAGGAGGGGTGTGACAACCAGACAACCAAGAAAATATTGTGTAAAGTTAACTATTTCTGTCTTAAGCCCTTTAGGACAGGTTTTCCTACCAACCTCTTTGTAATATACCTGCTCTGTGTTTTTTTCTATGCTGTATTGCTTCTATTCACCCATTTCTAGTAAGCTTTCTAAACCACTCTTAACCTCCTTTGCAAAACAACATGCTAATAAGATCATCTGATAATCTGCGAATGCAGGACAATCATCAGAAAGAGTCAGAAAGTTGTAAAGTTGTCAGATCTGGAGATCTCTTATCAGCTCGGGTAATATTGATTTCACTAAAGTGATAGAACGAATAAGTAGTGTTGCGGCATTATGATGATGTGCAACTTTTGAATGATTTAGTAGGCTTTGCAAAAAAAAAAAGCTGAAATAACATAAATAAGTATGTAAAAATTAATATAATTAGTAATACTACCAATTAAAACGCTGTCTAACTGATAATTAATTAATGGGGGTGAAGGTTTATCCAAGTTGAAAAAAAAGAGGGCGTATACAAAAAATGTTTGAGAACCACTGTCTTCGACATTTATGAACAGGTGACAGTCCATTACCGATGTTACACTCCTACCGTTTTTGAACGCTTATGATTCACTCAGTTGACACCTGGATAACCGGGGACTACTTTTGAATGCATCCCAGCAGTTTGAAAATGATATAGTCTGTTCCAGTATTATAGAATTCAGAATAGGCTTTGACTTGACTTAATTTTTTGAAGTGTACAACAAATGTACAGCAAATTCAGGTTTACAACCTAAAAGCACAAAAATCATTATATATATTGCCAACACTTACAAAAATATTGTATCGTCTACTCTGAATTCTTTAATATTGAAACAGAGTGTAATAGACACTTGACTCTGACTGTACCAGTTTACATTTATACAATTGTTTATACAATATTAATATTATTTTATATATTTTTAATTCTATGATGAAAATGTTCTGAAAAGAAAAAAATATATAAATTAAAATAAATGAGAATTACGAAACTTTTAATGCATTTTAAGTGGCCACTGGATTATTTTCTTCAGAATAATAATAATAATAAACTATAAGTGTTCCTAAACTATTACTATACCATCAACCTCTATTTCTTCTTCTTATTATTATTATTATTCTTATTCTTATTCTTACTCTTATTCCTACTTTTATTCTTATAAGCTCTATTTTTGTGGCCTAACAAACTCATATCAGATTTTATAAAATTACCTCACTGCCTTACTATTTATATGTATTTTATATGGTTATTTAATGTTTACAGTGATATTGTTTTAATTCAAATACTTTTATTAATTATATTGTACAAGTAAAAAGAGAACAGGTTATAATAGTATATTATTTAACAAGCATGTAATGGCTATTTTGCACAAGGATGAAGGCAAGTGTTGCGATAATTTAAGTTTCAAAATAATTATATATGCTCAAATATGATAGTTTATCTGCAATTATCAAAGAGAATCAAATTCAACAGTGTTGAATAATGGATTCATTATTTAAGTTGTAGATAATAGTTATTTAGATAACAAGAGTGTTAAGTGTAGCGTTTTGAGCAAGTAGGAGGTTTATGGCATTTACTCTGTCGCTCATGCCATAAATCCCATGAGGTCAAAAAAGACACTTTTCACTTGAGTTGTATACAATATATTTTGCACACTGTATTTTAAAAAAATAGAAAGGAAAGACTTTCAACGGCAAATTAAAAATGAAATTGTCCAGGATTGTAGGTACATGTAATGAATCTGTTATACCATCGATACAGCTTTACAATATTGATATGCCAGATTTATTGCAAATGTTTATAATTGTCAATTTTTGACAGTGACAACAAGATATACAACTTGTAATTTGAGAGGCAGTCGTACAAAAAAAAAAATATGTAATCACAAAATTCAGTCATTCTAAATGACACATGTCATATTGCATTCTAAACTTGTAGTAAAACTAAATTGTTATTGCAGGCTAGAATGGCCAACAGACTGAAATGTGATATTTACACTTAACAAAGGAATGTAACAGTAAAATTTATATCTTTTTTATCTGTTTTTAGAATAAGGATTTGTAAACTTTATAATATATAAGCTTAGTTAAATGCTAAATAAAGGTCATTATTATTAAATTATTGAACAGCGTGAGTATAAAGTAATGCATAACATTCATATTATTTTTATGGACAAGTATATCCAAAAATTCTGAAACAGGTCGATTTTTATTACAAGAATGCACATTTTAATGTTGAAATCACTTTCCAGCATTCATTTGTTTCAAAGCAATGACGTTATTGTCAATTTTTTAAATGGAAATCGTCTGATTTTTTCCTGATTTTTGATAGACCCCATGTACTCTCATTGCTAAATGATGGGGTAATAGGCTAATAGTTGAAATTAAGTAATGTATTTGCAGAATATTTGTTTTTTTTTGCACCTTGGAAATTTCTTTAACTTTTACTCAGAAATTTTCTTACGTAAGGTACAAAAATTTTTATAGTATCGTTGAGGCAATAACAAGGTCTATTGAAATGGTGAAAAAAATTGGGGAAGGTTTCCATTTAAAAGAATTGACGATGACACCATTGCTTTAAAACAAATGTCTGCTGAAAGGTAATTGCAACATTAAAATGTGTATCTTTATAACAGACAATCGACCTGTTTCAGGGTTTTCCAATATATTTGCCCATAAAAAAATATGAATTTTATGCGTTGCAATATTCACACTGTATATTATCATCATTTTTTTACTGTTAAGTTGTGCATGTTGTTATCTGGATTCTTGCTTATAGGGATAATAATAAGTGCGAAGAGTTTAAGGATGTTGTGGCAATACAGTGTAGAACAGATTTTATGAATTTGCTCAATAAATTATTACTTGTAATACATACATAAAAAGAGAATTTTATTAACTAAGGTATGGAACGAAAGTAAATGTACAAAATTCACTTTAGAATAACACTGTTGAATCATATGTGATCTTGCTAAACTTTGGAGGCATTTGTTTTGACAACTTAATTGTTAATAAAACACTTATTTTCAAATTTGTCATCATTATAAAATCATCAGAACAAGAAACGTTACATAAACGGGTTAAGAAATGCTTGGACAGGTAGATAAAAAGCAAGTGGTGAAGCATTTTAAACGAAAATATTGGACAGTCGACAATTTACTGTATAGTTAAATGGTTCGAGGATAATAAGCCGCAGAATAGTGGAAAGAAAACAGAACCTCCACCGAAATTGGGACCGCAAGAGGTGAAAAAGTTACAATCTCTTGCAAAAGAGAAAATTGGTGCAAGTACCCGAAGATTATCAAGAATGTTGAATGTTTCATACACCACTATCGTTCAGAGTTTGAAAAAATGAACTTAAAGTACCGCAAACGAGTAGAAATGCCAAAGTATTTAGTAAAACAACTTGCTGATATCCCTGGAAAGTGCCGATTACTTCGTCAAAAATTTCTTACTCCGGGTAAAATGTTAGTAATGGAGGATGAAAAGTACTCTGCTTTTTCTTGTTCTACGTTAAATAAAAGCTGTGGTTTTTATACGGATAATGTTAAAGACACGCTAGAAGACATTAAATACACCCGGAAAACAAAGTTCGAACCGGAGGTTTTAGTGTGAACTGCCATATGCGAGAAGGGAATATCAAACCTCTTCATTGAATCATCAAAATAATTTGCTCTAAAAACAGATACGTATATCAAGAAATAACACTCAAAAGACCAAATCTTGTTCTGGCTTGATCTTGCAGCCTGCCATTGCGCATGGGAAACGCTTGAGTGGTTCGAGAAGCAAAATATCGGTTTCGTACTAAAAAAGGCGAACCCACCTAATCTCAGCAGCTCGTCCCATTGAACATTTCTGGGCACTTTTGGCTAAAGAAGTATACAAGGACAGGTGGGCAGCTAAAACTAAGGATCAGCTGGTGAATAGAATTAAATACTGTTCCAAAAAAGTTAACATTTTGACAGTCCAGAAGATGTTGAGAAGTGTAAAACAAAAATTAAGAATAATTGAGGAAAAAGGTCCCAATCCTCTATATTAATTTCGTTTTTTCTTTTTGTATATTTAATGTAAAAGTAAGTTATAAAGAAATTACAAATGAAATAAAAATTTTTGTTTATGAAAACTTAATTGTTAGTTTGTCCATTAACTTTTGTTCCAAACCTTAATATTAAATATTTAACTACTTTAGGCTGTTATTTATCCTCAATTTTATTGCTTATTAATGTTTTTTTATATGCATGGATTACAAAAATGAAAATAGAAAAAAATGGAAAGTTGCTGGTAATAGTGCAGAAAATAAATTAACAGCTTGTAGAAAAATAAATTATTATTATTATCTGTTTAAAATACAATTGAAATTCACTGTAAAATAGTTGCCAGAGATTCTGCGTAACGTAAGGAGTATGGGTACAGTGTGGAAAGTACTTATGGAATAAACTCAACAATTTCATCACCCATAATACCTCGTAAAAATACTAAAACAGGTAAACTAATATTTTTAATTTTGCTTGGTTTGACTTATCTTGCACGTCTGTGACGTCATCAGTAATGAGTTATGGCATCATATGTATTTTTTTAAAATGAGATTGTATATGTTTCTATTTCATTTTTGGATAGTTCTTTTAAAGACCTTTTCAACAAAACCATGATACATCTTTATCTTTAACAGATATTTACACTTCTACATAGTTCAACAAAGTTCAGAACAGTTCTATCAAAATATTAGCAAAAATCACAACAACACAATGAATAAACATCAGCTTATTATGCTCGTCTTGTTTGTGATTAGTTACATACTGTTTTTCCAAACTGGTGAATTGGAGGATGAAATTTTCTGGAATGGCCAGCTAGGTCACCAGATTTAACTCTGCTACATCATAATTGCTTTTTTTTGCATTTATCTCAAAAACTTTATTATGCAATGCAACGTTATTAAATGTTTACAAACTTGAAAAGAAAAAGAAAATCTATCAGAATATCAAAAAAATATATGCAATGCTATTAAAAAAAATTGTTGATGACCCCATCACTCTTAACTTATTTTTTTTCTGCCACCAAACTGCTGAAAGTATCCTTCCATTCATTATTATATGCACTTTCTTCTAAGCATGATAATAAATAAAGGGGCCACAGTCTCGGGTGCTTTTTATAAAACAGATGGTATACAGTGTGACAATAAGAAGTGGAAGTAGTCCTCCATATTTTTATATTTTGAAAAAGAACTCTGTATCTTGAGGTCATTGAGGATAGAGACAAAGATAGAAGAAAAATGCTGTTCTCTTTAATAAACTTAAAAGAGAAAGGAAGTTTGCAGTATCCTTCTAAAGATGTTATTTATATATGTTTAATTAGTGAAAGTCTACTGAAAAAAGTGTATGCACAATCTACGTCATACTTGAAACCTGACATCTTGTGCAATAAAATTCTAAAAGAAATTTTTAACAAAAGAAATACTTTTATATTTAATGAATTAAATGATCATGAGTTTGATCATGACATATTTAATAACCATAAAATCCATTTAATTAAAACTATTATAAAGAAGTATTTAGGTTTAAGAATAAATTATTTTGTGAAAAAAATTTCAAATTCTGATTCGATTCATATGTATTACAACAAATTAGTACTTTTTAAAGGACTTTAAAGTTTGCACTTAATATGCTTGTGTATTAATAATAATAAATAAAGTCTTTTCAAAGAACTTGTGGCTTTAATTATAAGTTGATTTAATTTTAATACCATAATGTAAATGTAATACCTCATTGCTTTATTGTGAAAAACATACTACCATTTAAAAAAAAATATAATCTATTATGTAGCAACAAACAAATGTAATAATTAATTAAGCACATATTAAGCAGATATGACAAAGTGTCTTAACATGAACATAAATGAACCAAATTAAGCTGAGTTTGAAACTACAAATTAATTCTGTTATTCAGTATTGTGGTTTTTAAAGAATACTAAGAATAGATTTAACACCAATTTTTGTAACAAATGATACAAAATGAGCATAAGAAAAGTTCAAGCAAACAATTATCATCTACACGTTTGTCACAAAACAACTTCCATGTATTTTTTCAAGTTAATTTGTTACTGTTTCCTTTTATAAAATTTAAAACCCTGTTCTGTACTATTTTTGTTTTCAATTATGTCTGTAATGGCTATCAACAGGTTTTAGATTCCATGTCCCAAATGAATTTAACTGCATTTGGTAGTACATATTTCAATCTTTACATGAGTATTTTTTAAACTTGACTTTTCTTTAGAAGCTTCTTAAGTGGTAATGGTAAATTTCATTAATGCATTTACAGAATAAAACTACACCATCAACTCATGTTTTCTTAAAGTAAATTTTTTTGGAAATGGGCTACTAAAATAAAAAATGTGATTTTCCTGAATCAGTCCCTGGTAAATATCTGTCATTCGGCCATATTTAATCGGCCTTGTGACGTCACATTATGCGTCACTTGCATATTCCTGATTGGAATAGACATGCCCACTCTATAACCTCGATCCTCAATGCTTGAGGTATTTTAAAAGGACATCATATTTGTCATTCTCCCACTAATTGGAATGCTCAAGGTCGCTTCCGGTTTTAGCGGAAGTTGTATCAATTTCTTTTTTAAATAGCACTATATATTTTTTAATAATCCGATGCTACTTTAAATTCGGTTTCCGTTGCTCAATATTTAAAACATACGTTATAATGGGAGTTGGATAGATTTTCCGTTTTGGATTAAGAAGTAAAGCTGTAAACCTACAGAAGAGATATTTACGGCTTACTGTTTATTAAAGTGAAAGAAGATGGCGCATTTTGATGTAGGTACCCAAAACCAGTTGATTGTGATACCAAGTACCGACACCAAACAAAAGACGATAGCAAATTGAGCTCAATAACGATTTTCTGTATAATACGAATTTCGAAACGTTAGAAAGGTACGCCCCTCACTATGGCCAAGGGTGCCCATTCATTTGCAAAATTTCATTCCCCAGATTGCCGTAAATTCGTATTACCCTGAATTGCCCCCTCCAAAACAAGATCGACGTATTGTATCTCAGCGGTTTTTGATAATTTTACTAATTAAAGAGTTATTCAAGATGGGAAGTTTTAATTAAAATGATCACCCTGTATTATAAAAATTGGATAAAAAAAGTTCTGCAGCGAGTTCACACTTTTCAAATAAATTATTTCATTCTTATCAAATACGTATTTAAGGTCGACGACCTTGCATCGAGATTTCTGGTCTGCGAGAAATAAAATCTGTGTGTATTTAGTCTTAATATACGTTGTTTTTTACATTTTCAACTGTAAAAAAACAATTACATATTTTGTATGGAAAGTTTATGAATTCTGTGTTATTAATTACTGTATTAGGTACATGTTTCTAATCATTTTCTGAAACAAAAATAAACAGTATCTAAGTAGGATCTAGATGCCTTTTGATAGATCTTAGATCTGTATTTATATATATAGTAATTAAAAAGATGATTTTATATCTGAACTAGATTCAGGCCTGAACAAGTATCTGGATCTGGAACTAGATATCGAGTGTGAGAGGAATACTACCCAATACTGCTGATCAGTATTTTAACTATTTAGACAAGTTTCATTAGCTATCTCATTTCTGTCTCCTATTCTGAATCACTGTGCGGCGCTGGCAGCCGTTTGTTTAGTGAGCAACGGCGTCGGCAGCGCAGGCACAGCCTGTCTTTTATCTTGTTTTATCCGTTTTATCTTGAGCATGTACTGATAGGTAATAGGAAGAGCCGAGGAGCTGCATTATTTGTTTAGTTTGAGCTTTGTCTTTGCAGTGATGTTAACATTATAATACTTTGAAAATTACAAGAAACAATTATTTTACAATCTTGTGTTTTTGGTTACGATAAAAGGTAAAGCATCAATTTCACCACTAGAACTTAAGTTTATGCCTATATTTAATATAAATTAAGCAATCTAGCTTTCACATCATTTTAATGTGTAGGTATTGGGTATTCTTACCTTCTTGTAATAAAATTTAAATATTTTTTAAATATTGCTTATAACTTGAATCACGGGATGAAAATTATTTTAACTTGAAATCAATATTTGAAGTGAAGAAATCAGAACCCACTGTTTTAGATTTTTGGGGGGTTCCCAAGAACACAATGTTATTAATACGCAATATAATGTTATCTCTATCTAAAAAAGTTAATCAGATTTATAACTTAATTCTAAAACACTTTCATATTTAGTTTTAGAACTTAAAAAGGTAGAATTAAAATTACTCAACATTTATTGTTACATTTTATTGAATGCAGTTATGTATGTATGTAAACTAAGGGACAAAACAAATTAGACACCCTGGCACACACAGGCTATTGTATAATTGTTTTGAGTAAATAAAACGGTCATCTTTATCACAAGTAATAACCAAAGATTACCATTGATCCCCTTATCCACTCAAAATAGTAGTAGAATGGGCTGTAGGAAGTCTTATTTTGCGCCTTAGTGTACAGGGCGGGGCAAAAAGTATCACTGTTACAGACTGCAGCAATATTTTTATGCGTACTAGATTTTTCATTGTTTTACAGAGTAAGTATTCTAAAACTCCTACCTATTTTGGTGTACATACTAAATAACATTTTCTTTCTTTATATTTTTTAATATTTCTCTAGTAATCATGACTAGGCAGTTAGGGTAGTGCAGACTGCTGAACGAGCAGTCCAGATTAATTACCTGCCTGGAATCTATATTAGATCTTTATGATCATTTCTCCGCCTGAGGGCAACAAACCACCAAGATGCATTCTATTAAAGAACTCCCAAAAAGAAATGTTTTCAGATATTTCTCAATTCTGATAGTTCAGAATTCACTTTAAATTGTAAGATATTTCTATACTTGAATTCACTAATATCCCAATACAACTCGAGCATAGAAGGGGAATCATCTAATGTTCTGTAAAAGATTGGTGCTCTAAAAAGAAACTTTTTCTGAGTAAATTTGAAAAATTTTCTAATGAAAATTTCTTAAATATAAATTTTGGTTGCTACTTTGAGCATTCAGGTCATAAATATTTCTTTAACAGCGATTATGTACAATCACAAAATCTGTAAATTACAAATAGTTATTTGTTGCAAGGAAAGAAAGTGGAAAGACCATTAAATGCAAATGCATGGTATCCAAGTAAAAAAACAAATAGTACAAGAGCCACTGACAGAAAAAGAAGACCTGAATCCTAACTTTCTAGCGTTGTTACACATCGACGCAGAAAGTGATCTAGATAGTCTGGTGAAAATTTCAACGAGCTAGATGTGGGAATGCGCTCGTAGTGGAAATTATGAAAAAGTCTGGTTTTTCCACGAATCATAACTATCTGGCGTTTATGAATTTTTGTAAAGTGACGAAATACAAGTACTTTGGTGAAAACGCCAGAACGCAAGACATGGGCGGTTCCATGTAAAACCCGAAAAACCGTAAACGGAAAATGTCACTTATCGTACCCATTCCTAACCACTTGAGATTTGCGTCATTTTATCAGTCTTTTTATCCTAATTTCTAAAATCAAAACGCCAGAAAGACCAGTATGGTCTTTGTTTCTTTAATTAACATTTTATGCGAAAAACTTTACTTTTTTCACAGTTTTTTCCAGATTTTTAAAAAATCGTAAAAATATGCTTAAAATGCATATTAAAACTTGAAAATTTGGTTACGCAGTATTGAAAGTTTGTATAATACAAATTTCGGACCAGACAGGTACGCCCCTCCTATGCCCAAGGGTGCCTATTCGGTCAATACGGATTTACGGCAATCTGGGGAATGAAATCTTCCGTTCCGGGATCGAAAATGGCGATCTTTCGGCATAGGGATACTATATAATATCGACTTAGTTTCTAACGCTGAATACGTTCTCGAGATAATTCGATTTTTATACCTCGAGTAGTTCTCGAAATGTTCGGTTTTTTTAAAATTTCGTCATGATCATGATTGCATTTTCACTGCTTAAAATTGAAGATTTGAAGCTAAAAGTCTGAAATTGTCTTAAAATAACAAAACATTCCATTCTGTTGCTAAAGCAAAACAACGTACTAATTATAGATTTTATTAGAATTTCTGAAGAAAACGAAAAGCAAAAAAGAATTTGGCATACTGACAACCTTATAGAATAGAACACCAAAACAAAACAAATGGATGAGGGTTATATCAAATGACGTCACGTCAATCGCAATAATATTTGCAATCACGTGAGTTTTTTCAATATTTAATGTCATAATTATCTCTAAATAGGTTTTTAACTTTAATTCTAGTAATGCACACATTTCAAATTATAACATTCTTCCAGATTTCTTCTTTTATTATTTACTGTGTACTGTCTCGTATTTGCCACGTATAGTAATGTTTCATCCTTCTTTGTTTACGCTTAATGTTTTATGGTTTTCTTTTTTTTTTAATATGATCGCCGATCGGTAATCAATTTATGTAACACTTTAAACATGAAACCTAACGACGTAATTTAAATTATAAAAACATTTTTCCGTCGACATAAATTTAAAAGTTTTATAACACAAATGACATTGTTCCCGATGCAAGCGATTAGCTTATCTATTAATGATAATGATTCTATGGAATTCCAATATGAAACTACTCTTTTTGTTTAAATAGATAAGTTTTCACGTTGTCACAAATATTGCACTACTTGCGTATGCTTAACTAGACAGATTACTTTTAAAACAAAAATATCTTTTTTTTTTAACTAACATTTAGTGATTGTATGCAGGGGCGGACCGCCAGCTTTGGGAGCCCTGGGCTAATACTGTTTGGGGGCCCTCCCAAGTAACCCGAGTTTGGGCTAGTTGTGGAGACCATTCGCCATTTTACTGATAAACTGCTTTTTATCCATTTTTAAAAAGAAAAACAAACATTGAAGAATTTTTTAATTTTATTTGATGCACTTGGATGTACTAATTCTGCCCCTGAATTGAATTACATAACAGTCTTCTTATGAAACATAATTTCACGGTGCGTTTCAAGGTTTTTGTCAAGATATCTCCTCCCATAATGCGACATACAATTTAACTGTAAGGGTATGTTGATATCTGTATCTGAGATTTTAGTATCAAACTTTCCTTGTTTCTGATAATATTATCAAGCTGTTCCAATTAAATAATAAGAATTTTTATGGACTAGTATTAATTGTAATAATATCAGATTTTGATAAATAAAGGAAAACGGCAAAAAGGCTCACGGCAGGACAAACGTGTATTTCAAAAGTAATTTTATGGAACTAGAAGAACTTTGAGTCAGTTGAAGAATTGTACGCGTATATCAATGACCGATTACGAATACTTGGCTTCATTAATTGAGTCAAAAGTCTCAACTTTAAACAACAAAGGAGCGTTCGGCGCCCTAAACAAACTTAAGGCACGTCCAGAGCAAGCAACTCCCTAGAAAATACCCAAGGCTGCCGCTTGCACAGGCAGCCTTTGCAAGAAACAAGTATCAACTTTGCCTACCATACCTTGCAAAGTTTTAATGGTTATTTTTATTTTTTTCTGACCACACAGGGGCTCCTTGATTGAACGGGGACCTGGGCTGCGGCCCTTAAAGACCATGTCTAAATCCGCTCCTGGTTTTATGCCACAAAGACCTCCAACACCACCCGCACAAAGTGAGTATGTTAACTTTAACAGAATCGTGTCCTATGTATGCACTATATATATATATTTAGGAAAATTTGCCCGTATTTTTTGACCGATTCATAATATGTTAACGTTAATATTAAAATTTTATTGTTATTGCAGGGCCAGATGGATATCGTGTAACACCCTCATATGTTACGCAGCAGCCGCCAAACCAGGCGAACAATCAAGTTCAGTCGTTAAGGGCTATGCCACCTACGGGACCACCGACGCAATCATCCACACCACCAAATAGCGACCTTAAAGTCCAACAGTTATCCCAGCAACCTCCTATGAACATTGTAAGCAATAATTTTGATATTACAATTTTTTAAATAGCACCGTTCACTATCGTTGGCACGGAGAATATTTCGGTGTCAAATAAGATCGGTGCTATATTATTTGAAAGGATTCGCTAACACCACGAGATGTTTTTTCAATGAGTGGAGTTTGATAGTAACCTTTCAACATTTCTTAATACATAAAAAGCAATTTTTGAACAATCCATTTGGATACCTACTTGAAACGCCAAGTTTTAAGTCTGAACAATTAAGTATTAATCTCACATTAGTCATATTGCAAACGGTGTCACTATTTCCTGTTTAATTGTAATAGTTAAATTAATTGAAGATGAAAAAGGCCAAGCCTAAAAGCCTCTCCTAAAATAATCCATCCATCTGAGGAATTGATAGTGCAAGTTAAATTGGTTGGACTAGAACAAAGAAAAAGGACATTACTCTGGATTCGTTTTTGTCGTCATTGTGATATTTTTAAAACGTTTTAAGGAAATTACGCGCTTCCATAATTTGAAGTTAACTGCTTATACTTATTGATAGAAAGTTTAAATAGCATTTAATGAAAATTAATTTTTCGCGAACGTGTTAGTGTAGTAAAATCTCGTTTAATGTTAAATAATTTAATTGAAATGAATGATGTTACAGCAATTCCTATCTAAAATTTCTTTTAACCTCGCAATATTATTAAAGAGAACGAAAAATGCAATAGACTAACATATTATTCTTATTTGAAATTATTAATGTATAATAAAAGTATTTATTTGATTCGTCATTATTTTATTTGTGGGAAAATCCTTGTCTTTCCAGAAACTGAATCCTTGAAAATTGATGCTTTTTACGATTCTTTCACATTAGTTTATTCACATGGCTTAAAAAGAAATTGTGACTCTTTTACTCGAGCGGTAAGGTAATAAATTCAAAATATTTACAAAGAACCCGTCAAATTCCTGCCCATCCGTGAAAATCTTGAAGTGTTGGAAATATCATACAAAGTCGATTAAAGTGGAAGAGGGGCCTAAGAGCAAGCAAACTGACAAGAAATATTTCTTTCAAGAGTTCCTTGAATCGAAGAATGCTTTTTTTTCGACCAAAACATCTGCTTATCAAACTTTTCACGGGACATTTAGGCTTTCCAGAACTGTCATGTTCATCTTATCCTTATGTTTTTTAATTTTTTTTTAATTTTTACTTTGCAAGGCTGTAGTCATTATAACCTTTTAGTAATAAAAATCTACTTTTTATTTCTTTAATGTTTTCTGTACTACTTAGAAAAGAGCTAGATAATTTTCTCATAAAATATTGTGTTTTATCAAAAATTACAAATTCCAGTTTTGGCCACCAAAACTCTAGTTCTAGGATCCTTGAAAATTCAGACGGAAATTTTGCAAGCTTATACAGAAAGAATTAAAAATTGCTACTGTGTAAGTGTCTTTCAATGAAAACGGCGAATTATGCAAGTGGCCGAAACTGGTACAGCGTCCAAAACTGGTGTCTTCACCCTATCAAAAACCTTCATTATTTATGAATTTAGACTGTCCTTTTAGTGAGATGCCTACGCCTCGCGTATCTAATGAGGGAGATTCGCGTGCTCCCGGTTGAATACCACTGCATATTTGCAGTGTATGCCATTCTTGGATGCATGCTCTAATAATGTGCTGCTTAAAGTTAATTAAAACTTTGGATATCATATGTTCTCCATTGATTTATCGAAAGGCATTTCTTGTCTATCATGTTTTCAGGCATGACTGAGCTTTCCTATACAGTATGTCACCAATGGAGCCTCGGAAACCGTAAGAGATACGAAATCGGTTAAATTAGAAAAAGTTATCTATTTTGGATATCAATTTACTGATGTTTTTGTTTTTTTTAAGTTTACTACTTACTAGATATTTGTTAAGAACGGAAATATCAAGATTTTTTTTTAAGTAGATTATCTTAGGAACGAGCAAAGATAAGGAAAAAACGCCAAAAAAGGAGTAAATAAATCTTTTTAAATGGAACGCCTACTTGATTTTGATATTGCTGAATAGCCTATTTTAACAGGGTTCCTAGCAACCTGGAAAACCTAGAAATGTCAGGGAATATAGTATGGTTGGGGAAATTTTGGGAAAGTCAGCTAAAATGAACATGCCAGTAAAATTTCCAGTTGTAAATTTTCAAATCATATATTTGAAATGACCCGTTTTCGAATGGCGAGCGAAATCTTTCAGAACCTAATGAGTATCGAATCTATCACGTTCTGGTGCGTGATGCATCTACATACTTACGTTACGTGGTGTAGTCGAAAGAGGTTGTATTCGTATTCCTGAAGTAGACAAAGGGATTATGTTGATATGCACAAGAATTTTGTTGTCGTAGGTGCAATTGAAGCCGCTTTTCCGCGCGAAATTAAATTCATGCGGTTTGTAACAGTACGTTGTTTCACACTGTCATCCCGTGAACAAATTTATATGCGAACAGTTCGTGTCGATCGCAAGTACCTTTACAAATCACGCGTTATTAACATCGCGTGCATCAAGTTCGTTTTTTATCTTAAAAATCCATCACAACAACCGAAAACAATCCGTCCATGTGAAAACGTCTCGAGATCTACTCATGTATTGGTAATAGTGAAAAACAGTTTCGGTTGGTTACTATAAGCTGTATTTTTATCCTGAAATCAAATGTGATAAAAAATTGAATATAATGGCCTGCATTCTAAATATTGGCGAGAAATGATCTTTTCTTCTATAAATAAAAGTTTCAGACATTTTCTCCTAGAAATTTAATTTGCTTTAACATGTCATAGTAAGAAACGCTTTTAAAGTTTTTAGATATCTCTTCAAATCTGCAAGATACAAGGAAATGTTTTTAGGAAAAATACATTTTTTGCTAATATTTTAAAAGTAGGCTCTGATCTTCGAATTTTGTTTTCACATTTGATTTCAGAATGAAAAACTAACCTACGGTCATGAAATCGTCAATAATAAATCAGATAACCCATATGATAAACAATCTAACCTACCCTGTACAGCAGTACCACAATGGCTATTTTTAATGCATATTGGATTAATCCATCTATTAGGCCCATGATTACAATATTGTAAAAAATGGTTTTTCACTTCATAACCTAGTAAAACGAAAGAATAATTACGTCAAACCTTATACCTCTGAAAAGCATTTGCTATTCAGTAATACGAACGTCAAGTAGGCGTTCCATTTAAAAGAATTTTCGTTTACATTTATTTTGCGTTCGGAAGTAAATTCTCTAAAACCCTCTCTTCTGAGAGAAAATTGGATATTTTCATTTTTAGCAAATATCTAGTATCGAAGAAAATCTGGCCTAATTCTGAAACAATCCATTGAACAGCTTCGAGGAGCCTTAGGGATGAAGTACCTTACAATGTAACAGTTTATAACAAAATTTATAAATGTGATGATTTTTGTTAAGTATTACACTACTAAAATATACAGTGACCAGTAAAAAAAACCGGTCACCCTGAAATATTTCGCAAAACCATTTTATAAGTTATTAATTTAACCAATGACTGTTATTTGATTAAAGAACCATTCAGTGTTGACACAGGAAATACAAATTAGCTAAAAAAAGAGACAAATTAATATGTATTAAAACGATGTTAATATCAATAAGTCTTATCATTTTCAAAATTGATACATTTTTTAGTTGGTTTTACTTTAAACATTGTGTTTTAATCATGGCAATTATACGAATAATACAAAATGACTTTTAAAAATGCGAAGTAAAACTAAACGGCGCTCGTGAGCGTAAAGAAACAAGTTTGTTATCGAGGAATAAACACATTTGGCGTGTGGCAGACCAATTGTAGTGTTCAACTGAGCACGACTCAACTTTACTTTGATTGTATTCACGCAATTGACGGGTTCATGGGTGTTACTTATAAGTGCATTCTGTAAGCAAATAACTATATGTAACCATGGATAGTGTTATTTGCGTTTACTCAAAAATCAGATTGCCGTGTTTGAACTGCACCCGCAAACAAAGCCAACACGATTTTTTTTAACAAATTTGAAACTCCGTCACGTTTTTAGTGAAAAACAATACGTTTAAAATAAATTTAATCTAATCAATAATAATATAGGGTAGTTGCAGTGGAATCACATACACTTGCCTGTAAAAGCATTTTCGTACTGCATCGGACCAAGATTCTTTCCGTACTGCACCGGACGGGCTACATTTTCATAATGATCCGGACCGCGTTTGTTTTTGTACTGCATCTAGGGTTGCCAGATTGTAAAAAGCAAATAATAGAAGATAAGATGAGGAAATATAGGAGAATATAGGTGATCACGTGAAAATTTTCTAAGTTGTTGTATTAACGCAAGATAGTTTAAACATTATTGTTAGAAATAACAAACACAACTTTATTTCCACTTAAATTTCCGTTTATGTGTATGTTGCCTAACCAACAGTTGATTGTTTGTTTGATATTAAAAGGCCTTTTATTTACTTAAGTAGGCTTAAATAGTGTTTGTTTATGTTTTTTATCGTGGAAATAAAGTTGTGTTTGTTATTTCTTGCAGTAATGTTTAAACTATCTTGCGTTAATACAACAAGTTAGAAAATTTTCACGTGATCTCCTATATTTCCTCATCTTATCTTCTATTATTTGCTTTTTACAATCTGGCAACCCTAAATGCAGTACGAAAAAGCCGCGGTTCGATGCAGTACGAAAACAAACGCGGTCCGGATCATTATAAAAATGTAGCCCGTCCGGTGCAGTACGGAAAGGATCTCGGTCCGATGCAGATACATGGGTCTCGGCCGAAAAGACCGAGTGGTCCACCCGCCATAGGCATAAGACCGTACGAAAATGCTTTTACAGGCAAGTGTATGTGATTCCACTGCAACTACCCCATATTATTATTGATTAGATTAATAGTTATTTACGTTACAAGGCCGGGAACTGACTCATTACAGTACGAGTTAGATATTTACAGCCGAGGCTGGAATTTTTAAACGAGTACTGTAATGACAGTTCACAGCCGTGTATCGTACAACGTTTTATTTCATTCTGTCTAAAAGTATTGTGAAAAATATTTTAAAAAAGTAATTTGCTAAAAATTTCAGATAGTAGTAGCTTGAAACGTGACAAATTTGTCACCATCTGTCGCATAGTTACGTGCTAAGTAATTTGTTTGTTTATTGTCAAAACGTTTTCAATAAGATATTTCCGAAAATCCGAAGATGTCCAGCGACCACAAAACATTAAACCTTTAGAAAGGAGAGCCTTGTAGTAAAAGATAGCAACAAATATGGCAGAATCGACTCGTGGAGGAGTCTGGTGGTGCTTTGGCAAATTAAAACCACGAGAGGGAATATTCAAATAGTTTATGATACGCTGGTTTATGGATATGAATCTTTAAATTAGTACCGCCTGACATGTTACAAATTTTCTGCGAATTCGATAACAAATTTGATACCATTACTTCTACACAATGATCCGATATATGTGAGATTTTGCATATAGTCATAATTTCATATTCTGAACAACTTTCCTTGATAACATTTTGCCGTATTATTGACCGAAATGGCACTTTGCTTTAACATAAAATGATTTTTGCTCAATTGTCATGACCGTCTTGGATTTTAAAAACTTAAAATGTGCTCGAAATTCTTTTCAGACCAAGCAGGGTGGTATCCTAAAACATCAAAACGAGATTCGAAGATTTTTGATCAATTATACCTGTAGTGAAGTCAATCCCAGGACACACTGTATATCAATGATATATCTCCAAATGAGCTACAGTAGCTATTTGTCAGATATAAGTGTGCTTACTGGGGTATTAATTCACATGTGCATTTATTCCAGGCTTATGTATCTCAGCCGCAAGTGAGGTCAGGAGCACCTAATTATTTTCCAAGAACGCTACCAACAACCACTCAAACGCCAAAAATGGCTAATCACAGACAGGTAAGTTTTACAAATAATGATGTTTATAAGCATTAATTTAATTAATTTTTATTTTGTAGGGACAACAACCTCTTTATCAAACGCAACCAACTCAGTATGTTCCTATGGCGGCGTTGCAGCCTACTGCAATGTATTTAAATCCGTCGGCTACTCCTGTTCAGTATTTTAATGGTGGACCACGTCCACAAGCAAGTTTTGTTACTCCGGGGTATCAAATGATTCCCAGCCAACATATATCTTATCCATTTCCGCAAGCACCTTCACAGCCTCAAGCTGCATGTAAGTCTCTGTCTCAAGTAATCAAGATATTGGTTCTCTATAATCTTAGTGTATTTTTAGATGTTTATAATTCCTCTCAATTGCTACAACGACCATCTCCACAAGTTACATCAGCAGCTCAATCACTTTCCAAGATTAAACTTACACTTACAGATCTTCACACAGGTTTGTTGTTCTATTTAATCTTTATATCTCTAATTGCAATGATATAATGTATTTCAGGTAAAGATAAATTAAGTGAAATGGATGAACAAGAGCAGGATGACTCGCATCCTCCTTTTGGGGAATCATCTGCTCGACAAACACCCCAACCTCCATTACCAAATCCTAATAAGGAAGTTCAGGCTGCTTTTGTTAAACAGGTAACTCGAGCAATGAGTAAAGTTGAGATGTAAACAGTAGAGGAATTAGAACAACTATCCGTTCTAAACTTCTGAATGCTATTAGACGACTGTCCATGAACAAGAATATCAGTGTATAGTGATTATAAAGTAAACCAACTCTTAAAAAAGCAGGAAACTAGCCCGTAAACAAACCAGCAGGTTAGAAGGTAGTTCCCGTTTCTATAATAGATGTCATGACGGTCGAACGCCGAGCCAGCGGCCGAGCGAGGTTAGAGCACAGTGTTGTTCAGGTTGGTACTTTGGTACCAATTTTGGTACTCTTTCAGAGACGGTGGTACTCTGGTTTTTCTTTTAATAAATTGGCACCCAATTGTTTTTTCGCGGTTTTCACTTTTTTTCTACGAGAAATACTAAAAATAATAAAAAGCATTTTGTAATGTATTTAAATTTTTAACTTCGTTATTTTTTGTCACGTAAGCACCACTGATGTGCGTTGACATGTCAACAATGATTGTTGACATTTTCGTGTCAACAATTTGTCAACAATTAATTTTTCACGTCAAAAATGTCAACAATGTCGACAATGTGTCAACTTTGCAAATAAAGTAGGATTCTGCACATTTTTCGTTAAACCTAACCTGTAAACACAGGTGCTAAAATATGCTAAAATGTCTAATAAGGCTAATAAGATCATTAATAAGATGTTCAAGGCAATTCAAGAATCAAAATGACTGAAAGGCCCAAGAATAAGAATTTTGATAAATTGGGTTTTCAATTAAAAAAGACTGTAACAGTAACTGAAGATGGAAAAGAAAAACCGAAATATTATTTAAATAAAATGGCATTAAAAAACTAAATCCTATTTTTTATTCTTATTTCCATGGAATTAGTAAAATTACAAGCATGTTTACTCATAGTTCCATAGGCCCATACCACAGATTACATACCTCATACTAAGATTTTTGTTAGGGTATGTGGGGGCAATTCTAGCAATGTGACAGTTAGTATACATAGGTATCTTAATGCAAAAGATTTTATTAATTGAAAAAACAAATGCTAACATGATGAACAACATCCTAGCATTTATTTCTTTTCTAATCAAAATTATTCTATACGTACATTAGACTTGAACGTACTTAAGCATCTCACAATTTCCTGTTCCTCATATTTGCCCTCACATACTTTAAGTCAAATAAAAATTATTGTAATAACTGAAAAAGCGGTGAATGCAATAGAACTAGCGTCATCTATTTGTTAGGCCTGGGACTTTTCAGCCCATGTGTTATATCTCTATGGTCAGTACTACATTCTTAAAAAATATCTTTTTCATTACAAAATCAGAATATGCGTATTTTAAATCTTATTTAATCCCGCAAAAAAATCAATATTTCACTGCAATATTTTTAAGAAACAATATTATGCTACAAGTAAGAAACTGACTCACGTCATTTTAGTCAGAAGGATTCATGAAATGATACGGTTAGTTTCAAGTTTTCTAATTGTGCTTGTATGTATTCCTTAATTTGAATTATGTTCTGTAATTTTTTGCCAGAATAAAGTTATTTCGATTTGTATGCTATTTATTTTTTTTTGTTCTGCCATTCAATACATTATTTGTGGTTTCACTACGTTTTCTAAAAAATTCAGTTTAATTGAACAAGCCGCGGCGGCGGCAGCATTGGTTATATGTTCTGTTTTTGCGTGCTTTTTGCATTCAACAAAGTCCTATTGAAAATGATATTCTCCATGTACCTACTTTTTTTTTAATTTCTTGTCTAATAATTATTTTTCTTAATTGATGTTAAAATCTCTGTTTTCTTTTTAATAAAACGTTAAATTTTAATTGTTCTGCGTTAGATTAATTTTTTGACAAAAAAACTAGAGATGTACAATCAATTAAGAAACATTTCCTATGTACGCTCGCTTTTAATTGGTACAGATAAATAACTATTTTTGCGGAAAAAACATGATTTTATTAAAGCCTGTTGAAGTAATCAAGTCAATTATAAATTCGATGTAATAATTACTTTCGATGCACATTCTAGTGTTTCTTATGATTTTTCTCTTTGGAGAAAAAAAGGTTGAGGAGAAGATTTCCTATACTACAGTTTGTAAAATATTTGTAATTGGGGACCTTTTACGACTATCTTTTTCTATTTCATTTTTTTCTGCACTGCTTTCGTTAACGCTTACATAAACATCTTGTGATAATCTTCTTGATAAAGACATACTAAAAATCAAGTTTTTAAATTATCGGTACCCGATGTTCTTATTACTCTATGTTGCTATAGGTTTTCTCTTTGCTGCCATCTATTGCATATATTTGTATTTGTTATTAATTTCTCATTGCTCGTGTTCAGGAACAGTAATCAGGCTCACGTGCTGTCAGCATCGAAGAATGCGCTTTAAAAGTGTTGCCTTTGTTTTAACGGAAATTGACGTTTACTGTTGATCGTCTAGGAAGCCTTCACCGACGGCGCTGCTTATTGCCGCTTGCTCCTGAACACAAGGATTTATGTATTTCTCTTATACATAGTTGTTTGCTGTTCATTGGTCCCGTTTAAATGAACAATTTTATTAAAGAATATAGCTATCAGAGGATATTGCTCGGTATGCAGCATTTTATCAGTGTACATAATACAACGTACAAAGTTATGCTATAAAGTTTTTAAAATAACTGATAGATAAACATGAAACAGTGATAACTTTTACGTATTTCTTGTGGTGTTTTATTCTCAAAACAAAAATCGTAAGTACTTATTTTTGAATCAACTTTATGAAGTCCCGTTAATTACAAACAAGCGGCTACTTAAAAAACGCTTTTGATTAAATATCTAGTTACCTGAGCGATGCGTGAAAAATTTAAGATTATTTTTTTAACAGTGGGGAAGCCAGGGGAATCACAGGATTTATGAAAACATATAAAAATAAACTGGAAGGTCATCTTTAAAAGTCAGTTCATCTTTCTTACGTTAGTGGTAACTGATATTAAAAAGAAATCTGCTACATAAATATTGTTTTAATCTAAAACTCATTCATTTGTTACCGTTATTGATCAGTTTAAAATCCAAACATAACCTAATTCAAACGTGTTTCAAGGCTTTTTAAGAGCTTCCCAGATTTGTATGTTTATTAATATGTATATTATCAATTTTCAGATAAACAATATTGAATGGATAAGTCATGATTTAATTTTGTTAGGAGTTGGCATACATATATTTAAAACAATAACACCCATTTCTTAAGAACAAATGTAATGCATCCAGGACCCTAGCCAGAAGCAAAAGCTTGGGCGAGCGGGCAAATAATATTTCTGGTAGGACGAATGAAACGCAGAAATATGTTTTACCACTGCTTTCGTATTAGTTTAGAACAGGCAAAATATTTTCTGGGGCAGACAGTCTATCCTGCCCTGCCTCACAACATACATATTGTTTTATACTAGTGTATGCAGGGTGTTAAAAAAAATAGTGTCGAAAACTCCTAAGGACGTGTAGCGAAAATAAGTAAAAAAGTTTAGATAAACGTGTCCAGAAATGCACCGTTTTCGAGATACAGGGTGTCAAAGTTTTATTTAAAATTACTTGTTTTTTGATATTTAAAGAACAAGGTGAGATATGGAAATGAAATTTTCTACATGTTTGTTACTCTTAGATGTCTAATATTCTACATAGTTTTGTGTCTGATATCTTCATCTGAGCCAGGGAATTGCAGGGGGGCTAATTCCTTACTCTAAAGAAATTGTTATGTTACTGAAAAATTAAAAGAAAATCTATTTTCGAAATTAATAATTAATTTGGCAAAAAAGTTACTATTGCATTTTTCTCATATTTCTTCTGGTAAAATTGGATTTTTTAAAATCTCATGTTCAATAGCCCATAGTAAGGTTATGCATCGTCTCAAAAATAGGATGTAATTATTCGTATTGCATTCCTTGACATAAATTAAGCCTACTTTGCCATATAACTTTTTTCTTCAAAGGGCGTCGTTTTTTGAGATAAAGTATGTCGAGGGAAAAAGCTATAGGGAAAAGTAGGCTTAATTTCTGTCGAGGAATACATGCGAATGATTACATCTTGTTTTTGATACAAGGTGTGATATTACTATAGGCCGTTAAATAGAAAAGATTCTCAAAAATTCAATTTTACTAGAAAATGATATTCTACTACTGGAAAACTGCAAGAGCAACGTTTTTTGTCAAATCGATTGTTAATTCCGAAAATAGATTTTTTATTTTTTCAGTAGTGTTACAATTTTCTTTATAGTAGGATATTTCACTATTAGACCCGAATTCTTTTTATTTAATTCTGTATTTGGCTTCTCCATACTGTAACATGGCCATCCAAACCAAGAATATTAAATCGTGATTCATCGCAAAAAATTCATCATTCCATCATTCCAATAATCTTTGCCTTTGGGTAAGTATTCTTTACCATTGGTATGTCGGAAACTGTAAAGAGATATGAAGCCCATTCAATTATAATAAAAAAATTGCTTATTTTAGAAATTAATTTACTGATGATTTGTTTTTTTTTTAAGTTTAAAGTTATTCGATGTTTGCCAAAAACGAAAATATCTTGTAAAAGTTAAATTAGAAATGAAGAATTTTAAAGTAGGCTTAATTTTTGTCAAGGAATGTAATGCGAATAACATCCTGTATTTGAGACAATATATAACCTTACTATAGGCCATTGAATTTTAGTGACTGAAAAATCCAATTTTACCAGAAAAGGGTTCTCTCTGAGGGAAATGCATTAAGAGCAACTTTTTTGCCAAATTGATTGTTAATTTCAAAACTTGAAGAATTTTTTTATTTTTCAGTGGTGTAACAACTTTCTTTAGGGTAGTAAGCTAGCACCTTCCCCATTTCCTTGCCTCTGATATGGATGTCAAACAGAGGACTACGGAAAATCGTAGGCACCTTACCGTAACAAGCATAAAGTAAACTTCATCTCGATATCTCACTTTGTTTTTGAAATATTGAAAAAAACTAGAAATTTTAAATTCAACTTTGACACCCCGTATCTCATAAACGATAGAATTAGGGTATAAATAAGTTTGGTCCTGATCAAATTCTTTTAATAAATTTTTTCTACCTTCAGTTGTTTTCATTTTAAACCACCCAACATAAGAGTGTTTGACCACTTGACACCCGGAATAAAAATTATTGTGATACTGAAGAAATTAGTGTTCATATTGTAACGAGTCATCCCTCGAATGTAGTAGAAAAGTCCCGAACAATCTCGAACAAGCTGGCCGAATGTATCGGAGAAGTCTGGTCCGACCGTCGAATGGCGAGAAACAGCGAGGACATTCTACGCCCATCGAGAGCGACAAGGAAACGTTTATAAATTGATATAAATGCAGCATAGATAGAGCCGTGGGGAGTTCTATAACCGCGTGTAGTTACGAACGAAATAAATGTAATTAGTGATAAATAAATTATTCTGTACATAAATAAATAAGTAAGTTAGTGTAAATAAATACTGGAAATAAATTGTAATAAACTAAGTAAAAATAAATATTAAAAATAAATACACGTTTTTGTCAAAACGTAACAATATTATTACCCAGTTTTCTGAATGTTTTAAATAAGGCTATTAAAAATTGCTGTTTTTGCATAGATTTTGATTTTTGAAATTGTTAGATATAATTTCCATTAAAATATGTAACTTGTTATAGCTGACTTTAAAACTCAGAGTTATTGACTTTTATGGCAGGACACTGTATAATCTGTACCTGAAAAAATAAATTTTCATTTTTAACACTGAACTGTTATATTTGTTCTTGTTTCTAGATTATGAATGCTAACGAAAATAACAGAAAAGTCTATGATAAAGAGTTTCTGCTCAGTCTAAGACATGCCCCGAGCAGTATGAAAAAACCTGAGAATCTACCCGCTGACATAATGGCAGGCTACTTAACGAATGATGATAAGGAAATGAAGGTAATTTAAAATTAACATAAATGTTAAAAGAGATTGCAAAATTGAATATTTAAACTTTTACAAAGTTAATACATATCCTGTCATGGCTAAAAATTTTCCTAAATGTATTGTTTGTAAAAATCTAAAGTTCACTTACAGTAAACAATAAAGCTAAAGACATAACTTGCAAGTACAAGTAAATTATCCCTGACAATAAATTCAGGGATCTACAAACTAAGATATGGAGAACCCAATTGCAAATCTACATACAGGGTGTCCCGTAAATGCCAATAAAGCTTGAGGTAAACATCTCCTTCTGTGCAAAAAGAAAATTTCTCCTCGGCTTAGTTTTCTTGTACAAATGGTCAGAAGTTAACATTTTTAACACTAAATAAACAGAAACGAAAGAATCGAATCCAAATGAAGCCATTACCAATTCAACAAATGAATCTGTTGAAATAACAATTACCCTTGATAAAGCACAGAACTGTTAGATTTCTTTTTTTGAAGATGCTGTTAAAAATTGAATTCTTACCCAAAAATAGATACAAACATGCAAGTCTTGAATGTACTGATAGTCCAATCAACGAAGGGGTTATAGAGGACATGGAAAGGGGGAGAATTTTTTTCTTGAGGAATGTGTTGGGGGTAGTTAGGAGGCAAAGATACTAAAAGTCCCCGCCCCTAGCCCTGCCGCTTTTCGGTTTCTTGCTTATAACTCAGAAACGGTGCGTCGTACGGAAAGAAGTATTCCATACAAAATAAAAGATAATGAAATTTCCTACAAGACTGTCTATATTTATTTTCTTTCTATGTGTTATAGTTTCCGAGATATTCGCCAGCGAAGATCGATAATTCTTGAAAAACTTTTTTTTGCCTCACATTTTTCGTCAAACAAAAGGATAGATTTTATGTCAGCCAGATATTAAATTACTTAAAAACCCTCTAGGGTGATAAAAACGCAGTTAGTTATGCCCCGTCATGCATGAGATTTTGTATGTATACCACTGGCATAAAATGAACTTGTGAATGTAGGACTTGGCTATGCCTCATTATATAATCTTCACACTTGGTCACTAAACCTACAGGCCAGCGTTTGTAAAAAGGCATTTAGTATGCGTAGAAGACACACCGTGAGAAACTAAAAATACTCAGTTTTGTATACAACTTTTATTGTTATATAGAATGCATGTTGTAAATTGTTTACATATTTACCTTCAGATCTTCCAATCTTTTTGAACGCTGGCGCTGTATTTTAATTTCTTCAACAGGTAAATAATAAACAAAATTTAATTTTGTGTTAAAATCAAATAAAAAAATAAATAACATTCAACTTTATGTTATAAAATAATCAAATTAATCTTTTTTACTTTTTTTTTCAGTTACATATCATTACAGACGAATAACTTGGATTATGTTCAGTTTTGTGTCAATTTTAGTAATAAAGAAACCAAATAAAACATATAGTGCATCTTATTATGGTCTGTTCAGAAATCATCCCACTTAGCAAAGAACGTAGAAATAACTTTTTGAAACGTTTGATTTAAGTGATACTGAATAACATTTTTTAAAAACGTTGTATCTCTATTATATATAATGATGTACATTAACTTTAAAAATTTTATATCGTAAATAACGTTAATAAAACATCTTGATTAAGCATCTCTGTAATGTTGTAGCAAATGTTTATTTGAAACGTTTTCTTTAAGTTTGTTAAAGAACGTTTTCTTCAAATACGTTATTTTTTTATTGATATAATATTATCCATTAACATTAACAAAAGTTGTATTTCGTATTATTCATACAACATTATTAATGAAACATTTTATTTTATAAGCGTCGTTCGTTCATTTTCGGTAATATTCGCGAGCGTCGCTGTATTTTTAGAAGTTCTTTTTTTTTTACTGTATGCAAGATGAGGTGCAAAAGTGCATTGTTATCGGCATTTTGCTATTAAATATTTGTTGGATAATGTGGATTTCTTGAATTTACATTATTATTTTGTTACTTGAAATAAAAGTAAGTACAATTACAAACCGGTACACTTAACTTCTTTAGTTACAAGACATCATTGTGCTCATGTGCTTTTGTGCATTTATTATCATATGAGTTTGTAACTTGTCCTAGATGGACGATTTTTCAATTTAATGTTTTTCTAGATTAATGTTGGGGATGGTTGTCCATCCGCCATTTGACTAAAATATTCGGCAATGAATTGGCCAGTATGTGCTCATGGACAGGTCAAAAACAAAATTTAAAAATAGCCGACACGTGTGGTAACATGCCTTAGAAGTAAGTACTTAGTTTATGATTGTGTATCTTTTACATTATTAATCTTTCTTCATTTTTAATGTGTGCATGTCATATATTTTACACAAGAAGTGAATGTTTACTTTTCACAAAAGTTTTTTTTATTTAATTTCATTGAAACTTTTTAAATCTCTAAACCATTTTTAAGGACCCCTTTTTATTTCAGAAGCATCCAGGGCAAATTATCAACGTTGCACAGAAAAAGATTTGAAAACATTATTATGGACTGGTTCCGTTTTGCCAGTGTAAGAAAGAAGAAACACTTGGTGGGTAAAATAGATATTTGTCTTAAGTACTGAAGTTGTCTAGAAGAATGTTATAAGAATTTTTAACTTTGCTAGTTAATTTAACAAGTACTGAGAACATTTTCGTAGAAAAGTTTGTTTTTAATAATGTGAACACAAATGTGCCAGAGGTCATTCATATTATTGGAGGTTTTTATTTTATTGAAGGTGTATAAAATTTAGTAAAAAAACACAGATTATTACTAAAATTACATATATATTTAATTTACAAAGAATAATTTACATAAATTAAATT
Source organism: Ignelater luminosus (assembly GCA_011009095.1). Classification (NCBI taxonomy): domain Eukaryota; kingdom Metazoa; phylum Arthropoda; class Insecta; order Coleoptera; family Elateridae; genus Ignelater; species Ignelater luminosus. Next base: position 320,537 of record VTPC01091012.1, on the reverse strand, counting down.
CTTGTATAATTCTAGACAATTTTTGTTTAAAAGGGTCAATTAATTCTGGTTGAGATGATAATTTTTGTTGACGTTATCCAACCGTTCACAAGCTTGTATTGTATTTACAAGTACTGGGAAATTAATTTAGTCCCACTGTACTTTCTTACAATGTCATTCTGTAGACAATAATATCAGTTTTTACTCTACTTAACAACTCATGTACTTTGAGTATTATGTTGAATATTTATCTAAACTTTTCTTTTCAGGAACACAGGCTAGAAGCATGAAAGAATAAGATATGTCAGTGCATATATATGTTAGATATATTTACAACAATAAATCATTTTCTATAATACTTTTCTTTTTGCAATACATCTATTCTGAAGTATAGAAGACCTTTATTATACTCAAGCTGTACTACTATAATAGTATGGGGCTATAACAGTCTTCTCAACTGTGGTTTATTTATTCCAATTATTTTACAGTTTTTATATTGACAATAAAGTAAAACGTTTAATATAAATGCTTGGTTTTAAATATCTGTGAAAAACAGGTAGCCTTCAAAATTGCCATTTTTCAAAACAAATAAATAATTTGAAATGATTTTGTTTTTATTATTTTACTAATACGAGAGAAAAATCTATTACTGCCTTAGGTGAAGAAAATTAACTTCTCGGATTAAAAACATCATAAATAATGGTAGATTCTGAAGCTAGTAAAAAAAATATTTATATCTAATTGGCATCTTAAAACACGAGTTATCCCAGTCTTCTATGAAAACAAGAGTAACATAGTCTTTGATTTAAGGCCTGGGGGGGCTGTTTCACAAAAATAGTAGTCTATTATTAATAGTGTGTGTCATAGCAACAACAATTAACTTGCTATTAATAATACATTGCTAGGATACACATTATTAATAATAGTCATAATAGTATTTTGTGAAACGGGGTCAATTCTTGAATGTTGGCTATGATAATGAATTTGTTAACATTATTGGTTGCTTAGCAATGTCACAATTTAGATACGTCTGATTGGTCCGATTGTGTGCTTAAATGATTCTAATGAATTTGTTCTTATAGCGAACATTCAAGAATTGATCCCCAGGCCTCTGGTATTTCCATCTTTACTTAACTTTAACTGGAAGTTTATTTCAATAGATAAGTTGTGACGATAGTTGTATCCATAGAAATAAACTTCTAGTTAAAGTTAACCAAAGATGGAAATACTGAGCCTTAACTGTGGATATAATAATATAGATAATATAATAAGAATGTAAAATAAACGTTGAAAATAATGTGAACAAGTGTGTTAAAATAACGTTCTACTAACGTACTATTAACATTAGATGTTAAATGTTTCTAAAATGTTTAAGAAACATTTATACATCATTTGAAAAAATGTTAAATTATCAAATAATTTACATTGTGAAAACATCTATAGTGGATGCAAAGTTTGTTTAATTTGTTGTTCTAGATAATGTTATGTCAACTTTTTCAGAAACGTTTTATGTTAAATGATAACATTAAGTAAATGTTAACATAATGTTCTTTTGCTTAGTGGGATACCTTCCAAAATTCAAAACGTGACAAGAAAAGTTCTTTTTATTTAAATGGTTAGTTATAAGTAGAGCCACCTTTTTTAAATCGCACAACTCTTGCTAAACAAATGAAAAACAGTTAGTTTCTTTACTGTTTAGTGAAAGTCATATTGACAGTTGAATACTAACGTGAAAGATTTTGTCAGAATATTAACTATTACAAAATGAAACGAATTCAAACTGAGTGTTTTGCGAAACGAGTGTGCGAGTCTCATACTCAGTGTGGTTACAGTAACTGTGCTGCATTCAACCATTTTAAAAATAAAGGAAAATCGCGACGTAGCATCTACAGAATAATAGACCGATATGTTAAGAGAGGCGTGATGGAGTATCAGAAATTATCCGGAAGACCTAGAGTTGCAACACGTGATCAAAATTAATGTCACATGGGGAGACTGATAAAAGACAATTCTCGAATTTCATCGACTAAACTTGACATTCGACTAAGAGTTTCTCAATCATCTATACAGAGAGCTAAAAAGAAATTGTCTATTAAGTTATTTGTCCAAAGATCTGCACCAAACTATATAAAAAAACCAAGAGGATAGATGCCGTAAAGAAGCAGCGAAGCTTTATCGTGCAATGCTTGATGGAAAAGAAATTGTGCTGGATAATGAAAGTTATATACCTTGTAATCCCAATGAAATTCCTGCAAGAAGATTTTTTAGGGCAAAAGATACTAATTCTGTTCCCTATCAAGTAAGATTTCGACCAAAAACTAAATTCCCTAGTAAATTTTTAGTATGGCAAGCGATTGACTCTGATGGTAATGTTTCTAAGCCCTATGTGAGGAAAGAAAAAATTGATACCGATGCTTATTTAAATATTCTAAAATTTTTGATCCCATTTATTGAAAAACATCATTCAAAAGAAGATATAATCTTCTGGCCGGATTTAACACCGGCCCATTATTCTAAAATAGTGACGGAATTTTTAACTCAGGTTAATGTTAAATTTGTTGATCGAGAATCAAGCTCTCCAAATTTGCCTCAAGGGCGGCCAATAGCAAAATTCTGGGTATTATCAAAAAGAAAGTATTCTCAAAGATCCGCACTAGCTAAGAACTTAAGAGGATTTCGACAAATTTGGAAAAATATTACTGCAGAAGTGGCAGCAGAGTCTGGGCAAAGTCTTGTAAAGGACCTTAAAAGAAAATTACGACTAATAACCAGGGAACGTGGTTATGCTCTTTTAAAAATTAAAACTAATAAAAAGAAACATTAATTTTGTTATTTATGTAAGGAAAATGTTTTGTTTGTATCATCTCATTCAATAAAGTGACTTTGAAAAAAGTGGCTTTACTTATGACTAACCCTTTAAATGCGCTTTTGAAATATGTAGAAACTGTTAATGCTCTCATTTTATTTTAGTTGCTAACACAGGTTTTGTGGACATTTCATAAAATTAAGATGAATAAATGAAAGAGTTATAGTTGTAAAGAACCTTTGTCAAAGTAAACAGTTTTGCTAAATCTTTAATGGTTGATGACAAAATTTATGATTTAAGAGGGTATTGTGTCTGAATGAATTCTTTTACCTATTGTTGTATTTTGTGAGAAAAGTCGAGAGAAGAAGGAGAATTCAAATTCTGGAAATTTTAAATTTGTTAAATTACTTTTAAAAAATGCCGAAACTTGCTGTACCTGACAATTACAGAAACATGCTGTACTAAGGGCACTAACATAATAAAAGCAATTTGAGAGACCACATGACTCCTAATTAATTATCTGGAAATGCAGAAATTTCTCTATTTTTGTCCATTGTTGTCTTTTGCTTATAAACCTAGAACATTTAGGAACTGCGAAGTGGTTGCTGGTTTCTTAAATATTTGTTAGTAGTGTAATATTTAATAAAAAACTACATTTATACATTTTGTTTTTATTTTCATTTGATAATTTTGATGCAAAACATAGCAAATAAAGTTTTTATTTTGCTTAACAGTCTTAAATAGAAACACTAAACTAACTAAACAACACTAAATTAAACAAACTAAATTAACAATACTATAAAATAAATATAACAACACCTAATTTATAAATTAAACAAAAACAAAAAAACTTTTAAAAATGCTTTTTACTGTGACTGTACCGATGTAAACACCACCAAGAAGCCAAAGCAAATGAGCTCCCCACTACTATGCTTACGATGTCCAGTGCGCATTGTCAAGCCAAATGCCTTTCTACAAACGCTGGCCTGTACATATTATGCCTTTGATTCATAAATAACTATAATTAATACTATTTATAAATGTTGATGTATAATAAGTATAATTATGGCACATGTGATAATTAAAATATTACATTTTTCACAGATATTTCAGGCACAGGCTGAAGATCTTCTCAGTAGTTTAAATGAAAAAAATTTATATAATGTGTTAGATGATCTTGAGTGTTTGGATATAAACTCAAGTTTTAAAATCCATATCATTCTAGATTTAATATTTGAAAAAGTAATGAATCAGAATGATTTTGCTACCATTGCTGCCACATTGTGTAAGGAATTATGTTACGTAGAGGTATGTATTACATTATTAATATCCTGAGTGCATGTCAAATTGCTAATAGCTCTTCCACATTCTTGTGCATTTGAAAAAATTATCTGCAATTTACTATTAAGCGTTTTTCTCTGAGGCATATTTTAGCAGACTATTTCCCAAACAGTATTGTTTTCTATTTTTAGGGTTTTTTTTTTGTAATTTTTTAATTCCATCTCTATCACCATTGATATGTTTGATTGAAAAATTTAAGGATTTGCTATTATTAACAATTATAGACGCAATGTGATAATTTAGACTGTTAATACAATATTTTCTAACTTCCTAATTATTTTGTTTTGTTTTAGTATGTTGCCAAAAATATCAAAGAGTATATGAATTTCAAAATTCTTTTAATAAATAGGTGTAAATTTCTATTTCAAAATAATTTAATTAATAAAACAGAGAGATTTGAAAAAGTTGAAGAGGTAGAAAAATGCCAAGATTTAGATTACAAGAAAGAACTAGAACAGAAGCTGAAGCATTATGATCATAATTCAAAGCAAGAATTTCTAAAAACCTTGAACTTTATAGGTAACAAAAAAATGAATGCATATTATATTCATTTAAACTTTTTTTTTTACATGTATTTAGGAGAATTATTCAAAAATAATATTATTCCATATTTAGTAATAATGGATTTTCTGGAAGAATTATTTAAAAGAAAAGATGAAAAAAGCATAGAATGTATATGTGTTCTTCTAGCAACAATTGGCGATAAATTAGACAGAATAAACCCTAGATTAGAAAGCTTTTTGTCTGAATTTGAAGTTTTTGTAAAAAGAAACAAATATGATGTGGAACTTGGGTAAGTTAAGAATTTGTTTTTATAATAGAATATGGTAAAGTCTTAATTATCTGATGTAGTTGAAGGCATGGTCACTTTTGGATTCTGACTGTGTCGTCTGCTAAACTGATTATTATAAAAGATACTATTTAAAGTAAAAGTTATAAAGTTTTGTAAATTGTAGCAATTATAGCAGCTTTCAACATTCTATTGTTTTGTTTTTTAGGAATATGATACAAGACGTTATAGGTACTACTAATGTGCCAGAAGAAAAGAGCAATGAAAAGGTAGTAAACTTTGTTTTTGTTGTTTTAAAGTTAAATAAAATAATCTTCGTCGTGTACTAACTGCTTTTTATTTTTTTCTAATCTTTTTTTTTTAAATATAGAAATATGAAGATGAATATTATCAAGTTAAATCATTACATCAAAAGTTGGAAACCAGTAGCAATGAAAATTATGGGAGAGGTAAGATTTAACATACTTATTTTCTTTTCTAATTATCAGTATTTTTAAAACATAGATAACTTAAACTCTTACCTGTACACATCATTTTACATTAAATTAATAGATAACAACAACACACGGTGATAAAAGGATAGAAAATTGCAAACTACAAAATTCATGATTTTATAATATTCGTCAACTGTTTATTTACCTACTTTGATGATTATTGTGTATCAGTATTCTTTTGATCAACCAAGATTCCATTACAATGATTAATAACTAGATAACACAAACGTTGTTGATAAATAAGCGACATTTCTGAAACAAGATGCAATTGCCCCTCCCCACCTATATCACGTTCCTAGTTAGCCACTGACAAAAATGGGGGTTACCATTAAAAAAAAAACTGATGACATCATTGGGGGTAAAGAAAAAATTGAAAATCATTCAAATAGATGTCCCATTGGGAAATAAGTTTGACATGTCTGAGGATTTTGGCTTCAGATGCACAGAGAACTTTTTATTTAAAGCATTCCACAGCTTGCGTTCTCACTGTATATCAATATAGAGGTTAATTTAATGACAGAATAACAAGTAGCAATAAACTGATACAATGAGGTATCATGATGTTCAAAATGTTGTATTATAATAGTTTTTTTCAATAATTATTCGATGTTGTGTTACTACTATGTGATGCCCTAAAAAGCAACAAAACTATAAAAACTTCTTAATCCCAAAAACCTGTAGTATTATTTCCACATGTAATAAGTATTAGTGACCTCCCCCCCCCCCCCATGTTTCTTGGTGGACCTTTTTCGTCCACTCCAATGCTGTGTTTGTTTCCTACAGAGAAATCCAATTACAGAACATCTGGGAATGGAAAGCATAACCACAACAAACTCCGTTTTGTTACTTTTTTCAGACTTCGGCAGCCATTTTGACCATGTTCCCGAGGTGATATCAAAAAACTAAAACTACACGTTTGTCTTATTTTTTGATGTAGAATACGATTCTAAAGTAAAAAAAAATTTTTTGAAAATTTTTTAATTTTCGGCCGCCATTTTGACCATGTTCCCGAAGAGTTATCAAAAAACGACAATACCATGTTGTCTTTAGTTTTTGATGTAGAATCGAAATCTGATGTCAAAATTTCAGAATTTGACAAAAAATGCGGACATACAGATAGACAGACAGACTTGGCAAATTCAGTAACGACTCCTTCGGAGTTTGTTGAAAATAGTAAATCAACTAAACAATATTATCTATGCTAATGAAAAAAAGAAAGAAAAACTTACCTACAAGTCAAAAGGCAAGACAGTAGGTGTACAGTCTGTTTGGTTGAAAAGGCCCTGACCTCTAGCACTTTTATTTATGGAAATACACCCACCACACTATGTACTAGATTCTTAAATGAGACAATAAGCTATATCATTTGCTATGAAAAATAACTTTTATCTTCTGTATGGTAAAGTGATGACTAGACCTAGATGGTAGGAATCATATGAGGCACAAATAAAAATGCATGTTTGATTTATCCATACATATGGCTGTTTGCACTTGTAAGCAAAATCCACAAAGAAGCAAATTGTGTAGTGCAATTTGAATAAGAGGTTACATGTGTTAAATACTGCACTGGGTTGCTGGATGGCAAATGTTTATATTTCTTGATAACAACTTTGCTTGTTTAAAAGTATATATATTATTGGTAGGATTGGCGTCATTACAACAAAATTTTTTAAATCAAATGTTTAAAATCTTATTTTGGTGTGCTTCTCAGTTTTTGAGAGAGAGAGAGAGAGAATCAACGCAAATGCCACTGTAGGTGGTTGCCATTTAGGAAATTTAATTCCTTTATGGCTGCTCAGTTTTTGACTTTAAACGCTGTATGTTTACCTTGTAGAATATGTAAGATTGAATTACTATCATTATACTTTGAATTAGTCAAGCATGAAAAAAATAGTACTTGCTATAAGTAATAAACTATTTTTTACAGAAGTTGCTGCTACCACTTCCAAGATGAATGACGAATTATCTCAGCACCCCATCAATATAAAACAAGCTTTAAAAGAATATATTGATGATGATGGATGCTCCTTAGAAAAATATGAAAACAGCATTAAGATGCTTTTACCAGATCTTGACTGTTCACAACTAGTTTTTGAAGGGTAGGTACTATAATAGTGTAATAGATATAAATAGAATTTAATAAATTGCTTAAAAAGGTTATTTGAGCAGACGAAAAATGGGTTTACGGCCTATAACATAATGGTTTTTTATATTCATGTTTCTGAACATATTTTTACTATTAAAGATTTAAGGATTTCAAATGTTGTGAAAATTACCATTTTTATGACTGTTACTGAGTTATCGACCAATTGATTAATTTGTTAAAGAATCATGTTAACTTGGAAAGTGGATAAATCAACACAAAAAAAATGTTATTGTGTATTTGTCAAATTTTGTCTGCTTCTTAACTTTAATGTTAATTTAATGCTAAACTTTTATTTAATAAAAGTGTAAAAATGGAAAGAGTCACTCCACTACACGTGAATACTATACTGAAATGCATTTTGTGTATAGATTTGGTGCTGGTAATTCTGAAGTTGCAGTGACTGAATATTAATATTAATGTTTGAGGAGATTTGACAGATTCTTTGCATAGCTTGATCTGCTTTCTGCGTTAACATGATTCTTTATAAAAATAAATGAATTGGTGGATAACTCATGTCAATAACAGCAGATGCTGGAGATAGTTTCGTTTGCAAAATTAGGGAAATGCAGTTTTTTTTTTGTAATGTATATCTCAGACATCACACTTTACAAAACTGAATGTTACCTGTAGCGAATGCGGCGAAAAAGGATGACATCTTTTTCTCTACCCTTCCTGCTGATAGTAGCAGATTAAATGCACATATTGCTTCACCACCACCTTTAGCAGTGCAGTGTTTTTTTTAGAACAAATTGGACTTTCGGTAGAGCTTGGTTCAGATAGTATCACGACAGACTAAAATCTTGTCAGTAAAGATAGGAACATGTTAACAGAAGCTAAAATATTAGTAACCTGTCTATGGTATCTCCTAGGCTTGGGCGATTTAAAAATTCATGAATCAAAAATTGATTTAGAAAAGAAAATCTATTTCCAATGATTAATCAGTAATGAAATAGAGATAAATCGATTCATAAATTGACTAAGATTGACTTAAATCGATTTTAATTTATTTAGATCTATTCAGAATCAATTTAATGTTTATAAATTTTGTAATTTACTCGAATTGATTGATATACTGTTTTAAAAGGATCTAAATCAATTTTAGTTACAAACATGCTTGTAAATTCTAATCGTACATAACACATTTATTACTAAAATTGTTTGGAATAGATCCAAGAAAGCATAATATGTTTCTTATCTAATTGGCCAAGATCATAGGGACATGTAATGATTTCATTATAACATCGATACGCCTTTATAATATCGATAGGACGAATTAATTGCAAACATTTATAATTGTCAACTTTTGACATTGACGAGTTGTAAACTGCCAACTTTACAATGGTTGTGCAAAAAGCATATTACGGTAGGTGTTGTTACCATTACACTAGCTGGGTCAATAAGGAGTCATATTCGATAAAGAATTACTAATATATTTTTTGGGACACTCTGTATAATATTAGGAATTTGTTAATACTTAAAATCAATCTAGTAAATGATTCTGCAATCAATAAAGGAACTTGTCTTGAGAACATTTCTGTGGTGTTTTATCTTCCTCCCGTGCCTCTTTACCTTCCTGCCATATGCCTAGAAATAAGTTGAAAAGCCGACTTTTCTTGTAATTGTTCTAGTGCCAAACTTGTGGCAGTTATGTTAGAGATCTCAGTGTTGTATTACATTTAAGACTTGAATGGAAATGCCATTAAAAGAATCGGGTCAATCAGTTTGTTAGTATGGTTGCTATAACCTCTTATCAACAATTACCATTTTCGACTAGTCTGTTGTGATACTTGGAACCCAGCTCTATCAAAAGTTTATTTTGTACTAAAACAAATAAAACTGTACTGCAAATAGCTGTGAAGCAACATGTGCATTTGAACCGACACTACCAATAAGAAAGGGGGAAGACAACATCCAGTTTTGTAAAGTGTGGTATTTGAAGTCTATTACAAAAAGAAACTGCGTTACTATAATTTTGCAAATTAAACTATTTCCAGCACCTGCACTAATAAGTTTATTAGCATTTTTTATTCAGAAAAACTTTATTTAACAAGCCCTTAAATTTATGACTACCTTTTGGGACACTCTGTATTGCAATAAGAAATCAATCTGAATATGCAATCCAAGCTAACCGTTATGCCTGTGGCAGAGCTGGGTAAGTACATCACAAATGTACTTAAGTACAAAGTACATTTTTGTGTAAGTACTTAAGTACAAGTACTAAGTGCTTTAAAAAAGAAAAGTATTTAAATACAAAAGTACTTAAATACAGATAAAATGTACTTATTTCCTAACTTATAAATACTTTTCCAAGTACTTTTTTAAATTTATTTTCTCTTTGTTACGTAAGCAGTATAAAAATTATAATAAAAAACATATGATGAATGTCTTTATCCTAGCCACAATATAAATTTTTAGTTAGTTTATATTAACTTTGGTTTTATCTTCATATTGAAAAATAAAATATAAAAACTTTTCCCAATGTGAAATTCAATTTAAAAATAAAAGAAACGGAACTAGGCTCATCAGCATGTACTTATATAAAAAATTTTCCTAAACCTAAGGATAAAACATCGACAATGTTAAATAAAATTAATAAAGAACTTTAAATTTGATATGGGCTTTGTTTATTAATTTAACGTGGATACATGAAAAAAAAAGAAAAATTTCACAGTTAAAACTGATTCACTTGTACTTGTACTTGAATATACTGCATCAGATGTATTTAAGTACCAAGTACAAGTACTAATCAAACTTTGGATTTATAAGTACAAGTACAAAGTACATTACCAATAGAATGTACTTAAGTACAAGTACAAGTACAAAAAAAAGAATTTATTTATGGTTTTTCAAGTACATTTGTGATGTACTTACCCAGCTCTGGCCTCTGGTGGCAGAAATACCGAACTAAATTGAGAAATAATTTGGGTTTATCCATGTGTTGTTCACTATGTATTTCAATTTTTAAAGTGAATTAAACTGTTATTTACATAAAGTGAGTATTTATCATTAATTATTTGTACTTCTGGTGCAGTTTAAGTGCATTTTATTTTAAAAGATTGTCATAAGTTTAATAACAGCTTTTCAGACAAGTAATGACAAGCAGGAGATGTCCTTTCTGTGAGTCAAAAACAATTGATTTAAAGCATGCAAAAAAATTAATTTGAATCGCTAATAAGCAACCTATGTTTTTTATAAAATTTATCTTTTGTTTAATTTTTTTGCTTATTCTTTTTCTTTTAGTTGTATGGACGTTTTAGAAATATCAAAAGTAGCAAGATTGCGAATTGGGTTTTTATTCAATCATTTAATTAAATTGGGAACTATAACTTTTCAAGATTATTGTACTGGTTTACACAAGGTATTGGAAGAAGCAGATGATTTAAGTCTTGACGTTCAGAATATATGGGAATATATAGCAGAACTTGTTGGTAAAGATATTTTGTTTTTAAATTTATTTGTAAAGAAAACATATTTTTATAAAATACAGCACTTCGTATTTATATATGGTAGGGGTGGTTATAACTAAAGCTTTTACAGTCCAGATAGGAATGTCACATGTAGGCAGCCAACTACCAACTTGCTCCCTACTAATTTGCCTGCAAGTATAATTAGTCATAATTCCCTAATTTGACCCGCTGAACTGTAATTGCCCACTACTAGTCTGAAGACTAGAAAGGTTGCTAACTCTTACAAACATCATTTTTCTAGATTCAAGAAATACACAATATACCGTTGACAATAAATATTGCAAAATTAAAAACTTGAAATTAATAAACTCTTTATTATTATTGCAAAATCTGCACCCATTTACAAGTGGTCGTTTCCAACAAAGATTTTCTATTAACATATGGTGTAGAATCTTCAATGGTCGTCTTCTGTCAATACAAATTCTACCTCATTGTTTAACTAGTGCGAATAACTTGGAATTTTTGAATAACAACTTGATTGAATTATTAGACAATGTTCCATTAGCATTATGCAACATGATGTGGTTTCAGCATGGTGGTGCATCCATGCATGCTGCAAGAAACAACCATTCTAATGGTAGGTGGATTGGTAGACCTGGTCCAATTCCTTGGCCTGGTAGGTCGCCAGATCTAAATCCACTAGATTTTTATTTATGGAGCCATGTAAAACAAATAGTTTATGCAGAGAAAATCTACAATAAAGAACAATTGCAAGAAAAAATTATGACTGCTGCACTTCACGTTGCAACAGGGCCAGATTTACTCTGGTGGAGGCTCCTAGGGAAAACTAATTTTTTTATACATTCATTTGTTTTTGTAATTAATTATGACTAATATAATCAAGAAATATTCCTTAAAAAAATCATAATTTTAATTTAAAAAAAAGATAAAAAAAATTGTTCTTTTCTATCCCTTTTTATTGGTCATTATTTTTTATAATGCAAACATAAAATTTTTTGGTGGAGGCCCCTAGGCACTGTCTCGATTGCCTACACGGTAAATCCAGCCCTGCATTGCAAATGAGCAAAATTTTGATCTAGTTTACGGTTCATTAGTTTCATGTTGCTACGCTTGCATCGCAGCTGGTAGTGGACTTTTCAAACACAAGTTATGAGTTAGTTTTATGTTTTTTCTTTTTTACAGTTTAAAATAAAATTTTCTTGTTGTCTTCCTTTATTCTTTTCTGATTGGTGTTAAAACTTTGAACTTCAGTATCTCAAAAACAAAGCACAATCAAAAAAAAAAGTTATTTTGTATTTTATGCTTAGACTATCAAACTGAATACCAATCTTCTTTTTTTGCCTCATGCTATAAATCATACTGTATGCGTTCTTTAAGCCATGGTAATAAAAATAATGTAAAATAAACCCAATTTCAAGTGTAAAACAGGTTTGAACAATAAATGGAGATTTTTAAAAAACGACAAACTACAAAAAAACTGGTTACAGCCAACTCAAAAACAGCAACATAATAAAAATCCCGCCAGACTTTGCTGATAACTAGTAGCTGGTAATCGTCAAAAATCGTGACTCGTTTTGCTATTTATAAGGCACTGGATGAAATTTGTGGCAGGTTTGAATTATCCAACTTCATCCCCATTTACAGTATGTTTTAAACTCTGCTTTGCTGCTAATAGTACAGTTGAATCTCTTGCATGTATGTATTTCTTCACTGCTGTAATTTATTTATTATTAGAAATGTAGAACTACTTCTTTTCCAAGTTTATGTATTACAGACAATTTTGAATTGTTATGACACCTAGGCACTGTCAGTCTTGATGTAACAAGTTAGTAAACCTGAACTTGTTGCGAAGAACAATCAAAGAACTCTTAGATCAAAAGCATTAAAGTGACAAGTTGGCATCTTAACTCTAAAACATGATAAAAATGCCAAATTAAAATTACACTCTTGGACAAAATTAACACATCAACAAAACTTTTCATAATTACTTGTAAATTTTTGAAGTTTGAAATTATTAAACATTTTATGTATGAACATTATTAATGAGGGACATAGCCAGCGATATGTGGCTAATTTGTTAGAAGTTAGACAATCAGCAATTAGTCGAACAGTTAAACGTTTTAATGAACTTCGAAGTTACTGTAGATTCCCAGGACAACGTCATAAGAAGTCTACAGATGCAAGAGATGAGCGATATCTTATGCAAGTCACCTTAAGAAATAGGCGTTCTACCAGTTGAGAGCTAAACTGAGCCTCAACAGCAGCTTGAAATGTAACAATTTTTTTCACGAACGATCAGGAGAGGGCTTAATGAAGGAGGATTGGACAGTAGAAGACCAGCTATTACAGCACAGCTCACCAGGGAATATAGTATTACTAGGCTGCTTTTTGCAAGGGAACACGTAAATTGGACTATTGACGACTGGAAGCGAGTCTTGTTTTCCGATGAAACAAGAGTAAGTCTTAATTCACCAGATGGACATCAACAAGTCTGGCAGAGGCCAGGAGAGAGGTTTGCTGCCTGCAATATCTTTCTGAGGATCCCATTTTGTGGTGGATCAATAATGTTCTGGGGAGGAATTTGTTTCGATGGTCGTACAGATTTGGTTCCTATATGGAGGAGATCCATGAATGCACATTTCTACGTAGAAAGCATCCTAGAAGAACATGTGATGCCATTTGCCCCATTTGTTGGGGAGAATTTTATTTTTATGCAAGATAACGCTCAGCCCTAACTTGCTAAAGAGGTACTTGACTACCTTCAGTTCGTGAATATTCCAACTATGGGCTGGCCACCAAGAAGCCCAAACATGAACCCCATCTATGGGATGCACTAAAACGGTCAGTTAGGCATCACATACCTGCTCCTATGAATCTTAGTTGTTCTTGTTGAATGGGAGAATATTCCCCATAAAACCATTCACAACTTGATCAATAGCATGGCCAGACGTATAGAAGCAATGATAAGAGCTAAAGGACGATCTACACGCTACTAAATTCAAATTCTTATGATTTAACCTCATCTTCAATTTTTTTTAAAGCTTTTCATCGACACCGTTTTCATTGCATTTGACATTGTTGTTTCTTTCTGTGATTTATTCATGTCTTTTACCGACAATACCATTCTAATTTATTAAACATTAGTTGAAATCAGTTAATTGTAATATCACGTAGGTAGTATGATTTAAAACTTTGCAAAAATAAAAGTTATAATGAAAAGTTTTGTTGATGCTTTAATTATGTCCAGGAGTTTATATATCAAGGAACTCAACTACCAACCACTTAACAGCACCTTTAATGGAACACCTGCATATTCTTAAATGATTAATAAAGATAGGATTTTAGGTTGTTATAAAAAACAAACAAAGATACCTGTTAAATTTATAAGGTCCTAAAATAGTCAACTTGTTTTTTGAAGAAAACTGCAAAGGTGAATGATAGTAAAACCAAATTATGGACGATCGCTAAAGTTAAAGAAGTATTTCAAATCTAGTCTGCTACATTTTATTGATACACAGTAATCAATGTTCTCACTGAAAGGTGTATGTTGGTTCAACATTTGTCTAATGTATGTACTCGAGTATTGCAAACAGGCAGTGTATGACTGCTGGTAGTATTGTTAGAATTTAGGATGGTTGTTGTTGTTTTCTGATCTTGCATTGAGCTATTTAGATGGTAAATTTGATTCTTCTTTATTTTTGCTGGACATTATAGATGAAAAAACAAGGAATTCTATTTTAGGTCAGTAAAGAGCCTATTTTAAGCCATTATTTGTTTCTTTAGGCATTTAGGCAAAATAAGTCTTCTCTATATAGTAGCATTTTTACTAAAGCGCACATGTTTACTATCATAATTAAAGTGCCTATTATAATTATGAAAAAGCATTTTACCTAAAATTCGGTCTTTAATGATTATATATAGAATTACATACATGATCTTTATAATTATTATGTCATCTAGAATTACATTACCTATACATACTTTTACGTAAAAATTCTAATATGTATGTGACAGGCCAGCTTATAGTGTCCAATCAAAAGTATTTGTTGCTGCTTATAAAAATAACATTGATAAACAGATTATATCACAATATCAATTACTTCACCTTTCAATAGTAATGAGTAATGACATTAAATGTATCTTTCTCTTTTTTAATTTTAATTCTAGTTCCTATTACATGTGATGATGATACAAACTCTATAAGATTAATGCACAAGTTAATAAAACTACTTGCAAATAGTAATGGTGGGACAAAAGTGCTTACTTACATGTTTAAACTAATAATTCAAGAAAAGGAAATGCTTAAAGCAGCTCCTTCAGATTGTATTATTGAACCTGAAATTACCGATAGTAAATCATTGGTGAGTTATTTATAAATTTTCATTCTGTGTAGTTTCATATAGAGAATTGTAATTTTATTAGCAAAACTCCAGATTCTTACCTGATTCCAAGGTATTAATTTCATCATTGCACGATCAGTCATATAGACAAAATCAAATATCTTGTGAAGATATTGAAAAGAAGATGATATCATTTTTTGAGTCAGATACTTCTTTTGAAGAAATAAAGAAATGGGTTTCAGTAAGTTTATTATTATGTATAATAACAGTGCATATTTTAATGAAAAACTTTTCAGGAGAATTTGAATAAGGCTTTTATGAAAGACAAATTTATTAGGATACTTGCCACTGCTTGTTTCAAAAATTCAGCTGTTGCTTTGAAAATACAGACAGATGTACTAGAAAAAAGATATAATTTACTAATTGATTTAATTGATGGTGATATAAGTAAGGAATTGCAATGTCTACATGCCTTACAAGTATTTGCTCATGAAATGAACAACCCTGAAGGTATTTTATATTTGAAGTATGATTAGAATTAGTTATGTTAAGTTGCATGTTACAATATATTACATTTACAAAAGTTGGCTTTTGTGTCATTAATCTTTATTGTTAAAGTGGAAGTATTAAGTTAGTTGGATGTCGTACAGTGTTCAGTGGTAAACTAAGTTAATTAGAATTTAATATAATCAGGGCTTTTCAGAGAAAATGCGAGGTCCAGGGCAACTAATATGTTAGTGGCCATTCTACGAGCCGTGACATCGCTTTGCCTTCTCCTATATTTTTGTCTAACATATTGAATTGCCAAGTTGAGGCCCATAATATTGCGAGGCCTGGGGCAGCTTCCCTTCCTGTCCCCTCCCCTCTGATTGGCCCTGACTATAATTATATTTTTTAAGTAATACTCCTACATATACAGTCGACTCCAGTTATAACGTACCATCTAAAAAAAATTAAATATTTTTTTCGTAATTTTTTAATGCTTTTCTGACTGAAATACAAAAAAACTTATAAAATTAAATTCATAAATAAAAATAAACAATAAAGTCATAGATATAATGTCTAGCAACAACACAGTGTCATTAACATTTGGAATACCTTGTAGGTGCAAGAGAATCGCTTTTATAGCTTGTTTAGCCTCGGAAAAACTTGGTATAGAAGTTCATTCCTGGACTCCAGTAATCTTCTGGTGTATTTCATTAGCACTATCCATATCTCATCTACATAATTATCCACATCTGGAAATGCCACTGCGAATACTGTTAATAATTTCCATTTTATCGAACAAAGTAATTGCTTTGCGTTTTGTAATAATTTTACTTCTGGATGCTGACGTGGTTAATACATTATTACCGAAAACTAAATAAAATAGGCAACTAAATATGTGACAGAACTGCAATAAACATCAGAAATTATGGGGTACTGATGTTGATTTAGTTTATTTTGCGAATTGCAGTTCGTTATAACTATTATCGAAAAACCAGCTTTGAACGTTACAACGGAAGTGGACGTTAAAAAGGTGTACGTTATATCGGGATAATTTCACTAGATTGTTGGGAACGGGACAACCAAATGCGTACGCTACAACCAATCGTACCTTATATCAGGGTACATTAAAGCCAGAGTACACTATATTATGTTTTCTCTGAAATCCTTAATATTACATACTTGCTAAAGTCAAATGATATTGCCAACTACAGACAGGAAGTCAATATTGACACAGTAACGACTATGCCTGATTATGATTACTTATTTTATTATTTGTCTTTCTTGCATGTATCAACTCGTATTGACAAAATGGAAGATGTAAGGTGTGTGTTTGAACCCAACAATAAAGATGACACAGGAGCCATAACTTTCATTTGTAAAAAGGTGAATGTATTAATTCTTTTATTGTTTAGGATTATTACTTGATGTTTGTCAACATTTGTATGAAAACAATGTTATTTCTTACGAAAGTTTCTTTGCTTGGGAGAAAAATACAGATCCATCTGAACAAATGGGAAAAGGTATGTTTTGTGTATTTGCTTTGATTTCATCTGTTAGTAATTATAATATTTGTTCTAGTTGAGGCCTTAAAACAACTTGCAGAATTTTTATCATTACTGAGACTTTCTTACGAAGATGATAGTAAATCTTATTAACCTGACATTACCTTCTTATTATGTTATATAAATCTAATATGTTTTTTATTTTTATTATTTTTTTTTGTTATCTTAAACATTTTAACGTTCTTTTTTATCTAATAAGCAATATTTTCATATTACGTAACTATAAGTACACACAATATTATTAAGAGTGAGATCTAAGAAGACTTATATATTTTATAATATTAAACCAAAGTATAATAAAAACAAATCTACATGTGTGGTTTTTTTTATTGTATCTATATAATGTTGGTGTAAAAGTTAACAAGGATTCTACAATACAGTAAATTACTGTGTTTGTGATTTCAAAAAGTGGTTTGACAGAGGTCCCTCGTCTGCATAACCTACGAGTTCTTGTGGTATGACGGCGCTCTCTTCAACTCCTGTACATGGTCTGCACATACATTCTAGCGGTGCTTTTGTTGTTACCTATGCAAAGAGGTTTTATTTACTATACAACTTGATACAATGTAAGTTTTTTTATTACTATTATAAGTTAGAACTTTATTTTAGAAGTCAAAAAAAATTGATATAAAATTTAATAGTTAACGACCGAGAAGACTGCGATAACCAAAACCATCTTTTTTTTTAAGTACTAAATTTGTTTAGATAAAATATAATTTAGATTTGCCGCTAAATTAGGGGCGGGTGCAATGTACTTTACAGTAGTCTGTATTACCAACAAACATTGATCGAATAATTCAAAATGGTGGCACGTTTGTGTTTGTGACGGTGACATGTTAATTTATTAAGTAATTGATTTTTAGTGATTTATAAAGAACATTTAGCAATAAATAGATATCCAACAATATTTACGTAAGTGAAAATACTTTTGTGTTGTTTTAAATCAGATAAATCTGATTAAGTATTGCGTTATAAAGTACAAAGAAAAAATTTCCAAACCTTTTTAAATTTCCTTTCTCCAGGTTTTGCTTTGGGACAAAATAAAGAAACTGAAGCTTCACGTTCTCCCGATTCTTGACAACACATACACGAGCGTTCCATTTGCCAAATTTTACTTCCCGATACCTAGAGGACAACAAAGGTGAATGTTGTTCATTAGAATTTTTGTAGAACATATTTACTTGTATGTACGATGCACAACGGCCGGTGCATGCAAAACTTGGAATAGGTTTAGGAACACATCCTGGATACTGCAAAACATGTATCACTGGTGTAACTTGACATTCATCGGCTGAACTAGCACCTTCAACTGCTATCTTATTGTTTAATGAAGATAATCGAGAATCGAAACACATGTTGGCTAAAATTGTTAATAGTACTGTGGTTGTCCATAATTGCTGTGTTGCTAAAATTTGATCATTGACATAAAATCACAAAGAGATGATATTAAAAAGAAACATACCACTCTGGAAAATTTGTGTGAACATCACAAAGCACTTTGTATACAAACAGGTTTATTTCAAAGCTTTTCAGTTTTTGGTAGAGGGGTTTATATAAAATAACTTATGAATCTAGTTTTGATATTAAAAGGGATGATTTACTTGCGCAAGGTTTTGACTTACTAAGTGGTGGGGGAAGATTGCTAAAAGGAGCTTGTACCACGAGACCCCCTATAGTTTAAACTAGGAAATTATATTTTCCTGTATTTCTTAATGGACCACACTCTGTGGACTGCTAGTATATCCATAATAGCTTTTGATGTTTTTCAGGTTTTTTCGTAGCATTCTAAACACATTTTCGTGTTATATTTTTAAATGGTTTTTCTATACAAATCAGAATTTCCAACATAATTTATGAGTTTAGTGGTCCAATTATAATGTTTTATATATTAATGTTGACAATAAATTGTTACAGGGTTTATTTGTGTACTATGATAATTAAATGGAAAAGGGATATAAGAAACGTAGAAATACTCCAGTAAAGAATAAAACGTCTATAAGTAAGAAGTCTAAGTTGAGTATAAGTGGCAAGCAAGAGCTTATTGAAGAATACGAGAAACTGAAAACTCAAGAGGAATTCCTTGATAAAGAAATAGCAGATTTGGAGAGCCAAGGTGTAGATTCAAATTTAAAGCCACAAATGGAAGCTCTTCATGAATATAATGCAATGAAGGATGTTACACAGATGGTTCTAGGATATATTGCTGATATTGAACAAACTACTGTTAGTGAATTGCATAAACAATTCAATTTACCTACAGACTGATCAAGTTATTAATTGATATCTTATTTTAATCTGAAGGTAATAATCTTTGTTTCATCTGTTAACATAAAAACTCTTTCGAAGTTAATTTGTAATTTACAGTCTTTATTTGGCAGTAGCACATACATGTACTACTATAATAAAAATAGCAAATCCGTTGGGTAATTGGAACTGCGACTGTTACTGTTGTTGATGTAGGTGCGACAAACATTTTTAAAAATGGATAAAAACAGAAAGCTTTAATCATTTATAAAAACAATTCTATTTTAAAACTTCTGTTGCAGTACTACCATTTAGTTTCCAACCTCAAACAAAAACCTAGATTCTAGATGAATGCTCAAAAATTTAACTGTACTGTACTTATTAGAATTCTGACATTACATAAAACAAACTTAGTTTGGTTAGGTTTTTTTATAATTTAGCAATTTCTAGCGATTTAAACCAATCAGGTGGTTTGTACCCTATCGAAGTTAGGTCACCAAACTGTCACTGGGATTGTTGTAGGTTTATGAATAATAATGAATTAATGTGTGGATGCGTTTCCAATAATGGTAAAAAAGGCCTAATTGCCTGGGTCATTTCAAGAAACCACAAATAATAATTAGGTTTATTATACAGGGTTTCTACAAGACAGTGGGACATAGCAAGAATACATGTAAAACAAGTTGCAATTCTTTCATCTGATTTTGTGTATGTCTAGTTTATAGTTTGTGGTTGTTTATTAGGTCTGCAGCTAAACCTGAAAAACATGGGTGTAAATCAGAGTAAGGGCGAAATTTTTTTTTAATAACTATAAAGTAAAATTAAAAACTTAGAATGATATAATCTTGAATACATAAATAAAATGACATAATTAAGATACTGCTGTGTCTAGCCTCCTGGTACCAGTAACTAATTTTGTCTAGGTAAAAATAATGACATCACATTTTTGACATAGATTTATCAGAGCCACGATACAGCATGCTTGTTTAATGATTCAAAGCTGGTTAAAGGTGAAAATGAATAATCTGATAATATCTATTTCACGTAAAGAGATACATGCGTTACATTTATTTTTTAATCAACAGCAACATGCACCTATTTCAAATGTATGTTGAAAGAGATATATATTGAACCGTTAGTATTCCATTTAAGTAGAAGGTATATGACAAGGATAACACTAGAAATCGTAGACGTGATTACAGGTAAATTTAAATTATGTTTCGAAAATGCCAAACGTATTTGAATTTTCAAATTGACATTTGTTTACATTTAAACAACAAAAACAGTTCTTTTAAGAATTATAATTAAACAATTTTCCGTTTATTAGTTTTAAAGTAAGTAGTAAGATAATAAAACTTAATTCTAAAATGAACATAATATGCACTTTTTAAAAATTGTTTTCAGTTATTGTTTGTCTGTCAATCTACCGTTGCTAAAGTAGGGCGTGTAGAAAATTTTCAGTTGGGCCATTTATTGATTTGAAGCATCTGGATCATACGAATGACGCATGTATCTTTTTACATGAAATAGATATTAGGTTAATGTTTGTTTATGTTAATAGTGTCAACTAAATAAATTAAAAAAGACTAGATAATAATTAATCCATAATATAATCTGTAAGTAGCGCTTTTTATGTAACCTAGAATTTCCATCATAACAAATACTTTATTATTATTTTAGTTTTGATTTGTAATGCAAAGTATGCTATATTGCTGTAATCAGGGAGAGCTGATCTATAAGATTCCACCAAAAAAACATACTGTTGCTATTTAAAAAAAAGAACTATCGATGACATTATATCTAGAACTTGAGCAACGCCATCTATACAATTTCTATATGTGTCCGAGGATATTGCTTGATAATGAACACTTTCGCAAATAATAAATTTATTTCAGACTTTTCTCGTGCACTGTATATCCAAGGCAAGCATGTATCCCCAATTTTCAAACCTAAATTGTTTGTAAACTATTTGGCATGGTGGTTCCCATAGTAGGGAATCATGCTTTTGTCGACGCTTAGGTGCTCGTTTAAACCGCCATATTTTCTAAAATTATTGTTCGGTTTGGAAATTAGAGGCTGCAGTTTGTACAATTTATTATCAGGATCGATTTGAGAGTTATCATTTAAATGAAAATGTCTCAAATCAGTTTAGATGCATACTTTCTGAAATCAGTTTTGGCACATCATTGTCGTTAGACCATACATACGCTTACTTGGATCCTTGCTATACCCAGACAACACGAGACCCCCAAATGCAACAAATAGTTCGTTTTTTGTCAAATTTAAATTATAACTTTTTTTGCAAAGCATATAAATTACTTTGCACCAATATGTTAGTGACGACATCATAAAAAAATAAATTAAAGACTTCTGCTGGAATAGATGTGCTGTACACTTCAGCTGGTGGGTTTTTTGGATCACAATTCTGCTGCTGTGTCCATAGTGTTCTTTTTTGTTTTTTTTTTCATTTTGAAGAACCAATATGGTTTTGAAACAAGGTTGCTGGATGTAGTTCATCTTCAGAGTCATACTCTTCTTCGGTCGATTTTCTTGCCTTCTGAATCATGATCATTTTCAGTAGCAGGACCTAAGTGGCTAATATTTGCTTCATAATCATCATCAGATAAATCACTGTCAGTGTCAGTATCTTGTCCATCTTGAGGAGGAAATATATACAGGGAGCGGCTAAATTATGGAACGAAGTAAATAAAACCGTAATAATTTTTTTTATATAAAAACGCCGAGCCGTCGATTTTATTTTGTTTTTTGCCGTTTTTCGCGTGCATTCGATTTTCTACAGGGTGATTTTAAAAAGCTGCACGAAAAAAAAATTATTTTTTTTAAATGGAACACCCTGTATATTTCTACAGATTTGGATAAAATCTTATCTCACAAATACAGTAATATTGATGGGTCTATCTTTAATAATAACGGAGATATAGTCAAGAGTGCTCAATAAACAGAAGGCAAGGAAATAAGTTTAATACATTAAGAACAAACGAATAAATTAAATTAAATAGTATTCAACAAACAAAATTAAAATAATTCATTTAAATCAAATGTTGGAAATGCCATCCATCAGCCTCTAGGCAATAAGCAAACCTACGAACACATTTTTCTTGTACATTGCGAATGACCTCTGGACTAATTCTACTTATTTCTTCACTTATTCGATTTCTTAACTCCTCTAAATTCTGTGGTCTGGTTACGTAGACTTTTGATTTCAAATAATACTATTTAATTTAATTTATTCATTTGTTCTTAATGTAAAAAATCGGATGCACGTGAAAAACGGCAAAAAACAAAATAAAATCGACACGTCTCGGCATTTTTATATGAAAAACATTATTATGGTTTTATTTACTTTGTTCCATAATTTAGCCGCTCACTGTATATACGTACATATATTCCCACTTTGTACTTCACTTTCTTCTAAAACAATCAATTAGTTCATAAAGCGACAAACTAAAAACAAAATACTATATAACTTATGCTAGAGGTAACCTCCAGAACGTAAAAAATACCACTAAAGACATGTAATTTGCTTCAGTAATAACAAATCAGCAGGTTTCCAATGCGACTTTATGTTTTGGATAAGCATGTGTTTGTAATGCCTAATGTTCGATAAAACGAATACAGAAAATAATCTCTTGCTTTTGTAAAAAAAAACAAACTGATAAATTTACAATATACTGAGGACATCACTTATTAGTTCAGCTATTCTAACCTTAAATTGTATCAAACGATTTTTACAAAAAGTAGGTTAAAAATAAAGTAAACTTACCTGCTGTTGCATGTATTGTATAAATTAGGATCCATAAGTCTTTCTAAATTTAAAATTACTATTTTCTATCAGTTTAACGCAGATGTTGACATTACACGTACTAAATGAGTAGCTATTACAGAAATCTGCATTATCAACAAAAATAGTAATGCCTGATAAAACTAATGCTATCCACTAATGGGTTAATAGTGAGTGGATGGTATAAAAATAGAAAAAGAAATGATAGTATCTGTTTTATTTATTTTTTGTTTATAAAACATTTTCCTTAAATAAATAACATTTTTTTAAACGGTTCTTTTTTAAATAAAGGTCTAATACTAGGTAACTATCAGAGTTTAGTGTTGTTTACAATTAAAGCAGTACCAGGTTTTTGGAATGTTGTGGAAACTTGAGCATTCTCTGTGCTTTCAGGACACAAACAACAAACAATACTATTCATACTACTGTTAGCATTAGCATTACCTGACCAAAGTATAAGGCCACCATTTGCTTTCCAGTTATTCCAAATTTGAAGTTTAAGATGTTTTAAATGTTTCTTCTTTTATGGGGGAGGGGGGGCTCCATCATGTTGAAACCATAGTTCATACCTAATCCCAGTAGGATATCTTCTAGATAATTGTTAAAATTTCCAATGTCTGCTATTTGTTTTGTTACATGATAACACCTAGTCTATTCTTCCCCATTAAAAATCATCAAATTTTGTAATCCAAAAGGATTCAGGTCTAGGCTTAATGATAACCAATCTTCATGTTTAATAAAATCAATACTTTGGTGATAAAACATATCTTATAAAGACTTGGCCAAATGAACCAGTACTGAACCTTATTGAAAAATCCAGTCCTCATATTAACTATGCTATCATGAGAGCTTTACAACTCTTACAATGTCCACTTCATACACCTTGGCCCTAGTCTTAAGTGGTGCCCAAATAAGAAACTCCTAGCCAAATCATGATAGATATTGGAGATGACCTTGTTGCACACAAGGAACCTTTTTATCAGCCTCAAGCACTGCTATGAGAGTATACTGTATTATTTTATTTGTTTTGATGTTCTTCAATTGTAAAAGATTTTCTGTTCTGTATAAAGAACTCTGCAGTACTTGTTATCCGCATACTAACAAAAAAGCAACTTTTATTCTTTCTTCCCTATTTCTTTTCTAAATGTGGGATAAGCAGCAGATCTTTTTTTCTTCGATAAGTGCTTAGTTTGAGGTCTTGGCTAATCACTCCTTTTGAGGTTTTTCTTGACAATTTCATCTGTAGAGCCATCAGTTTCTCTTTTTAACCTTACACTGCACAATTTTGTTTTCATGGCAGAAAACATTATTTTCTTATGTAGTATGTATCATAGCCAGTGAATTTAGATGATTTAAAAGGAAGAATTCGTCAAGAAATACAAT
This sequence comes from Ignelater luminosus, assembly GCA_011009095.1. NCBI lineage: Eukaryota > Metazoa > Arthropoda > Insecta > Coleoptera > Elateridae > Ignelater > Ignelater luminosus. The sequence goes on along the minus strand of VTPC01091012.1, from coordinate 295,733 downwards.
GTATATCTCCAGAAGTTATTGACAATATTCAAATAAAATTTATGTACAATTTGAACGTTTAATTTAGTTGTCTTGAATTTTGCATTATCAGTAAATTTAATATTGTGAAATTTTAAGGTGGGTTTTCTTCAAAAATTCTCTTGTGTAACCTATACCCATAATTACCTTACCATATATAAAAAAATATGCTCTTTTAAATTCTGTAATAATAATAAAATATAGGGGTTGCCATTAAAAATAAATTTTGATGACGTCATATCTCCTATATGAATCACCCTGTATAAATATTCTCGATTTAAAAAAATGCTCATTTAAAAATAAAAATTGATGGGTCCGAGCGTTTTTCATAAAAGTTTGTTCCCGAATTTTTAAAGAATTTATGCACTACTTTACGAAAGCACAATATACTAATGGGTATGAAATTTGACAAAACAATTGTTGTTTTTGTTCAGACAAAGGTGTTAAGTCACATTTTGAACATTTTATAAAAGAAAATGATTTGCATCTCGTATTGTGTATCACTGCCTTATTTAATCGTGAATTGGGCAGTGACTGAACTCATCCTGTTGTACATCTTTTGGTAAAAAGAGCTTTTCAACCATGTACAATATGACTATGTTTAAAATAGAGAAAGTACAAGAAAATACAAAATTAAGATTTAACCATAGTACGCCTTGAGGTTTCCAAATAATAATTGCAAACAAATGAGTGAAAATACTAATTAAATTAATTCTAGTTAATATTAACCTAAATGTTCAAATTAACCTCCGTTCTGCCATATGCACCTTCTACACCGATTCAAAACTGCTTCACAAGACTGTCTTAGCGTCAACGGAGTAATTCTGTTTACTGCTTCAATGACTGCGTGTTGTAAGACATCCACTGTTTTGTATTGTCGTGAATAAACCTGAGTTTTTAGATAACCGATAACCGTGTGGGCCATCCCCGATTTCCAATCCAATGGTCAGGATATTCATTATTTAAAAAATTCGTAATTATTTGAGCATTGTGTACAGGTGCCCCATCTTGCTGAAAAAACATGTTTTGAAGGGTTGGAAGGGGAAGCTCCATGAGACGATCTGTTCGGGATCAGATTTTGACTTCTTATGTACCACTGACAAAATTCTAGCCTTCGTATTTCGTCACCTTCTTAGTCTTGGCAAGGACGTCCACGGTAGGGATGGAATTTATAACATTTTAGGATAACACCGGCTGTCAATTTGGAAACGTCTGTTGCACTTTCAATTTTCCGTAAAGAGGTATGTGGTTGTTTAACTACAGCTTGTACAACCATGTTTTCTTTGTTTGCATTTTTGTGGCGACTTTTAGGCGTAATAAAGCTTCCATGATTATTATTTCACAATCTTAAACCTGGTTGGTGTCTTTCTGGGTATCTATTCTGACACATTTTTGCAGCCGCTTCATTGTTCCTCTGACAGAGAATAAAACATTCCAACATGTCATATTTTTCACAATTCGAAAAACGATCCATTTAACACGATATTTGTCCACACAACAATTATACATAGACCCAACAAAACTGACAATAACAATTATTTGATTGGTATAAATTGCAATTGTTTCATAAGAATATGAAAAAAAATGATACTATGGTTAAATCTTAATTTTGTATTTTCTTGTACTTCCTCTTCTTTAAACATAGTTATATTGTACATGGTTGAAAAGCTCTTTTTACGACGATTTTAAAAATTTAAAAATCCAATATGGCGCCCATAAGAAAAACAAAAGTTGGATATGAGTACGTGAATTCTAGAGTATTTTTTTGAAGTCGTTTTTGAAATCCTCATTAGTTGCTATTTAGCTTCTGAAAATATTGTACATTTATCTCTAATAACAAATAAATAAATCAGGATTTTAGAAAATGCACTTTTTTGGTTTTCACCAAACCATGGATTATTCATTGGCATATAAATACGAAACTTTTTCCTCATTTAACCAATCTTGTATCTATTACTGTTTCCAAAATCCTCATGTAGGTCATTTTAAAATGGACACACTGTATCGGCCGTCATTGCAGAGCTTTTTTTCTTTGCTTGAATTAATTTCTCCAGATCACTCAGTCTTCTTTTACTTGCAGATCGATTTCCTTGGTTGCACAAACAATAAACCAATTCTACACGAAATCTTGACAAGGGTTAATAGTTTTCTTTTCGACCCGTGTTGATTTTTCTATATAATAACCAAGATTAGATGATAAAATAATTGCAGGTATCATTTTTTAGTACACATTCTTATTTTGTAGCACTAAATCAAACTCTCTAATAAATTGACACCACCCATATGTACATACTTTTATTGGCCAAACATCAAGAACCTACTTATTAAGTTAAACAATGGCCAAAAGTCTCTATTAAACCACCAAGAATAGGCTCATTTCACAATTTCTAATTTTACTTGCATATAAAAGTTCTTTATAAGTAGAGTATAAATTATTTTTTCGGTGACCTTAGAAAGTAAGCTTTCTGATCCTTATTTTGTGGCCAAAAGTTGACAATTGTATCTAAAAGAAAACAAAGTAATTTTTCCTTCCTGTTGTTTAATCTTTATTTGGTTTTTTCTTAGATATGTTTTAGATACCATGGATACCTAAGCTATCTTACAATTAGGGGAAGGTTGGGTAGCCCCGGACGGCGAGTAACCGTGGACATTTAAATTTCTAAGAAACCAATTATGTTTTATAGGTAAAACTTTATTTTAAATATGCGCCCTCTAGATTAAAAACAAATCCAGTGAAAAAACAAAAAGGTAAAGGTGCTAAAAAGACGTTGAAAACAAAGAAAAATATTCAACGTCTTTGTGAAGAAGATTGAGAGACTAAATGTATCATATGTGGAGAAACTTTTGAAGAAGACTGAATTCAGTGCTATGAATGCAAAGACTGGGCCCATGAAGATTGTGTTTATATAGATTCTTCAGATATTCATTATTATTGTGATGTTCGTAAGACCAAGAAACGATTGGGCCACCATTGATTACTATGTCTGGGGCTACCCGCCATCGTTTGTGTTGCCAAAACATTAAGGCCAAAGTATTTTTAATATATTTCATTAAAAAATTTTGTTATGGTTACTAATTTTTAATTAATATGTTTGAAAAAGTTCCTAGTTTGATTTTGAGATTAAAATAAAGACAAAAAATTTGTTTATTGTATTTTTATTTGCAATTCATTTAAGTGTCCGGGGCTACCCGACCTTCCCCTACTTGCAAAAGTAAATTTTTAATGTAGAATAACCTTTATTTAGATTTTTGATACATTTTTTAAGGTCGACAACAAAATTATATGTGAAACACTGGAAGAAAGTATCTTTTTTCCCTCCCGTGCTTTATTTTCCTCACCTTCGGCTGGTGAAGTAAATGGCACATGCAGAACTTTCTTCCCTTGTAGCACAAATAACTATTGTTAAATTTTTCTAAACCACAGAAACAGAAGTAAATTAATAACAATTAAGTTTTTGATGGTAGCTAATTTTATACAGGATGTCCCTGAAAATGATGGACAAACTTTGACAGTAAATTTCTGAGACAAAATCAAAGTGAGTTAACGTAGCTTATCTATATCCTAAATATTGAAGGTATGAAAATGGGGAGAGCATGCTCATTACCCTAAACAAAATTGTTACGTTAATGAAAAACTAATAAATTCTGTGGTAAAGATGGAACTTTTTTTGTTAAATCGATTATTAATTTCCATAATAGAAAAACTTTTTAATTTGTCAGTAGCATAACAGTTTTCTTTAGAGTAATGAGCCAGCACCCTCTCTGATAAAGGTATCAAATACAAAACTACATAAACCAGTAGACACCTTAGAGTAACAGACATGTAGAAAATTTCATTTTGATATCTTGCCTTGTTCTTGAAATATTGAAAAAACAAAATTTTAATTTGACTTGGGAACCTGTATCTCATAAATGGTGGACTTTAGAATATAAATAAGTTGGGTTAAATCGCTTTGATTTTGTCTTAAGAATCTGCTGTCAGCGTTTGTCAGTTGTTTCCAGAGAAATCATGTATATCTGGCACACGCAACAAGCCCACTATGTGTTACATAGCATGTCTTCGTTCCAGCTACCATTTTGATAGCATAAACAACCGTTTCTGGAGCATCTCTACACAAAAGTTCTTCTGGAAATGCTTTCAGCAGGCCAACTTCTTGTATGATGGTCACTCATATTGTGAATTGTGCACTTCACTATTTTATTAGATCCAAAACTTATTAGTTCGTATTGACAGGCACTTGGTTCAAAAGGTTTTGGTTAGCTTTTGCAAGTTGTGACTTGCCATTTACCAACCAGAGCTGGCATTCTCTTTTGAGTACCACATTAAATGAATCCAGTTGTTGAATCTAGATATCTTTGCTGAGTTTTAGACATAGTTTCAACAATTTATAATAATAAGTGATCTCAATATCCAACATTAGTTTGGCATAGTTTATTGACGTGTAATTTCTTTTTCATTTTATTAATCTCACATAGTTTGGTACATTATGGAAAAGTGACTTCAGCAACAATTAAGTACTGTAGAATGATTGTAATTTAGTCAATGGTTTAAGCTTGATTTATAAATACATTGGACCAGTTTCTACTCTCTTCATTAAATTTAAATATTTTTTAACTACCATGGTAATTGATTTTGTCTTTTTTCTGCTTATTAAGATCAGATAATTCTGTACTTTTCTTTTAAAGACTTCATTGATTAGTGAAAGAAAAGCAGAAACCAGACCATTGCCATTAGTTTCATGCTTGAAGTTCGAAAATAAAATGCAGCAAGTTGGAATTTAGCTGTGGTTAGTCAATAGCAATCAGTATTTAGCATGTCATATTAGCACATGGCATGGCTATTGTCTAGTATGCCACATTTGATTTGAAATCTGACTTGATGAAAGACAATTCTATAATTTGACTACCTTGCTATCTAATGAGGTTGGGATACTAAGTTTTTTGGAGCTAAACAATAACTTACAACCTATAAATACATAGGCACATCTTTATTGAAATTCTCAACGAACACTGAATTTGCGAAGTCTGTGTCTGTATGTATGTCCACATTTTTTCTTAAATTTTGAAATTTTGACTTCAAATTTGGATTCTACATCAAAAACTAAAGACATGTCTTAGTTTTTTGATATCTCTTCAAGAACATAGTCAAAATGGCCGCCTAAATTTGAAGAATTTTTAAAAATTTTGCTTTTACTGTGGAATCGTATTCTACATCAAAAAATAAGAGATACGTATACTTTTTAGTTTTTAGATATCACCACAGGAACACATGGTCAAATTGGCTGCCGAAATTTGAAAAAAAGTAACCAAACGGAGTTTGTTGTGGTTTTGCTTTGCATTCCCAGATGTTTTAAATTGAAGAGTTCAATGCAAGAACTATTCTAGTAGTTCACTGGAGTAAATTGTTCAGGAGAGATGAAAAACATTTTAAGCCCTGCATAAGAGTGCGTTATACATAGCAGGCACCAACAGTAGCTTCTGTTAGCCTAAAAGCTAATGTAAGTCTGGTTCTTCCACAGAACAGATTTGATATTACAAAGTGAGCAAGAAAAAATAATCTAACTACACCAAAAAATGGTCTTGACCGGCTTTTGCATTGAACTCGTTAAGTTCAATTAAGAAGTAACGTCCAACTTCTGCCACAATCTAAGTGGAAACTTAGATCAAGATAATTATACTTATCTTGATGTGTTGGAAAAGCCAGTGAATAGAAGAAGTGTTGCAAGTGGCTGTTTTAAGTAAAATGTGAAAATTTATAATTTAATTATTTTACATAGAATTGTTCATATTTAATATTATGAGTTTTTGATAAGTTCTTTTCTGTTTGTTCAGTAATAAGATAATACGTGTTTTGAGTTGTTTTCATTTTATAATTCATACTATTTTTCTTTTATGCTTCAAAATCTGTTATTTAACCAACTACTCACAAGCTCTAATTAGATATATCGAGTACAAGTTTGAATTTATGGACATGCTACAAAGATAATAAAATACTTTTAGATTTTCTTGTAAACATTAAATATATCAGATAAATAATTACATCAAACAGATCATTAATTGAACTTAAAATAATTTTACAATCTTTCTATTGTTAAAAAGTATAAAATAAACATAAATGTTTACAGTTTTTTTCCCACAAATTAATCTTAACAACAATCATGTCAACAATAATTATCGGCTAAAATCACCACATTTGAAACATTTGCAATCAGATGGTTCCTTTAATTTTATATCCATACTATGCATGTCTTCATTGGTTAATCGCATTCCATCAGGATCATAACAGTGGGACAAGGTTACCACACGTTCACGTAGAAAACTTTCTCTACAGCAATAGCATTCCTAATAAACAGTTTTATATTATTAACTAAACTGAAAATTAAACAAGTATTTAATTCGTACCTTTAAAAACCCAGTTGGAGTTATAACAGATGGTTGAACTTGACTGTTACAAGTACCCTCACATTTATTGACTGCAATCTCACCATGACATGTTCGCTGTAGCCTGCCTAATTCATCATATTCCTCTACAAAGGGAAAACAAAACAATATATTTTAAAACTATTAAAAACTAGAAAGGAATTGAAAACACCTTTAATAATATTTATTTCTGATGGTAATGTTTCACAGTTTTCTTCACCCAATTCATTTAAACATTGTACACTGTAGTGTGTGGTGATGGCAATTAAAGTTGTAAGAAATATGCTTATGAAGCCCATCATTGTGCGAATAAACTGCTCGATTTCTTTTACACTTGTTTATATTGGTTCTTTATGGAAATTAGTTTTGATATCATTTTTTAAATCATCGAATTTGTTTTTAAAACGAATTTTAAAAATCAAAAGTTAAATCTTATAAAATAAGTTTTATGTCTGTTTTTCTATTGTGGAAATGATACAAATGAAATGAATTAATATTTACTATTCATCGTCATCATTAACATGACGAGAAAGCCTGGAAGAAAATTATCCACCATATTATTTTGTCAAGATATTGAACTTTGGTATCAAAGGGAGAATCCTGGAGTGTAAACAAGATTTCTGTTTTATGCTAAAGATTGATTTGACCTTTCCATTTTTTTTTCAACGTTTAATGTAATATTTTGGTTATTTTCTCACTAATTTTTATTATATTTCAGAAACATCCTCGATTATACTATAAGAAGTTTGTTGAAAATAAGTCTTATTTATAAGAAAAAAATGTCGGACAGTTCTGAAGATCTGAAAACAGATCGTCAAGGTGAAACAAATGCTGATAGTATTTGCCGTGATTTTATACGTGGCGTTTGTGGAAGAAAATTTTGTAAATATAAACATGAGAATGATATGAGGACTTTAAATTTCTGTCATGACTTTCAAAATGCTACATGTCCTAGACCCAACTGCAAGTAAGTCTTTTTCTTTCTAATTGTTTATTAAAATTATTGAAATTGTAATTTACCATTTGACTTCAGTTTACTAATTTACTTTTGCATTAAATTTATGAAATATTAAGAGTGAAATGAAATGAGTATTATTTTTCTGTAAAAGTTGAAATCATAATATAAATTATTTATGTAACTGCTACTTAGTGGTAAGTAAATTCAAATTGATAGTACAGAGTTGGAACACATGTACATTATGTTACAATTGAGCATGATATAAATCATATATTTATGCTTAAGAAACATTTAAGTTCATGAAATGTCAATGCTTTTATTTTATGGATATTTTAACATATTTTATTTGAAGAATTTAAAAAGTTTAACTCTATAATGAATTAATTTAATCCTTTTGATGCTAATCAAAAAAATCTGTACTTAAATCTTATTTCATGAGAGTCTTGATGTTATTTTGTTCAGATATTTTATTTGTCATTGTCCAACATACTTTAACTGGTATATTTGTACATGTTAGGTTTCGAATGAGAGATACATGATGTGGTTGATTTCATTTGGTACTGTTACATCGTGTTTTCCATTTCTGACTTCCAATAATTTATTTTAGTCAATGGTCTATATAACCTTACTTATTCAGAGCACCTTTAATGTTTCCAAAAAGGTTATTCTGAAGTAAATCATTATTACAACAACTGAGAAACATGTTAAGACTGCCTTAATAATTAATCAAATTCTACAGATTTATACATTGTACCCCAGATGAAGAAGAAGAGTATAAAAAAACAGGGGAAATGTCAAATCAGATACTAGCTGAAGCCACAAGGAAGGCACAGCTTCCTGGAACACATCCTGTATGTAATCAGTTTCGTAAAGGAATGTGCAGGTTTGTACAATTTTTATTTATCAGCATGTCTTTCCATTTAATTTTTTTTTGAATGAAATTTTTTTTAACATACATGCAGTCGCCCTAAAAAATTATGCAATAATATTACAATTACAATTATATACTGTAATTAAGTGACAAACAAGAAGTCTATTTTTCACTAATGCAATATTATTTAAACTGCATATGAGACTTGAATAGAAAAAAGAAGGCTATCTGAAAATATGTTTCCAAGAAAAATGCATATAAAGGCAGGGACTGAGAATGAAACCAAAATGAAAACTAAATAAAGAAGTTTTTGTTACCAATTAAAACCTTTTACTCGAGTACACTAACTGACAAAATGTTGCTGCCTTTTGGGTCTGCCGCTCTCTGAGTCTGTCAGTATAGACTGTTGAATGAAATAACAACTAAAGAGAAATTTTTGATTGACTAAAGTTATTCCTCGTAGTGAGGGTTATTATACACTAAAACTTGTGGAAAGGACCACTCCAAAAGACAACTGCTCATTTAAAAAAATGCTTAGTTTATATTAACTTTAAATGCAATAATTATAATTTCTCTAAGGGGACCACTCCAGTAAAGGACCGTTTTTCAGTGGAACCAACGATGGTCCCCTTAGAGGAGTTTTACTGTACTAATAAATTGAGAAAAATCTTTTCAATTATTATAGAATTTTTTGAGTTTATCTAACAGCATTATCTCAATTAATTAAATTTAGTAAATGTAAGACGGTATTAACTGGTTATATAAATTGAATATTTATATTTTTGCAAAGCCTAATTCTTAGATCGTGAACAGGGTTGAAATCTGCATACTTTGGTTATATCCTGGTTTTTTTATTATAGAATTCAGAGTAGTCTTGATTTTACCACATTTTTGCAGTGTACAACAAACAAATTGCAAATTCAGGTTTTCAACCTAAAAACCACAAATCACCACATGTATTGGTAATTCATGTTTGTTTAAAAAAAAAATGACACAAACCTATAAATATTTATTTAAAGACTTTTACTGAAACTTCAAAGTACACTGTTACAAAAATATCATATCAAGGCCTACTCTGAATTCTATAATATAAAAATGTACTATAGAAGATTCTAACCCTACCTGAATTTGAGGATTTTTCTATATGTATGAGGTATGATCAAAATCTATCCGGATTGAATTTATTAAAAGTAAAATAGAACACTTATAGGTATATTATTTAATCTCCTTCGAAGTAGTCCTCTCCCGAAGCCACACACTTAGACCAACACTGTTTCCACTGCACGAAGCAAGTTTTGAAGTCATCTTCTGAAATAGCGAACAGCTGCCTTGTTGCATTCTGTTGTATGTCTTCGTCCTTTCAAGTGGTATTTTATCTTTGTGAAGATAAAAAGTCACAAGGTGCGAGATTTGGCAAATATGATGGCTGTCGAACTTGTGGAATTTGGTGTTTAGCAAGAAACTGCTGCACAAGCTGAGATGAGTATGCAGGCGCATTGCCATGATGTATTTGCCACTGGCCACTCTCATGCAATGCCGGTCTTTTGCGACGTACTGCGTCCCTCAAATAGCGTAAGACTTGACAATAGTACTCCTTATTTATTGTTTGACCTGGTGGAGCGTAGTTTTCTCAGACATGACAAATGCGATAAATAATGACGCAGACGTAACAACAAAATGCTACTGTAAACAAACCAGAAGAGTTAGGTTGCCGTGATTCACAGCGCATGTGCAATATGTTGCAAGTCAACATGTGTGAAGCTACCACCAACTGTGTTGCTCGACTCCAGACTTATGCCACCAATCCGAATAGAGTTTGATCATATCTTGTAATAACTTAGTCAATAAAGTAAATATTTAATTTGTTTTATGTGTTTTTTACAGTAAAAGCAAAGGAAACCTACATATTTCTAACAGATGATGAGAAAAAATCAGAATGTTTATTTTTTGTGTTTTTTAATTTTAAGTATACAAATTTGGGACTCAGCATTGAGATCTCATTTATTTTAAGAGATAGGGCATAAATTTAAATACAGTGTGGGATTAAAGTATGGAATATTAAAAAAAAGCGAACTCAACATGTTTTTTTAATTAATATGTGTGATTCACCTTCCCACTTTCATTTGTTTTTTAGTTATGACGTCATCACAAAAAAATTTAAATGACAATATAAATTTTTAGTAGTGGAATCCGATAGTGATTTTTCTTCCCTTTATGATCATGCAAATAAATCCTAAGGTTGTATAACAAAAATTCTGAGAAAAATCGAGCTAAAACTTAATGTTGATATTATCGTATTTCGTGATTTAGTAGAATATTATTAGTATTCTACAATAAACTACAATAATTATATCAAGAACCTTGAAGGTTGACAAAATGCTTGTATGAAACAGTTTGCTAGATTTAAAATTTTTTATTTTGATTATTTAGTATGCTGCAAAGGTTGTAAGATTAAAACCAAAGGTACTTCAACAAGCAATTTACGTTCCATTCATGGTCTAAATTATTTGTTACCTCGGATAATACTAACATTTAATCTAATTTTATGTTGTAGTATTTTAATATTATAATTTAGAATCATTTCCTATTAAATACGATAATATCAAATGTTCAGCTTGATTTTTCTCAGAATTTTTGTTATGCAACCTTAGGATTTATTTGCATGATTATAAAGGGAAGAAAAATCACTATCAGATTTCACTACTAAAAATCTATATTGTCATTTAAAATTTTTTATGATGACGTCATAAATAAAAAACAAATGAAAATCGGAAAGTGAATCGCACATATTAATGTGTATTTTTAAAAACTAAAATCGACCTGTCTCGGCGTTTTTAAAAAAACATGTTGAGTTCGCTTTTTTTTTAATATTTCATACTTTAATTCCACACTGTATAACAAGAATTTCTTCTATGAGCATTATTGTGAAAAATCCAGATTCCAGAACCGATTCTGAAATTTTGGTCAGATGTTGGAGCCTGATCCTAACTATGTCTTACTAATTAAAGATTCAATTAATGGAAACTTGCAAACTGCATAGTTTATATTCAATATAAATAAGCTATTAGTTTTAAGCAATTTACAATTTCATCTGTAGCACCCATAATTCTTCTCTGATCTGTTCTTTAATATGCTATGGTTTAACCCAGGGCCGTAGCTGGCGGGTAGGCAGTGCGTGTCTAACACGCGGGCGCCACTTATAAGGGGCGCAGATTTAATAAACTCGCATTCGTAATTTTTCCAGGCTACATCTGGTTTAAAAAATTATAATGGTACACACGGTAATAGAAAAATATTTTACAAGATTCTTTGAAATAGCACTCATAAATAACTCCGGAGATGTTTATATAGAGTCTTTCACTTTCAGCTTAAACTCGACTTAGAACTTGAAGAATTTTTCGAAAACATCTGGACAACAAATGTGCCATTCTAACAAATTGAAAAGAAATTGCAAACTTCAAATATTCCTCTTTAGGTAGTCTTTGGTGGTAGTTAGTTCTAATTGTGTGTTTGTACAATATATCAAGACTGATTGTTAAGCCTTGCACTTTTATCTATTGAAAGTGATCTTTCTGAGAATTTAAATGTGGAATAGATAGTTGATCAGTTTGCTAATGCGAAAGTGAGGCGAGTACCTTTGTAAAAGATTTAGTAAATAACTTTCATGTAAATTCTATGTTATTTATTGGAATACCTAATTATTTATTCTTTAATTTTGAAATTGAAAGCGTTTTTTTTACTTTTCAAAAAAAGTAGTAAAACAACAGTAAGTATTTAAATTATACAGGCGTAGAATTGGTTTATCAATCATACAAATTTAACAGTAAATATTTAACGTAACTGAAATGCCCAATTATTTGCTTTCCTAATTATTTTAGAGCGAAAGGGTACATTGGGTTTTTGTAGACAAAAAAAAAACTTAGTGCACCTGTACAAGTGTACAGTGCCCCAAAAAAGAAAATGGACAGAACTAAGTGTCAGTTGCGTAGACAACCCATTCTACAACATCACCATTACTTTCAAGCAATTCAAGCCAAGTTAGGTTCTCTGCAGAGCGCCTTTTGCAATTAGTTCTGCTTCATTGAATCTTTACCTAAGCGGCACCTGAAATTGTTATTTTCAGTTTTTAAAAAATTTTAGACATGAAAGATAAATATGCGTATGCATCCTTTTGAAGGAATGAATAACACACTTTTTGATGATTAAATAAGAATGTTCTGGTATTGTTTAACAGCAAATGACCCAAGAGGAAAACGGGTATTTCGTTAATAAGTTATTTATTTGTTTACACTTGTAATTTAATTAAATAAATAAAATTACTAAGCTTAAGATGTTATTAAATTTAACCTCAGCTCCTGCAAGTTATTGATAAATGTTGATATACTTTGACAAAAAGTGCTGAAAATAAATCACGAATTGCTGGCAGAAGGAAAACGCTCTCTCAGAATTAAACAGAATATTCCTCTGTGGGTTTTATAATACGCTTCTTTTAGAGCTTTAAGTTAATGCTTAAAATTAATGCCTTCTTCACTAAAACTTTCTGGAAGTTAATTGACAATACAATCTAACGATTAGTGTTAATTAAAAAATGTTCTAATACACAACCTTTTGGAATAATTAAATAATTTATTATTAACTTAAGTCTTAACTGTATTCCTTCCTTGAAAAGGATGCACACAAATGTTTAGCTTTCACATTTAAAATTTATTTAAAAATCGAGAATATTATAATTCCTGGGACTGCTTAGGTAAAGATTCAATGATGTGGAACTAATTGCGATAGGTGCCCTGCAGAGAGCCTACCTTGGTATGAAAGTAATGACAATGTTGTAGAATGGGTTGCCGGCGAGTCAATGAATAAAATGCCATGGCTGCCATTTAGAAAACCTAATTTCTCTATGGCTGGTGAATTGGAAAAATTGGATAACTCCGGTCGTGCACGCTATGTCGGGTACCAAGCAGTCCGCACGCCCGCCGTCCACGGTGATGATGGTCTGGTGGCGATGGTGGTGCAGGCCAGAAGCAGGTCCTCCATAATCCCCGTCGGTGGTGATGCCCAAGGACGGTCAACGAGCCGTCACACAGAGACGACGAGGAGTTCGACGCAACGGTTCTTTTCAGAACGGTGTTGGAATTGTGTTGTGAGGAGTGTGAGAGAGTGTATGTGTTAGAGTGGTGGTGTGTGAGTGTCTAGGTGTGTATTGTGTGCTGTGGGCTAGTGCGATACTGTTCCGGCATTTGCCTTCACCACTGGGGGAATGGGTTGCCTACACAACTGTAAATACCTTAAAATTGATTATAGCCGTGTCCATTTTCGTTTTTGGGGCAGTGTACATGTTATTTGTGTTATTTTCATTTTTCTGAAACCAAGAAAAAATTGAAACAGTAATTTTTGCAAACTCCTTAGGATGCATGTAGCAATTCTACACCTCGTATACTAAAGTTTCGCAAATATCTTCGATTAAATATCTTGCAAAAAGAAGCAAATACATTGGGGGGAGGGGGGCGCCAAAATATGTTTTATCACACAGGCGCTATAACCCTCAGCTACGGGCCTGGTTTTACCTTTTACTCCCCTCTTTTTTTAAAACAATATTTATAGTCTTAGTTCTGGCTAGTTTCTTTTCAAAATTCAACTAAACTGGGTATCCCAAAGATTGACCAGATCATTCCAGAATTATTGCAATCAATGTCTTAAGAAAATGTCTTGAAATTTTATAAAGAAATTTATATTTTTATCTTTTTTTCATTTTTATTTATTTGTTGTTGTTGTCTGAAACATACCAATAACATTAATTATTACTTGTAGTTTGCCCATGAAAATAGTGAAATGAAGATTTTGATAGTTAGCTGTGAGACTTTTAGATTCATGTGTAGTATTAAGAGAGGGTATATTCCATATGTCAATCAATAATTACTGCTAATATTTGACAGTTGTAGATTTGGTTATGCGGCAGTTGCCTGTAAACTTAGCTTAATTTTTGAACATTATTGTAGTTACGTCATGTGAATTAAAATTCAAAAAGCATAACTTATAACTTGTAAATGTCAATAGTTCATTGGATTAATGACGGGATTAATGCCAATTAATAGAAAAGACAAACTTTTAAGCATAATTAACAGTGATGTATGTATCACATTTTTAGGTTACCACATTGGTAATAATAATAATAAGGAAAAAAGACACAAACCTTTTAACCATTTAAATTCATCGGTTGTTCTGGTAGCTAAAATTTAACTGGTTTTCTGGAATCTGGTGTTCAGTAAGTTTGCAACATTCCAACAATTGGAGAGATACAGAACCATTTACTGTGACCAAAACTAAAATAGGAACATACAGAATATACCTAAAGCAGATGGTTACATTTTTGTAAAATCACATGACACTATGACAAACACATCTAACTAAAAATTTTGTTATGTTGTAAGATATCATCTCCTTTTTAATTGTAAACGTATTTTTGTTATTTAGAAAAAACCAGATTCAATATAAAACACAGGCAGTGGCAGTACTTATGTAACAGTCAGTGAATTTTAACAGTATTTGTTAATACTTACAGTTAGTAAAAATTAGTGTCAGGTGATGTCAATACTTGACTTTTGAGTTTTTCAAAACTATCTCGGAAATGACTTAAAAAGAACTTTATAGCTAGCTATTAAAATTCTTATTTTTCCATTTTCATCGGCAAATTATACATGCGAGTATTATTTTATATTACTTTGTTTTACCTTATAATTGCCCATTGAACAGATTGCACGGTTTATTATTTTCAATTGTATTTATTATTTATGAATTTTTGGTTTTTTGCAGGCGAACTGTATGCAAATATAGACATATTAGCAAAGAAGAAGAAGAAGCAGAAATAATGGATATAGTACAGAATAATTCTAATAACAGAAATCGTTTTGATCTTCCTAATTTTATAGTTAATAACAATAACAACAATGGTATGGAAGGATCTCAGTCAAAAGTTTTGATTACTTCTAATGGTAAATTAACTAAAAAATAATAGCTTGAAATACTAATGAGATTTATATTTTAAGAACTCTCAAGATGGAATGGAATACATTTAGATGATGCTGAAGTTGGCCCTCCAGCTGCTAAACGCAGATTTATACCAAATGATATAGAATATATAGAAAATGACTGCACTCGAAGAAGACCGCTTTTCAAAGGATATTTTGCTGGTAACCCACCCATGTTGAGTGGAGTTGATGCAAGGTTGTTTGTTAAATTTTCTGATTTATCTTTAGTTTTTAAACTATTTTTTTTTTTGTAGAACAATCATGCTAGAAGAAGAAAATAGTTTATTGCATAAGGAAATAGCGCAGCTTAAAAGACAAGTAAGTGATTCTAATTGTTATAATCTTTACAACAATAACAATATTTTTTTTAATTTATAGGTCTCAGATCTGACTGCGACCAATGAATTTCTACTTGATCAAAATGCTACTCTGCGTATGTCTAATAAGCGAAATGGTTCTGTAACTGTTCCAGCTGTCTCAATTACGAATACATTACCTCAGAATAATACACCTCCGCAAGCACAACAGGTAAAATTCTATTTTCTCGAAACTGAATTATCTAAGTTCATTTTTATTCTTACTGTAGGTCATTCGCACTGTAACAGCTAGTGTGGCAACAGTCCCTGTTTCAATAGCGACAGTTTCTACTGGGAATCCTGTTTCAGCTAATCATGTATCAATTGCTGGCTGTCCTGCAGTTAGTATAGCACCTGCACAGATCTTAGCTCCTAGCCAACAAATACTCGGTAAATATATTCTTAAAACCAAGTTATCCACTCTTAACTAAAATATTGTTCATCATCTTTGTAGTTACAACAAATCCACCATCTCAACTAGCAATAGCAAACAGTTCTCAAGCACAGCTAGCAATTGCCCAACAGAATTTGGCCACTAATTTGGCACAGCAAAGTCAATCCCAGTTAACTTCCCAAGCACAGCAGCTGGCTCTTGCAAGTACCCAACAACAATTGACCTCTCAAGCTCAGCATGTGGCCAGTCAACAATTAGTATTAGCAAGCGCATCCCAGGGACAACAGCTGACAATCGCAAACAATAGTCAGCAGCTAGCACCCCCTTCGCATTTAACAACTCAGGCCCAACAATTAGGGCAGCAATTGACATCTCAGGCACAGCAACTTGCAAATCAGCAGCAGCTTGGTCAACAGTTGACATCGCAGGCACAGCAATTAGCTCTTGCAAATACAACGCAGCAGTTGACTTCACAAGCCCAACAATTAGCACTTGCTAATTCCCCTCAACAATTAGCAGTTGCCAACGTACCTCAACAATTAGCTCTTGCTGGTACAAATCAACAACTTTTAGCACAGCAAAGTCAACAGATGGAAATGCATAGGAACAATCAGATGAATGCTATTAATACATCACAAGCTATTGCTTTGTCGAATGCTACCCAACCAATGGTATCTTATCCCATTATGACGCAGAGCATGACTCATGCCTTGTCCCATTAGCACGTGGTGAACTTCCACTGTGATATTTAACACTTAGAAGGTGAAGTTGATGTTAGTTTGTTAAGAAATATTAATTACTTAAATTACTAGGATAAAGATAAAATAAAAAGTAGATTAGTGAAAGTAGTTTTTTAGCTCTTAATGTTATTTAATTGAGGTATATATTTTATTTAGAATAAAATTGTGTTTAAAAATACAAAAATGTGTTACTGGAATTGCTTTGTAAGACAACAAGAATCAGTACAAATACAATATTACTTAGTGTTGATGTTTTTCATCTTCCTATTTCAATATATATTTAATAAAGAAAAATTAAATTACATATATGTGGTAATTACTGGTAACAAGATTGCTTTACTTTTCAATTCATAGTTTTATCTGCTTTTCTTTATTAAAAACAAAACTAAAACTGTTTTTGTCAATTTTACATTTTAAAGCATCCATTCAACAGTGTGTTGTATAGTAAATTTGGGAGAATTTGCATATGCAAGGGAGGGAGCAGCTGGTAAATCTATTTACTTAACTGATTTTTTGTGAACAATAAGAACAAGTTCTGTACACCTTTTAGGGGAGTGGAACTTTATGCTTTAAACCTGTATTTCTTTTTGAAAATTACTTTGGAGGCATTAATTTCTAAGACATCAGTGTTCAAATGTGAATGTGCTAAATCACGATTCCTTCTAGGTTGGAAAGTTATTTGGTAATGTGTGCATTGGGCTTATTTTGTCAAAAATAGCATTGGATGTACAGCGTTGGACAGATTAAATTGAACAGCGCCTGTTAGGTAGGTAACCGGTCGTATCTGATGTGTTTGTCGGGTTGCCTAGATTTATCAGGACCGAATTAAGTTATATTTTTAATTTGGTATTTTTTTTTAAATTAAATGAGGAATTTTATAGTAAAGCGACAGTATTACGTGATAAATAATAAACAGATAATTCAGACACAACTAAATGATGGCGAGATTTATGAGTGTAGAAGAATAGGTTGTGAAATTAGAAATAAAATGTGTCAGTTTTATGTTTTAGTGAAAAAAATCTTTTTTTTTGTAAAATAAAGTAAAGTATCAAAAATATGCCTAGAATTTTTTTTAATATGTATATAATCAATTTATACAATGTTTCCGTGGCTAATTAACGAAAAAAGGGTCGCGTTGCAGAAATGTCACAAGTAGGTATTAGTATATAAGTCTCAACAGACTAGTGAGAAGAGTGTTCCCTCCTAAAACCAAAAACCCCGAATCAAATCCCAATTTTTCCAGTATTTTCTGATATTATTTTTGTTAAGTTTTGGATTATTTTGTTTTATTTATTTATTTATTATTATTATTATTATTATTATTATTTTGTTTACATGTGTGAAATTAGCATTACGTAATGATGCTATTAGGATTTTATATATTCTTTTAAGAGAAAAATTACTTTTTCATATTGACACATGGCATGCGACAGCAATTTAAAAGAATGGTCCCTAGACTGAAATACCTTCATTTGTCTGCAATTATAGGGACGCAATATATAAGAAGTGCTCTTTAATATTATTTTGTTTAATGCTTATAAATAATTCGTATTATCTTGGTGCATAAAGAATTGAAAAAAGGTGCTTTACCTGATGGAACTTTATGAGTCATGGTGTGAAAAGTGTGTGCCTCAATATCTACCTGCTGTTTTCGTTTAACTTGGTTAACTTGTGTTTGTAAT